>JAVJGG010000039.1:22523642-22565132 GCA_035590195.1 Aviceda cuculoides
GAAGGGAAGGGAAGGGAAGGGAAGGGAAGGGAAGGGAAGGGAAGGGAAGGGAAGGGAAGGGAAGGGAAGGGAAGGGATGCTTCGCTGGGGCTGCAGCTGCGCAGCTGATGAAGTGATAGCAAGGAGGCAGTTGTTTTAAATTCAAATAACGCACACATCGGGTTAGGAAGGAGAACGGGGCAGACTGAAGAGGTACCTACTAATAACTCGAACATGACACCCCTTCTCACTCCACCCTGGGGAGCAGGTGGGGATGCCAAGGGCTTAAAATTGCCAGTGGTGGCCCAGGGAAGCAGCACCACTGCACTGTGCCCAAACGCTGTCGTCCCCCCCAAACCCAACCCCCCTCTGACACCGGCAGGGACTGACCCCCACCCCAAGCAGCCCTGTCCTCCGTGGCAGATGGGGATGGGATTTAAAACACACGCGTGCATCCAAAGCCCAGGGAAACACCCTCTAATTCTGTTATGTGGCTCAGCTATTCATTCCCGAAGCCGGTGAATAAGCACGACCAAAATATTTAGCAGAGGCAGCTATAGGAGCTTGGGTTTCCAAAACACGTGGTGCTTCGGTGGGGCTTGGGTCCTACTTGTCCCCTCCTATGGTCCGCAGCAGCGGCAGGGCTGCCCCAGCTTTGCAGCTTCTTATGCAAGAAGCAGGGGCAGACTGCGTGGTTTTCTTGCTCCGTTACACGATGCGGCTTCTGGAACGGAGGAGAATTGCTCTTACGTGACGGGTGAGCCACAGACAGCAGCTGAGGAGCCAAGAGAGAGGGTAAAGAGCAGAATAACTTGGCATCTACCACGCTGTCAGAGAAGATATTCAAGAAAAAAGCTCTGCAGCCACCCGCGCAGGACATCAGGCATTTTCTCTCTGAAAGGCATTTCAGAATAATCGCTTTTCTTTTTTAATGCAAGTTACAGTTGCATTTCGCATGATGGTGTTTGCCTCTGCAGCAGTCTTTGGCAATGAAGGAAGCTGCTGAGGCTGATCGCAGCCTCTGACCCCTGGGCGACGCCGTCTGCCCCATTTACTGCCCCAAATGGGGTTTGGGGAGAGACGATGGATTGCTGCGGGCAGCAAGCAGGCAGAGGGGACCAGCATACCCAGTGCCATGCAGCCCCAGCTCCCCGTGGCATAACCGGCAGCGCTGGGCTCTGGCACACCTCCTGTAAGAAAAAATATGATTTAAACACCCAGAAAAAGGCTTCTCATGGCTTTTTTTTTTTTCTTGCCTTGAAGGAAATGGTGTCCCCCACAGCGGGAGCCACCTGCGGATGTAGCCCCAGCCCCAGCCCGCTGTGGGCTTTCCCTGGCCATGTGAAAGACATCATTCCTCCTCTGCATTCAACCCAGGATTGCCTTACCCTGTAGTAATTCACTTACAGCTAGCAAACGATAAATCCTTGCACAGTTGGTTGAGAAATCTGGGCTAAGAAGGTATGGAAGTGTATTATTAAATCCAAATGGCTCTACAGCCCAAGCCTGTCTTACTCACTTCATAGCAAAATTAACAATATTATGGGGCATGATAAACTGCGGCGCTGTAATAGCTGTTCCCCAAGTACACCTTAAATAAAGTGATAGCTTTTTCAGTGAGGTTTTTAGCCTGATGCTAGCTGAATGTTAGAAGAAAAGAAATCTTCAGTATTTTTCTCGCATTTCAGTGCAATTCCGTCAAGTCCTGTACTTTTCTGTGCAGGGAGGCTGCTGGCAGGACAGTGACTTCAGAGCGAGCCCGGGGCTGCCCCTGACCCTGGTGTGAATCGGAGCTTTGCGGAGCAGTTTGGAGCAGGGGGCTGCAATGGTCGTTGCAAAAGAAATCCTTTAAAAGGTGAATTTCACACGACAGCACTAGCTTTAAGGTACGCTCAACAGGCATCGTGCAGGTGGGACCGGGGGTCCCCGAGCGTCCAGATGCAGGGTGCTCAGAGGCGTCCCCTCGGTTTCTCGTGGCCGGGGAGAAAGGCGCGAGGTGTCCCTTGGAGGTGGATTCCTCGCAGCCAGCGTCGCCCTGAGTGAGCTGCCGCCATCGGTGACTTATAACATGGAGCGGAAAAGAGCAGAAAGCCACTAAATCCTGTAAACCACCAGCTTTCTGCCCAGACCTCGAGCTGCGCCCAATCCAGACTCGCTACAAGGTTTGCAAGGATTTAGGGAAATTTTTCAGGTCTGTTTTTGCCAGCTTATTGACTTTTAGCTTGGTTCGAGTGCAGAAGGAGCCACAACGAGGCCGCTGGATGGAGTATGTGTTTCCAAGGATGACCACCAAAGAATGTGGCAGAAAGTTTGTTTGCCAGCTTTTGGCATAAATAGCCCATAGCTGCGGGCTGAGGAGCTGCACCCTCGGCTCTCCCACGGCAAGGCATCCTTCCGCACACGTTTAGCACGCAAGGGACTTTACTTGCGTCAGAAATCCCGGTGATTTTAGTGGGTCATCCTGCATAAATAAATGATTGCAGATTTGGGATTTCACCTAGGTGGTGGCCAGTATTGTGGGATTTCTGGCAATCGGGTTCAATCCTGATGTCGTGACATTCGTATCGACAGAGTCATGCAATGGCTGATGCCACTGCAGTATGTTTTTCACAGAAAAACATCCGTATTATGGGTTGATGCACATGGTGCTGGATTTTCTGTCTGTAAGTCATTGCTTTGCTGAGCTCTGTTCTGCAGAGCCGCTGGTCCACACCTGGCCAAGACCCCGAGCACGTGAGTTATTTTAAACATATGGTACAGTCCATCTCTGTTCAGCAAAGCACTTAAGCACATGCTTAATTTTTAGCTTGAATTCACAGGGCTATACCTTAAATCAATGGGACATTCAATCAATGGGATTTTTTTCCTTCATAAGGACTGTAGGGCCAGAATTTAATATGGAAAGTCATGGGGATTTCTCCTAAAGACTAAGTTTATAAAAATGAATATTATAGTATTGTTTTCAAGCTTATTAACTGTGTCATACTGTTATTGCCTCCAGTCATTTTTTTAGAAAACAAATAAACAGCGAGTATTTGTCAGTCTCAGCAATAAACTATAGTGGCAGCAAACTTAATCTGGTGTTAATTAGGCTTGTGGAAAACTAAATCAAGCATCAGAAACCACAGATTATTTTAGGCTTCCTCTAGCATAAACACAAAGGCTTGAGGATCCATAACATATTATTTTTGTTGACAGTTTTCCACTTTTCCCCCAATTTATTTCATGTATCCGATAGGCTGCTCCTTGATTGCTTTTAGCTCTGTCTTTTTTTGGCCTCAGTGTGGCAGTTTGTTAATCCTTCCTATTTTTGTGTATTTAAGCAGGATTACAAACTTCAAATACATTGTAAAAGGAACCTGTATACAATCTTTCAAAATCACTTAAGTGGGCCAATGACAGAAGTACCAGCCTTGCAAGTAAATACAGAACATTTCGGAAATCATCCCCAGTGTTTATTTATAAGCCATTTTTAATTACTCAGCAGGAATGAATGAAAGAACTAGAAAATGGAAACCGACAGAGGGTTTTGCATTAAGTTACAGCTCACGGAGAACAAGGGAGTGATCGCCGTGCTTTCAAGTCTAGATAATTTTGGTGTGTAATTATGCCCTGCCGGTTTATTGACAATCTAATAAAACTAAACTGCAAACTATTTTGCAAATAGCACGGGGATCTCTTGAAAGGCTCGACGCAGCGCAGAGAAACAGCAGATGTCTCAACAAGAAGACAGGTAAGTCACAGGGCAGAAAACTCACTGAAAGACGAATTTAGGGCCAGAAAGGTTGAGAGAGAGCCAGGCCAGAGCTTGGAAGCTCACTCAGACGCAGGCTCCAGAGGAGGGTGCTCAGGTTGACCCTCAGCACCCACCCCAGGATGCTGCAGCACCGTCCAGCACCGCCGCAGCCGCGCGCCCGGCTCCCCGCGACGCCTACCGGGAGGTAACGGCACGCCGAGGCTTTGCCAACTGGCGTGAGATTGGGAAGGGCGAGGATTTGGGAGAGGCAAAGGTGGAGGCAGCTGGTGTAACGACAGCCCCCCGGGGGGGGGCAGGACGGTGGGGACGGGGCAGCCCGGGGATGAGCGCGTTCCCCGGCGGGGTTCAGGCTCTGGCAGGGTGCAGCTGAGCCGGAAAATTGCAAGGGGTGAAAACGGCATTCGGAGCGCTCCCTAATCGGTATGAAACGACGGCCACGAGGCTTGAGAGTGGGACTGCAAATAAAACAGAGCTGTGGGCATCTTGGTCAGCAACCATCGGGCTGCTGAGCTGGAATGGAAGGTGGTCGGGATTTCTTTAAACCCCTTCCCAAGCTTCAGCCTCCAAAGCAATCCGTGCACCCGTGGCTGGAATTTGTTGCAGGTGCCACTCGCTGAAGGGCCACGCTGCCAGTAAGTTTTCTTCTGGGAAGGGCCGCTGGTGTGGTACTTCAAAATAAATGCAGACATGGAGGTTGGTCAGGGATTCCAGCAGCTCCCAGGCACTGGCTGGAGGCTCCCCAGCAATTTGGTGATGTTGTGACACCAAGATGGGGACGGTGACAGTCGCAGAAAACAGCCTGAGCAAGGTCAGGGGGTGGGTTTCCTACAGATACGGGACCCTCTGCCCTAACGGGAAAGAGAACCCTTCCGAAAAACTCCCCCCATTCCCAGCATCAAACCAGAGTGTTTTGGGAATTGATCCCAGGGCCACGGTGATGGAGTAGGTGCATGAAGTGTTGGTGTACGTCAAACCCAAGGTCTCCGGAGCTGTGTCCCGGGACAGAGCGGGAGAAGTCCAAGGGCTGAGAGCTCCGCTCCAAAACCACCACGAAGTAATAACGTTAAATCTTTTTTAACAGTCCCTGGGGGTTAGCTGTAAGAGTAGGGGGGTTTCTCTCTGCCTCCCCAGACGGGGCCCTGTGATCTGCCTGGCTGGAGCAAGTCAGGCTCCGAGAACCCCGGGCGTTCCGAGCGCACCCCAAAACCGCACAAAACCACACTGACCGTTTCATCCATCCCGCCCTTTCCACTCGCCTGGCTCTAAAGCTGTTAAGATGACCCTGAAGAGACACAAGGTGTTTTCCCTGCTCATGACAATACCACGAAGCACTTGAGGGATTTCCTGGCAACTCAGTTGTTTCTTACTTTGTCATGTCTAACCTTAACTCGGCGGTTTCAAATTTATAGTTCTTAGGCTGGAAAAATTAAAATTTCCATGCTTTATAGTTTACTTTTCTTTACTAATACAATTCCGTCAAACATAAGCCCACAATGATGTAGGCTTTTCTGCGTAAGGATTTCCTTTTGTTTTTTTAAAAAAAGTCATTAAACATTTATGCACAAATGCTAAGCAATGACCCAAACAGAATAGTATGTGCAGTATTTCCAGGGTAAAAAAGGCAGGGTTTTTCCTCATATTGCCAAAACTGTGTTTCTTGTTGGCAGCTGACCCAGGAGAGTTGCTGTGATCTGTCTGGGTGTATAAATATGGATGCGTGGTGGGACGCAGCCAGGATGGAGTCCAAAGCAAAGACCTGGGGGCTTGGGCAAAAGGAACAAAAAAAAATTTTTTTAAAGTGAGAAAAAACCCAAATCCATAGGATTTTTAGATGAGCAGCCCTGTGCCACCCCTTCCCTGCCCATGCCAGGACACTTGGGCAAGACCAATGGGTCTGGAGAGCAGAGCCGTGTCAGTAATGGGGGCTATGCATGTCCCCCGCTCCTCATTCCAGTCATTAGACCTTTACATGTGATATTTTTTAATGTAAAAAAGTCATTTTAGGTCATTTCTAAGAGATTTCTTACGGCAACCCCCACTCTTGCACATTTGATTTAGGGTTTCCAAGGTATTTGGCTTAATAAACCAAGACCTGCAAAGAAAAACATCCAAGTAAAGTAAGAGAACATTGTCCAAGCATTTCTACCCCTGTTCAGCCCCAGACTGAGGACAGGGTGATGAAGGACTCATCCCCACCTCCCGGGCCATGCAGCATCAAGGGTTTGCAATGGGTAGAAGTCTCTGGCCTGACAAAGTCGTATTCCCCCGGCCTCTGTGGCACACGAAGAGGCTACACCACACCGCGGCGTGAGCATATATTACACATACGCCTTCATGTGGGCACGGTTTTCTTTGCAATTCGGTCTGTAAGGAATTCGGGTGAAGCAACAGAAGTAGTAGCAAGCGGTGGGGCGATCTCCCACCTTAAGCAATATCAATGGTACGAGGGTGCTGCTCCCGCGCTTACTTAAAAAGGCTTGAGGATATCAAACCTGGGGACCGCACTGAGGAGAACGCTTTGCATGGACAGTTATTTCTCCTTTCTCAGTGCCAGGACCTGAGTTTCAGAATAGCCCGACATGGGTAGCTGTAAGGATACATCTACAACACCCATATGTACGCTATACATTAACACTTGCCAGACACTACCAGAACCACCGTTACAGATGTCACTTTTCTCCAGTGTTTATTCTCCCTTGAGTTTCTGTTCCCGTAAAAGTTAATATTAGATTGGCTGAGAAAGAATGGAGCGTTCATTTATCGGGACAAGATGATTTTCAAGCTGATTTGCATTAATTTTGAAAGTCAGGGGTTTTTTTGTTCCTGTTTCTTTCCAGGAGAAACTGAAGTCATATGAAAGTAAACCATGCCTTGCCTGGTTTTGATCACTTGGCATACTTAGAACCAAACTCCTCAAAGTAAATATTTCCTATGAAGATCATTAAGGGTGCGACCAACATGCAAGGAACAGCAACAGGAAAATACTGCTTTAAACCTAATACCACATCATGTTGCATTCATTAGTTACTTGACATTGTAGCTGGAACAGGAAAAAATAAAAAGGCATGGAGCAGAACGATATTTCAGTTTGTTAAATGCTTCTGAATCGGTACAATTACCCCCCAAATTGCAATAGTTCTCCACATGTCTAGCAAAGGCAGCGGCTGCTGCCGCCTGTGCACTCCCCGATACCCTTTTCGGTGGGCACGGGGAGGCAGGAGGGGCTGAGAGTCCGTGCCCAACTCATCAGCACGCCGGAATCTGTCACCAGCAAAATACGCCACGTGGGTACCTGAGCCACGATTTGGGCGACGCCGCCTTGCTCCCTGCATCAGGAAAGAGAAATGAGAATTTTCCCAGGATAAAACTAGCAGCCAGGAGCTTCAGCCTCACGTCCCACGTAGGACAGCCCGGAGGTCCCAGGGCTCCCTGGCCGGCTGGGGGGAGCGGGGAGCACCCCCGGCCGCCTGCCACTCCTGCCCCGGACCTGCTCCGGGAAGCTCGCCAGCTCCTGCATGCTAAAAACCAGCCTTACTTTATATTTAGCAAAAGAAAAAAAAAAAAAGAAAAGCTGACGGACTCTTGCACGGTGCTGGAGGAAGGAAGATAAGGCAGCCCAACAGAAAGCCCGTGCTTTATCTGGCGAAGGCAGGGCTGCCCAGCTCCTGCTCCCAGGCACCGGGCACAGCGTTTTTAAGAAATAATGCAGCAGTTTAACAGCAGAAAGAGCGGCCAAAGGGCTCTGGGTGTGAGCAAGGTGATGGCCGCCCTGGTTGGGCTGCAGTGCTTCGCGGGCTGGTTATACCTGCCCCCTGGTAAACCAGCTTTTTAATAAGAATTTCTGCTAATTGATCAAAAATCATTCGTAGTAATAACAACAAAAATTTTGCTCTGCTTTGCACCATTGATGCAAGTCTAAATGAAGGACTTAACGAGGCTAGTCAAGAGATGCCAGCCAAAACTGAATGCCAAATCCTACATTTTTGCAAGAGATTTTTCATTCAAATGCACTCAAGAACAATCATATTAGACATAGATACTCAGAAGGTCAGGATACACGGGATATTTCATAACTGTCACAGCTCTGTCTACTGCTCTAGGCTTTCAGGGGTATTAAATCAAACTTATCCTGTACATGAGCGAGCAGCCCCCTTCGTCGTCACTCCTAACGGGAGTTGGTTCGGAAATGCACGTGTGCCTAATGTAAATCCTTACGGCTTCAATATTACTCAAACAGCAAGAAACACATTCCCTGTGCCTGGCACCGCCTGCCCTTCTGTTCCCACCCGGCTTAGGCTCGATGTACCCGGCTGCAGTGTTACGGCTTCGTGAGGTTATTACAGAAGACCCGGTGGAAATAAAGGAAGGGTAAATATTAGTTTCACAGTAAGTGAATTTGCCTTACTTTGCCACAAGATGGAGCCTTGAGATTAAACCACTTGTTCGAGGTTTGATTGCTGTTTAAGAAAATTAAGCCACATTTAAAGGTGCATGTTTAATTTTCTCAGATGATTATCTGTGCTTTTTTAATGAATCATGTTTTTCTTCATCTCTTATTAGTCAGATATGAGGAAACTGTGAAGACTGTGCCAAAATAGGTGCCACTCTGGCATAACTCAGTAGAGGAAGATGTTGAACAATGCGGCTTTTCTTCTGCAGTAAGAAATCATACTCCGATACCGTGCGATATTCTGGGAGGGGGTGAGATGGTAGAAGAAAGAGCACTTTGTGGAAAAGCTGAGGCATGAATGGAGACAAAAGGAAGTTGGTTGGGAGGCAGTAGGCTTGGTTTTTCTTCTCATTTAACTTCTGGTTGAATTTTGCTTCTGCAAAATCCCCTGGTTACGTATCCCACAGTTATTTCGGAAGGGCAATAGAAAATTATCAATGTAAATATTTTACTGAGTTCCAGGATTTGATATCAGTGGCAGAATTTAAGAGACACACCCATGCCAGCAGCGTCTTCCTCCCTGACCTTTGTCGACAGGCACTTCTCCAAAATATAAAGTCTGCGTGTATAGATTTCCTTTCTCTTTTGATTTCACTTCCCTTTAGCCTTTCTGTTTTGTACAGTGCTTTTCTGGTGGGTTGTTTTCTTTTTTCTAGTTGAAGTTATTGCAGAAAAAATGGGAAAAAAAGTGAGGTTTGGATTTTTCTTTGAGGGCATTTGAGCTCCGGAAAAGTCTCTGAAAGTGGGTTTTACAAGAAAAAAACCCATCTTCTGTATTTGGGCATCGCTCCTGAAAGCGATAGCTGCACAGCTCCAGCGGTCCCCACCCCTGCAGGGACTTGGGCCAGCAAGAAGAGCTGGAGGAGGAAGAGCCAAATTTTGAATCCAACTCAATTCAGCAGAAGGCAGGGAGCCGATAAGGCTTGCTGCGCTCTCTGCGTGCCTTTTTATGTTTGGGAGTGACAGGGAAATGTCTAAATTGAGTGAGGGGAAGGCAGAGCGGCAAGTGTTGTCGAGTAGATAATAAGCTGATGAATAATGCCCCTGTTCTGGTCTTTGCTGGGAGCCAGGGCTTGCCTGGCTTACTGTGAGAGAGCGGTGCTGCCCTCTTTTGCGGGGACTCTCCTGCTCGGTAAGGTGAGCAGGATCAGGGCACAGCCGCCCACTGTCCCAGAGAGCTCACCCGCCAGACCCCGGGCAGTAGAGGACAACGCTGAAGTGTCCCTGGACTTCTTGGCATCCTCGTCTCTCTGGCCTCCTGTCTCCTTTTGTGCATGGATCCCAAAGGAATGGTCCAGTTCAGGTGTCCCTCCTGAATTTCACCCTTAGCATCACATTATCTCTAGATCAGAGCGGAGCAGCGAAGGCCTGGAGCCCCGCTGCGTGCTGCATTCTGAGCGCAGAGGCTGAGGTGCCGGATCGGCACATCCATTGCCACGGTCAACCCAACGCCGTGTTTCCCTACCCCAAACTTCCCAGTACGCCGCAACTCAGCCTGCAGACATCCTTTCAGCAAAACCCTAGGATGACCGCTGCCTGTCACCCTGCCAAGCAGCGACCAAATTCACCCGGCCGGTATTTGGTGTGGAATACGCCATGCCCGTCGCTAGCCAAGGGCACAAGCTCGGGAGCCTGGTTGCCCTGCGAGAGGCCGGGAAGCGAATGGAATCCTCCCTCCGCAGAGGCAGGATCGGGCAGGTCTGCTGCAGGCAGCTGCCTCCCCTGCCCTGCTGCAGGTCCAGGCGTTGGGCAATCCCTCTCCTGGGAACTCCACCCTCGGAGAGGTCTTGTCTTTTTTAGATAAAAAGCCAACACCCTTCCGTGTGGTTTCTTGTACCAGCTCCTTTTTACAAAACAGAAAAATAGTTGTAAATAACGACTCGGTTGTACCTGTACCCAAACTTTCGCTTTTCAGGCATTGTAAATAATTTGTTTCCCTTTATCTGTTTTCTAATTGCAGACGTCAGCGCATCCTGAGCAAGGCAGGGACTCAAGGCGACAGTGATGCGCTCAACTTGCGTACGCTGAGGATACGCTCCCTTGGCACAAACACGGCTCTGAAACCCCCCTCAGTCCAACGCTGCCGGGTGGCTGCAACAACTCCCACAGAGGGTCAGAACGGGTATCTGAAGGGTAGAATATTTTCAAAGAACACTGGATTTTATGTTATAGCAATACTTTGTCCCCCCCTTCCCCTAGTGCTGCCCTGCACCACTTTCCCTCTCGTGCCACTCGTTCTCCTCGCCGCCCCAGCTCTTTCCCATGCCCAGCATTTTCCCAACCCCTCCTGTCTTGCAGTTCAGACTAATTAAAATGTGGTGAGCAACTTTATTACGAAAACAACAATCTGTGCAATATCTTTAGTGGAATGACCATTTCCAAAGTCTGCATGATGGAAACCAGGACTGAGGCTGCACCTTATCCTCTCAGCACAGTAATTGAACAGAAACTGGCCCCAGCTAATATTAATTTTCAATAAGTCTTGAAACGAGCCAGACACAGTTCTGCTAATTAAGGTGAAAAAGCAGCTCATCCAAGAAACTGAAGCAATGTTCTCAGCATGCAATTCCAAAGACATACCTATTTGTTATATTCTGCATATTTATTATTCCCAGGAGGTTATACAGCATATAAGTGGAAGAATTTCTAATGCTGTCATTAATTTCAGTGGCATCTTTTCCTATCAGAAAACACCATCCAACCCTGCCAAATTAAAGTAGCTAAATTTCAGGAGAGTGGTGATGCACATTTGTGACAGGGTTAACTTCGGATTGAAGATGGCATCGTCTCCAGGCCTCCAGCATGTGACGCAGAGTAAGGGGGACACAGTAGGGGAGATCATGTCCTTCACTAATAGGAATATTCGCTTGGGAAGTAGTAGAAGAAAATAACCTAGAAATAAGGTCATCGTTCTCCTGACAGCCCCATGGGAAACTCTAGTAGAGCCGAGACTGAACTAATTTTCCTGCTGAGCATAACAGGCATGTGGACGCCACTTCACACGGCAGCAAGAGCAGCAGGCTGCGAACAGTGGAAGCAGCTCTATTTACTTTGGAGAATATTATAAATCCCAAGGGAAGAGTCTCTAAAGACTCTTTAGGCCTTTGGGAAAATGATCCTGTGTGAATTCCCAACACACGGATTTTGAGGTTATCGTTGCATGAAGCTGGGCCATAATTTTGTTCCTAGTTTATCCGAACATTACCAAAAGATGAAACATTGCACCATAACTGTTGAGAACCGTATTTCTCTGTGATGCAATCCTTAGAGAAGTGGAAGTAAACAGACTGCACAGTTCTTCCTTTAGGGTGACTGCATTGCCACCTCCAAGAAATGGGTCTAAGCACTAAAATGATTGACACCTAGAAAAAGCTACTAAAATCTCAAGAAATTTCTAAGCTGCAGAAGAACAGAGATTTCTTTACTTGGACAAAAGAGTCACATTCCTGGAAACTCTTCATGCTATACACTCAGTTGCATAGCAGAGGAACAGCCAAGAGTTAGAAATGGGGCAGTGGGAACATGACCTCCTCCACAACATTGGAGTGAAGAGACCTGAAGGTGTGAAAGGAATGGAAACGGTGTCAAGGAGCAGAGCCCACACTGCCCCACTCGGGGCCAGGTACTAGAGCAGCCAGCCCTCCTCTGTGTCCCAAACCTATTCCCACTCATCCCCAGAGCTCTGGCTGAGAGCTGCGTCCTACCAGCATCCCAGCACAGGAATTTGGGTGTAAATATTCCAATCAGTCCATGATGCAGTTGATTTTTTTTTTTTAATACTGATTGTATGAACCAGAAACTCAGACCATTTTACTTAATCACTGTGTCCACTGCTAAGTGATAATGTAATATTGCTGTGAGTTGGATATTCTTCCATGTTCGCCTCATTATTGAGTGACTGCTCTGACTAAAGCACGTATTGCATTAATATATAACACCTCAATAGCCTTGCAGCAGGGTGAAAAACAGCTCCAGGGAGGACTTATCTATGAGCAGAATAAGTGTGTTTGAGAACAGACACGATGCAGTGAGAGGGCGCAGACGATTAGACACATTTGCTGGTGGCCTGGCAGAGTGGCCGATGCAAAGAGCAGCAGAGCCCCAGCCCGAAGGGATGTGGGTAACCTCCGGGCCGGCAGAAACTCCACAATGTACGGCCGGGAAAAGTGCCAGGTCCTGCACGTGGGCAGGGAAAAGTCCCTGCCCTGTTACCGGCTGGGAAGCTGCTGGGTGAGGAGCAGCCTTGCTGGGAAGGACCTGGGGATTACAGCAGATGCCAGGCTGAACGTGAGCCAACAGCGTGGTCTTGTCTTCTGCAAAACAAACCCCACACCGGGCCACGTTAGGAGGAGGGAAACTTCTTCCCCCCTCCTACTCAGTGAGACCTGAGGGCTGCGTTCCGCTTTACTGCGGCTCTCTTGCGGCGCTCTTGCGGCTCCAGAAGGACACAGAGACACCAGGACCCAGTGAAGGGCAGTTGCAGAAATGCCAAAACCAAACTCCTGTCAGAAGTGCCAGAAGATAGAAACAAGGTGTAATAGCCAGCGATCGTGGCTTGGGAGACTCAGGTTGGACGTAAGGGGAAAAAAATCAGTAGGAAGGTAGTGTAGTACTGGACTGGGTTACCCAGGCAGGTTGGGGAGTCTCCATCCTTAGTGTTTTTCCAAGATTCAGCTACACAAAACCCCACCTAATGTTGGTGATAGTCCTACTTTGAGTGGGAGGTTGGACTAAAAAACAACAGAATTCTCTTCCAACAAACATTCCCATGTTTCTGTGATCTTAAATTCAGGCCGATGCACATGTCTTTAACATTAACTTGGTGAGATTTCAATGTATCCTGAATTGCTTTCCTTAAAAGGACTTTCTTTCTGAACCAGGGAGCTTCATGCAAGAGTGCAACAGAAGAAAACTACCATTTTTTAGGGAATTTAATTCCACTCCTTCAAAATGCAAATGCTATTCACTCTGCTGTCTGCTGGAAAGCCAACGCATTCAAAAATAGCATCACGTGGTGTCCCATCAAAGACTTCTAATATCACCAGGTGTCTCCTCGGTATGAAAAGATTTCTTGGAAGAGGAAAATAAAGTATGGCAAGTTATTTCCTGTATCATGATGTAGTATCTATCGTATGAACAGAAAACACCTTCTGCAGCAAAACCTGTAGTCTGTAAAAATGGTGTAGACAGTAGATTTACTTTTCCTTAAAATCAAAAGCCATCTTCTCAAAACGAATACATTTTAAAAAAATTAACAATTTTGTTAGCATCTGTTTTGACAACATAATATTTCGTCTACGTATCTACTTCGTGTAAGTATGTGCTTGTGTCGTTATGAGAGTGCATGTGTGTGATTGTGTTTCTCCCTCTCTGCACCATAAACTCGCATGTGTGTGTTTGTGTGTGTACCATCACAGGCTTCTCCTCTGCATTGCAAAGAGGAAACGCAAGCTGGGCTCTGCGTCTTACAGCACCGGCTTTCATCTTCGCCCAGAAGCAGACACAGCAACTTTGTTGAGGTTTTGCTTCTCGAAGCCGTCGGTCCCTTTGCTCACAGATAAATGCCGTAACAGGATGCCGCTATCACTTCCTCTGCTCCTTAACAGAAAATCTGCACCCCTTGTACAACTTCTCTGGCAATCTGCAGGAAAAAAGCAACAAATCTGTTTAACTGACAATATTTGTGCTCCAAGCTGCTGTTAGGACAGGTGTTCTGCGGTATTGCTATTTTTGACAGTATAGGCTTCACACAGATGAAAAGTGACACCTGTATTCTAAAAAAATGCCCATAGGAGTAGATGAAGGTGCAGGTAGGTTCATTTTCCATCAGTGCTTCTTTTTTGAAAGTTCGTATCATTTCATTAGGTAAAAGAAAGCAAAAGGGCAGTGCAGCTGGCTGCAAAAATTGGTAATGCATTCTTACTCAAAGGCAACTATGAGGTTGATTTCTGTTAGCACTAATGGACTGAAGTTTGGTGGGTAAGGTGATACAATAAAATATTTTGTTCTTTAAAGTTCTTAAAAAGTAGTTATATTGTTATGATACTTAAAATACATACTTGCTCTTATTTAGACAGAAAAGTGACAGAAAGTAGGGTGCTATTTGCAGGAAAGGTGTCCTATAATTGTATTATAGATAGCTTTTTTACTAACTAGATACTATCAGTTCCAATTCTGATAAATCCTCTGCATGATTAACAAAACTCTGCTAAAGCCCTTGAAAGATTCACCTGTGATTTTTCACCCCAGCTGCAAAACCTTCTACAGCCTCTCAGTGCAGTGCTCAGGCTGGGTGCCTGATTACATCATCTTGTAGATAAGAAAACTCTCCAGCTGGAATGTTGTCTAGCTATAAGTCCTTTACTAATGTCATATTAACAGATAGAGCTACTCTATATGCAAGTGGTGTGCGTGCAACACACATGGATGTAAACAATCAAACCAAACCAGAGTTCTCGTTTCCTTGGCTTTTTTCGGAACTGCGTCTTCGCCGGAAGATTTAATCGATGTGAAACTGGCAACGCGCCTACACAGCCATCATTTATGTAGTTCAGGAGTACCATCTAGATAGGTCCTATTTTCATTAAGCCAGAAAAGAGCTGCCCCTGTGTGCATGGCCAGATCAACACGTTGCAAAGTAAACCCACACATAACAAGCCGAACGAGCCGCACCAGTCAACGCACAGCTTTGACACTACACCAGGGATCTCTGCCAACGCAGCTCTGTTTACCTGGGAACGCCTTCACACGGAGTACGTACAGCTCTGCCTTAACTGCGTTTTTAGGCAAGCACACGTCCAGCTCAGCCCAGCTCCAGACGGCATAGCCAAACAAGATGTACCCACGTCCACGCTCATCGTTAAACTGAATTCCAACAGTGCTGTGCTCACAAGCACGGTCAGCGCTGGGTTTTTCTCCTGCCGTCGGTAAGAGGCTGGCCGTTGCAGCGACGGCTGCTCGGTCTCGCGTGTAGGTGTGGGCTCTGCCGCGCCGCATTCTCCTGCTAGCGAGAAGAGGTTAGGACACGGAGAAAACGCCAAGGACGGACGGGTGAGGTTAACCCCAGCACTTTCCCATTTAGGGTGTCTAACACGCGACAGCCTCTGCTCGGCCCACGGTTCTTGCTCCGGCCGGGGAGCCAACGGAGCCTCAGCCGGGCCACCTTGCCGGAGGGAGAATTGCTGCGGCATGCCATCCATAAGGGTGGTTTTGGGGGGAAGCGTGCCTGAAAGGAAAAAGGGGGAACCTGAGATGATACCCCTAAATGCCAAGGTAAACATTAATCTGTGTCCAAAAATGCGTATTTGGTCAGTTCAGTGGGAGGCAGTTTGAGCTTTGAGTGTTTATTGTTTCTCCTCTAATAGTGGTGTTTAGCAAGGCTTTTTTAGACCTGCCAAGACTCTGGGTTCCTAATATATCTCTAGCGTAATTCTGCTTGCCTCACTGCAGTTACACAGAGGTGAACTTGGCCCTTTAATCGTTTGGGGTTGCTGATCATTCTGGGCGTGCTGCTTGCTCGGCAGATTTTCTGGAGGACTGGAATTTCTTGTGGAATTCTGTTCCGTGAGGCAATGGCTGTGTGGGCAGCGAGTCCTCTTCAACATGGGTCTGAGCACAGCCATTAGAGGTAATCTCCTCCTCATCTCTGTCTCCTTCAAGCTCACTTTTCTGCTCATCACTCCCACAGTTTGTCACTGCACAGAAAATGGACTCATGACTTTCCCTTGAATGTAAATAGGCTATTTTCCATTTAACTAATATTCCTTTTACAGTATTTTGTAACAAGACAATCAGCAGAAGTGAGCAATGCATGCTTTTTTTTTTTTTTTTTTTCCACAGATATTAATCTAATACTGCTGCGGTGAAGAAAAGCACGCCAGGCAGCACTGGACAGCATTTGCTGTCCAGAAACGGAGATCCTCAGCCAAGGGCCCAAATTAATCTCAACCCAGTGGGGAAAACCTTCCTCTGCAAAAGTTTATATTGGCAGCTTTCAGCATGACAGCTTCATAGTCTGAAATACAGATAGATTCCTTATCGACAGCCTTATAAACAAGAGCAAGGTAGAGAAATGCAAAAGAGGTCCCAGGGTCACTGGTTAGAGGAGGAATGGAGACAGTGAGTATCAGAGCTAGAGAGTGAGGGAAAACGGGCTGAGGAGGCGATGAAGGAGGAATTCTCAGCAAAGAGGTGGAAAAGGACTGGAGGCAAAATGTGGAACTTCAGACATCTGGATAAACATGAACCATCAAACTTGGAGAAGGTCTCCTTTTGTAAGGGAGGAAGTTCGTAGTTTCTCTTTCATTTTTAACAGTTCTATGTGACGTACTTATTGTTTACCTTTTGTTGTCCTTCCTTCAGTCATTATGCTACTCATTAAAAAAATCAATTGATAGATATAGTGTATATTCAAAACTGTTATTAATTACATGATTAATTATTGTTTCTTGACATGTGCTACCTTGAGTCTGGGCTGGGGCTCAACCTTGCAACTCTCTGTGCACGTACAACGTTCTGTGTAGGGGACAGACAGCCCTTGTACCTGCGAACTTGCGCAATGTGCAGCGAGAGCATGAAGTTCACGCTCAGTGAATATGCACGTCAGTACTTATCCAGGTGGATTCAGGTCTAACAAACTTAAAGACGTGCTTAACATTAAGCTGTGAGTGACCGTTGAAATGTAAAGCGTGTGCTTACATGTCTTGCCAGACTGTAGCCCTCCTGATCATAGCTTTGTTTGAACTAGAATATACACGACTGAAGATTATGCACATACGTAGTGCCTTCTACTTCAAAGTCTGAGAATACAAACTCGGACAAATATAATCTCTTATTGTTCCCAAAAGGTAAGGAAGTATTCTTCCGGCATACACAAGAGGAGGAGATAGATAGAATAAACATGAATGTATTTTAAAGTTTGAGGTTTTAAAACAGTACATTGGAATAGTTAAAAAATTCCTACACAGTAAAAATTAGTTTTAGTGCTATGCAGAATTGCTCAAAAAGACGCTGCAAGTGGCATTATCTGCTGAACCAACAATTAGTCTAATAAAAGATACCACCTCACCTTACAAACCTTGTTCTTTAATATTCTTAGACTGTCTGGGCTACTCACACCATCGCTACCACTAAAGAGGGAGGTGTCGGTGTTTGAAGTCACTCTTAAGAAATACAGTTCACATCTCTTTGTGAGTAAGCTTAAAGGTAACAGAAGCATAGACACTATGGCATATCAGTTCACTTCTTTGGCCAAATTCCCCTGGTCTCTACGAAAATCTAGTCTATTTATTTGTTAATTTTTTAAGCAGTGTTGCTTTAACATTACAAACACCACAAGGATTAAAAGGATAATTAAGGATAAGGGGATAATCTCTTGCCTTTCAAGGTGATAAAGATGATCTCAGAATAAATACCAGTCAACTAAACCCAGGGTATTTCAGTAGAAAGGAAAATCAGAAATATTATGGAATCCAAAAGAGTAAGTGATATTACTTGTTTAGATGTCTTGGGATTTCCAGGCCTAAACTGCAGCCAACATACACAAAAGTCTGAAATAAAACTAGGCCAGTACTAAGAGGATGATGCAAAAGCATTTTAGAGGTGGAGTGCTGGAGTCACCCATGGAGATCTCTAATATTTATTCAGTTAAACAGCCTGATGATTTCAGGATGGTAAAAAAAATCTGAGTTTTCTTATGTCTGTGCATCTGAGGATGGAATTTGTCTTCCCAGACCGTGTACTTCAGATTGCAACTGCTCTACAAAACACAGTCAGACTACTGTAGGAGGAGTTTTATTTGGAAGGAGTAGTCACTGGCTGAATTGACAGTTATTATCAGGTGTATAAGGATAGGAAAAAATGTTTGATGATACTGGAATTACTTTCTCCTGGACACTGCACATTTTAAGTAAGTTTTGAAAACGTTAAGATAAAGGATTGTCACAGATGCTACAAATAGACATGCACAAAAAAAAATCACAACAAATCTTATGAGAGTTCTAGTTTTGCAAATTCAGTGAGCGCAGACAAATGTCAAAAAAACTTACATTTTTTTATTTTTTCTCTGAGCACAATATTTCAAGCTGTGTCCATCCTTGCAACAGATCAAAGAACATAGACAGTGAGCAAGCCGGGATGTACAGACACTAGTCTTGATAAATAGCAAGGGTCTATTTCAGTTTTATTTCTGTGTTCTTTTTCAAGTAAAGGTGCTGGGTAATTGGAAGATAAAGTCAATTTCTTTAAGCACAAAGTAATGATACTAGATTAAGATACTGAAAATTATTCACATAATTTATAAACTGACAGGTTGTAGAGTACAGATACACGAAACATACTTCATCGGTTTTTAAATCTGTGTTTCAGGGACTTTGATGACAGTATCGCTTAACTGATTCCTAACATGCTAAAGCTAGGAAGTACAAAAATTAATTTTTTGCTGGTTTCTTAGTAAAATGAGGTAAAAGTGTTTTCAGTTACTAGACAAAGTCAGGTTAAATAAACATAAAAGACTTTGCTCTTCTCTGACTGAAGTCAGAGTCAAAATTCTTATTAACATGAAAGGGAGCAACATCAAAACTATGATCTTGAAAGGAAATAACAGTAGTATTGCATCTGTAGAGTAACAGGAACATGCTTTGAATGCTGGAATACACGCTGCATTTTGTTTACACTTAGAAGAATTACTTATTGCAATATTTGCATAGTGTTCAGTTCTGTTTAATTACAGCAGTCTGCGAGGAAGAGTTCAACAGTGTAGGCACCAGATTCAAAACAGATTTCTTTCTAGAGCCGTAAACTCAAACTCCAGTGAGACGGACACAGGCTTTCATCCATATGAAGGAGAAGATCGTTTCAGACAGCCTCGTACATGAAGCCTTTTCTTCTTCTCCCCCTTTGGAGACATTAAATGAACGACGATGCCTTGTCTGCCTCCTTGGCGGTTAAAAATCCCTTAGGCCGTATTTCACAAGAGAAGGGAGGTAGCCTGACTAAAAATGTCCCCATCCCCGTGGCCTACTGAACACGGCACAGCCAGCCTCTCCCAGATTTCGGGCTGGTTTTAGGATGCAGGTCTTTTAAGGCGGGAGTTTGGTCCCTGTCCTTGCCTCTGAAGCTGCCTAGCCCCTAACAGGGACAGCCGTGGTGTTTCTAGAAAGCTCCATGAGGATAAAGGCCGCCCCAGCGAGGCCTGGGCATGGCAGGCTCAGCCTCAGCACCGAGGGCAGGCGGTGGCGTTTCCCCGGCAGCTCGGAGGACCCGACCCCCTCTTGCGGGGTGCCATCCTCCGCACGAACGTGAGGAGAAAAGGAAGTTTTGGTCGCCCCCCAAGGAGTTTACGGCTCGTCTCCCTTTCGGGGTCAGGCACTCTGCCCCGCCGTTAATGTCATTAAATTGCTGACTCGGCAGAAATTCACCCGCCGGGGTCTCCCGCCTTTTCCCGCCCCGGGCTGCCGGGGACGAAGCCACGCTGAGGCGCCCGGCCTGCAGGGGGCGCTCTTCCCGCCCCCGCCCGCCAGGCGGTGCTGGGCGGTGAGGAGGGGCGGAGCGGGGCGATGGGGGGCGTGGCCAGTAGAGCTGGTCCCGCCCCGCCGCCCGGAGGCTCTTCGGCAGGGAGGCGGCGGTGCGAGGCAGCGGCGTCATGGTGAAGATCGCCTTTAACTCCCCCTTCGCCCAGAAGGACGAGCCGAAGAAGGAGGTCGCCGAGGCGCTGGTGGCCGATAAGGTGCGGGGAGCGGGGTCTCTCGGCTGTCGGCGGGAGGAGGGAGGCCGAGGGACGGCAGCGGAGAAAGGGGCAGGAGGAGGTGGAAGCCGCCGCCATCTTCTCGCAGAGGCCGCGGGCCGGGGGAAGGCAGGCGGCAGTTTGCGGAGCCTCCGGCGCTCTTGGCGGCTTTCCCTCACCTCTCCCTTGGGCCCTGGGGCAGCCTTCCAGCATGGGGGAGGCCGCTCGGCAGTTTAGCCCCGGGGTGGTGGTGCGGGGTAGGGGGTCGCTTCCCTCAGGGCCGCCGCGGTGAGGGGGCTGCCGGGCGCCCGGCGGGCCGTGCGGGTGTGAGGGGGCCCGAGCGCCGTGGCGGCGGTTTGCGGTGCCCTCCAGCACAGCCATTTTCCCAAACCGGCTGCCGCTCGGGAGGCCGCGGGCGGTGCCGAGCTGCGGGGCTGGCGTGACATACCCGGGTCAGCCGCGGGCCCGCACGCAGGGGGGAGGCCCGGCTGGTTTGTCTCGGAGCTGAACCGCTGCCAGGGCCGTGCTTCCTGAGGGCGTTTTAAACCTTCGGAGGTCGCCGGCGGGTGAATGCTGCTCCTTGGCGAGCTCCGGGGCTCGGCTCCGTCCCGGCGGGGAAATGGGCAGGGAAAGTGCCGTGTCCTCGGCCGCAGCCTGGTTGTGTCCCCCGTCCCCCCCGCCCAGGGAAGAGCAGGTTTGCAGCAGCGTCTTCCAGGCAAACAAAGTGGGTTAGGGCTCATCCTCGGCTCGCTGCTGCGCTGGAACTCTGGTAGGCAGCGAATTGGAGAACGGCGCTGTGGTGAGGTGTCTGGGCTGCTGGTATGTCTAGCTTAAATTAAGAAACCTGCCATAAAGGGTTTTAAATAGAAACCCAGGCAAGTACTCTGTGGTTGGCTTTTCCTTCCTAACGGGTTGCCGTGTCGCTGACTTGAATTGAACTTTCCAAATCCGTGGGACGCTTTATTTTGAAGATGTCTTGCTTAGCTGCTGACGTTTTTAGTCAGATGAAGAAGATCAGCGTCTAGGTAAATAAATCAGTAGCTCTAGAGGAGGAATATGGGTTGCACCGAGTTTATTTGTAATCAGGGAGTAAGAAAATTTAAAAAGCCAACAGCAAAACTTGTGGAGTTGGACTCGAGGGTCTTCCCCCCGCCTCCCCCCCCCCCCTCAAGCTGTAATCAGGAAAGCAGCTTGCCTTCCAGACTAGGGAGCCTCTGCCTCACCTGAAATAGTCTCCCTTTAAAAGGGGAAGGGGTGCAGAGTGGTGTTATTGCTCAGTGGACTCTTTCGAGCTGGAGGAGTGGTATGTGTGCACAGTGAATACAGTAGCACCAAATTACTAAATCAAGAGGAGGGGGAGAAAGCAGCAAAACAGGGTAGATAGAGGACTAATTCAGATTTTGAAAATGTCATTAGTCTGTCCAGTTCCTTGGAGGAGAAACTCATCAGCTATTCCCAAGGCAACATGTTATACATATTTTTACTGGCCCTCTACCATGCAAGTTCTGAGCATAATAGTTCTAATATACACTTACACCCTTGCTTCTCCTCTCATGATAGCTGCTCTTCTCAATTTAGAAGCTACTCATGCTGTTTTGTTATACCTGTCACACTATTCTCCGTGTTTGCACATGTGGATGTGTTTTTTTAACAACACTTCACTCTAACTTCAGGGGTTAGAGTTGCATGTAAACATCAAGTTCACAATTTTACTCCAAGACAAACTTGTTCTAGTGCTTGTTAATGTCTCCTTTTGCTGGAATATTTGTGCAGCGCAAACAATCTTAATGGCTAGTGTTGGCTGAAACTGCACAATAAAGTCCCCTAGAATATCCACACAAAACACTTGAGCTTGCAGAATACTCTCCCTGCAGATTCTTTGGAGCTGACTGTGTCAACAGTATCTCTTGAGCTAGCTGCAGATGTCAAGTGATTTTTTTTTTTTTTTTTTTTTTTTTTCCTCTCCTCTCTTACTCCTGGTTTGCTATGCTTGTTACTGCATGGTTTAGAACTGCATTTTCTTTGTAGGTTTTTTACAACTTTTATTATTTTTCAGCAGAGGCTTTGTAACCTACTGGAATGAAGTCATGCTATTGTGTTCTCTTATCAGCGCTGTCAACTCTTCTCAGATTCAGGCTGCCTGCATTGCTGCTTAAATGATAAATACCTTTCCTTTGTTTGAAATATGTGTAGTGCAAGTGTAGCTAATTACGTGTTGACATCATCCAAGCATTAGGAGGTCTGTAGAAAGCCTGCTGTGGACTGTTGTATTCAAGTAATAATAGGCTAGATGAGTAAGTTACTGAAAGGTGTAGATGAAGGTGGCAGGATATGAAGACAACAGAATTAGTCTTGATCTTAAAAGCCAGTTAATGGTGGAGGATGGCTTTCACATAATGGCATATAAATGTGGCATAATTCTGACTTGAAACTAGTTGTGTTTGTTTTTTTTGTTTTTTTAATTGACAAATGCTTAACTAGCCAATTGTAGCGGCTTATGCCTTGCTGAACCAACATTTTTCTGTTTGGAGGATGCAAGAGTGGAATGTAGGAGTATTGACTTTCACAAAACAGCTTGTTTTTTGTTTCAGTACTTGCATAGCTGATGCATTTGACTTTTACACTGCTACATCTTGCTAAGCATGGAAATATGTGCAGCCTTTGTAATAATACTGTGACTTGTTGTGATCACAGGTCACTTAATATATTTATGTTCTTCAGGAGTGCAAATAGTGGGACCCGAATAAAGAAAGGCCATGGAAGCTGCTGTGCTAAATCTAGCTACTGACTCTAGGAACAATATGAAGGAAAAGATCTTTTGCAGTGAAATCCAGTTTTTCTTCCTGACCAGCACAAAGAGCAGGTCTTGAAAGTGACGTGCTAAATACTGGAGTCATGAATCATTAAAAGGACGTACTTGACCAAATATATAGATTAGGGAATGTCTTTTCTGATTCTTTAGTATTTGGCAGTATTTTTGCTGTTCTTCTCTCAACTTGACTTGTGTGAGCCTTTCACCTGGAAGCCTAGAAAGGCACTGAACGAACTCTTGAGTGTTAAACTTGACATTCAGACACCACCACTAACTTTGCGGTTGGTGTCAAACAACTCATCGCCGTGTTACATGATGGTAATAGTACTTGCCTTTGGATGCAGTCATCTGTTTTAAGAGAACATTGCGGGGTGGGGGGTGGGAAACAAGTCACTGAACTAAACAGGTAAGCTTCAGGCTGCTAGAAAAAAAACTTCCCTGGGACTTGGGTGGGGGAAAGAGTATTTTGAAGCTGCAAGGTAGGATGTACCACAGGGACTTATTTTTATTTGGTGTAATTTGAAGCTGCATTTAAGCTGATGAGTGGTTCTCTTTAATAGTAGACTTCACTTGTGCATATTACAAGTTCTAAAACCTGAATGTTTGACTCGTGTCAGATGTCTGTTCCACAGCTAATAGACAAAATTGCATCTTCGCTTTTTCTGTTAGTCCAGGTTTGTAGGGAAGAGTTATTTTAATCTAGCTGATAGCAAGAGGAGGATAGGAAATAGCCTTTTGAGAAGAGGCCTGAAAACACTGTGTACCTTAAAATTAGCTTGCTCTACAAACCTTGCTTTCCTTGTACTGTATTGCAGCTGCAACACTGTATCTTTTGTTATGGTTATTTAAATTTCTTACACTTCAGATAGAGGATGCTTTCTAGACAAACCGTTACTCAGAAACTAAAAATATATCCTCTTTCAATGCTGTTTGAAAACTGATCTTTATATGATGCAGTAGTATTTCATGTAAGTGTTTTTTCTTATTATATGATGCTTGACTTAAAATTCTCACTGCACACCTAGAAGAAATGGAGGATGGTAGGTCAAAGTGAAGCAGTAGGTAACAGCTTAATTTAAATTCAGAGCAGCTATACTTTCTAAGTTCTCATCCCTCTTTATTTAAAGGATCCAGAAGTTGCCACACATGGGGGTGAAAACTCACCTGGAAGATGTCTGTTGACTCTGCTGGGTCTAGCGTTCATCTTGGCAGGAGTTGTTGTCGGTGGAGCCTGCATCTACAAGTACTTCATTCCTAAGGTAATGTGCAAGTTCCTTTTTCTTTAAGCATTCCTGAATAAAAAAAGTGTAATTATAAATAGATTAGTACTGTAATAGAAAACCTTCAGTAACTGGGACATGAAGACCACTATGTCCTTTATAAAATCTCCAGGTGTGACAGACTTGTGCTTTGTTGTAGCATAAGAGTTAGAAATAGAGTTTTAAAGCGACATTTTCTGTAAAAATAACTAGCCTTGCCCTTACTTTCAGCATAAGATGTACCATGGTGAAATGTGTTACTTTGAAAATGAAAATCGTGATCGTGCGGTAGAACCTTATTTCCTCCCTATTGCTGAAGAAGCTGACATTCGAGAAGATGATAACATAGCCATCATTGATGTGCCCGTTCCAAAGTTCTCAGACAGTGATCCAGCAGCAATCGTTCATGATTTTGATAGGGTGAGTATATGTGAAGCGATAAGAAATAACGAGTCTTATTGCTCACTGGGAAACTGTGGAGTGGATGGTAATTGTAACAGCTCCAGGGTTTTAATTCTTGAGACCTTTAAAGCTTACCGTCAATGCAAGCTTCTCTTTGGAGGTGGGTTTAAATGTGGGAAATCTGACCCTTTTAACTCTATCATTTAACACTCTCCCCGTGCAGAAGTTACAAGAATATTAGAGGAGTTCATACTCGCAGTGACTCTAACTGGATTGTTTCTCAGAACAATGCATCTCGGTGCTATGCAACTTTAAATATTGTTGTCTGTCAGATGTCTGGAAGTGACTCTTGCTAGTCGGTCAAGAATTCAACATAAATGAAAGTGAGGGTAGGAGAACAGTGTAAATCTGAGTTGAGAAATGGGGAAACTGAGGATTCAGTCTTAAGATTCTGCCAGACTGTGTTAGAGCAAAACGTAGAATTCCAAATATGTGTGGGCTTTGGCTAAGTGAATTGAAAAATCACTTCAAATGGCTGAAACCTGGAACTTGAAAATGCTGTGTTAGTTGCATGTAGTTTCTCTAAAGCAAAGATGAGAGGATGGTTTTAATTTGACTTTCGTATTAAAGGTGCGTCAGTAGTATTAACGGTTATCCTTAGTCAGCTGTAAAAGCTGTCGCAGGTTGTTCGTAAATCAAATCTTGGCAATGCAGATAGGATCACAGTAAAGACTAGAACTGACCTCTGTACAAGCTGCCTTTAACAGTAACACAGAATGCCACACAGCCAGGCTGTGCTACCTGTGTTAGCAGTATTTGCAGCTTTGATCTGTGTTGTCTTGACAGAATCTTGGCTATAACTTAAAGTATTCAGGCAACTTAAGAACTACAGTTGATTCTGGCTAAGTGCTATGCAAAGTCATAATAAAACAAGCAGATACCTTGATAATTCTAGTGTCTGCAGTTCTTGCACTCAGTGGTAATGCTGATGTGACTTTCTAGAGGCGAGTACTTTTTCTGAAGAACTGTTTACAGGGGAATGATTGCTTATCAGCAGTTGGATACCTTTTGCTTGCACTGTGCTTAGTTGGACTTCTTCATTTATGAGAGCATACTGCCAAATACTTGCTCTGTATTAATACAAACTGTACTCATCTAGAATTATGATAGAAACTGCTTTTATAGTCAGCTCTCATTGCTGTACAGAAGTCCTGTTGAAAACCATAGCTATAACCACTGTGTTTGCAGAAGTGGTAGTAGCTAAGTTCTTACACTAGACAGTTCCTGAGTGCATTGCTTTGATACTAGCTGTGCATGATCTTCAGCTTTTTGAGCTTCCTTCTTAGTCCTTGTAGAACTGTGTTCTAATAATCAAAGGGCATGCTTAATTAATTGAAAAATTGTTTTCAAAACAGCTTTTGACGGCGTATCTTGACTTGCAACTGGGTAACTGCTATGTGATTCCACTGAACACATCCATAGTTATGCCGCCAAGGAATTTGATGGATCTCTTTGCAAAACTGGCGGTATGTGGTAACTTTACTGTTTATTTATGCTGACAAGATTGCTTTTGATAAGAATGCTGGGTGTTGCTCCTGAACTACAGTCTCTTGCTAGAACAGTCCTCTTGCCATCAAAGTACGTAATCCCCCTGGCTCAGTCACTGTACTGAAGTTAAGGCCAGCTGTCAGTGTATATTATGTTGAGTAGATTCATGCTTAATGCTCTTATTAATACCTAGCTTTATGAAAGCTGAAAGCAACTAGCAAATAAGGTTAAATTTACATATTATAAAGGAATTTGATAAAGCTCCAAGTATCATTGAAAGCCTAAACCTGAAAGTTACTACCGGAAAGCTCACTTGCCCCATGAGAGTTTTAATGAAAAGAACAATGCTAACTTGTTCTTCTGCTTTATTTGCACTGTAGTTATGAGCTCACCACAAGCATTTTGACTCTTCAGTGACTAAAACTGGTATTTTTCCAAGATGACTTATGGGTCAAGTTGATAGAGCCTGCTGCTACTTCCAAATTAAATGCGATACTGAGCTATTGTGTGTCTAATGTACTTTTTTGAAGTCATTGACTCCTCTACACCTAGTGCTAGAGGCCACCTGATCTAGTTTAGCTTGTTTCAGTTTTTGGTTTTTTTAACCTTCATGAAGACAAACTTTAAGTGTGTCTCCCTGCCCCTGTTTTTAGGAGTTGGTCATGAAGGGTGGGAAGTTGTTTCAGTAGTGCTGTGGTCTTCTGGTGAAGACTTAACTTTTGTACGTTGCACTGCTTTTGTGTGTGTGTGTGTGTATTAGGAATATATTGCCTCAAACATGGAAAATTTCATAATACTTTTCTCCTCTTTTAACTGTCAAACTTTCTGTTGCACACAAATAGACTTGAACTGGTTCTCTTTGTTTGCATCATGTGAGGTGAGCAATGTTAAGGGTAACTGTGCTTTGTTTTGATATAACTGCAACTGTTTGAAATAGCCTTTGTCCGTTTTTAACTTCTCTGTTATACAGCTGTTCGAGACTAGCATATCTTAGTACTAAAAAGAAGGAAAGCTGGAATCTAGTGCTTGAAGCCCTTCCAAAGCAAAGAGTAAAATGTAGGGATGTTTGTCCATTGTTAGCAGAATACTGTATCTCAAGGTTTTTTTCCTCTTTTTAGACTGGCTCTTACTTGCCTCAGACCTACCTAGTCCGTGAAGAAATGGTGGTTACAGAGGAGATAGATAATGTGTCTGATTTGGGTATCTTCATCTACCAGCTCTGTGTTGGAAAGGATACCTTCAGACTTCAGCGCAGAGACCAGATAATGGGTAAGTTCCCTTGAGTAAAAAAATAAATCTATTGTTCGAGTAGGGAAGGGGTAAATACTTAAGCCTTTGGAGTTTTTAGACTTAGAAATCTGTGGGTGTTCAACATGAGCTGAGACTACTCATAGAACTGATGGGTATTTTTTCCCTACTTTCAAGTATGTATCCAACATTTCGTTCGAACATGGTGAGAGAGAGAGAGAGTTTCAGTTATGGAATTAGAGGTTACAAGCCCAAACCAAGTTTGAGCTTAAGCCTATTTTCTGTTCCATCTTTTGGTCGAAGTCGTAGGTTAGTTTGGCCCCAAAATTCATGCAAGCAGTCTGATAACGTGAGTCTCTGTAGGCGCAGCTCAGTCTATCACTGTCCTATCTAAAACTGAGTTACAGGAGCACCAAGTAACAGCGTTATCTACTACTTCACTTGCTCTGGAAAAAAAAATTTAAAAAGTGAACAGCTAGCTCTGGACATCCCAGAGTTCCTCTCTAAAAGAGGAAGAACACTTCATAGGAACTTCTGAGCTCTGTTTCTTTATTGCCTGTCTCCTCATGCCACCCCCCTGCCATTCTGTGAAAAGGATTGAATTTGAGGTGTCGGTGGTTTGACATACTGGAAGGAGGCCTGGAGTACAGAAATCTAATGCTATGAATTTTAGTTCCCTGTAGTGCTCGAAGCATTTCATAGTTTGCTGCTTTCACCAAACACATAGTGAACTAATCCTTTGTCAGTTACAGCCTTTCGGAATGCAAATGGTTGGTTTGTCAGATCTCTCTGCTCTGGTTTTCCTGCCAAGCTCTTAGGCAAGAGTTTCCTCAGCCCAGTTACAGCTAGCAGCATCAGCAGCCACATCTGCTATTTGCTAGAGACTACATCCTGTTCTAGATGGAGGGCTTTGTATATGGGAGCATAAAACTGGTCCTGTGTAGCTAATGGTGTAGGGCACGTGAAGAAACAGTAAGTATTACCGTTGTGGAAGGGAGAGGCATGTGTCTCTTAGCTGTTGCGAAGATGCTTTTCTGAACAAGTCTAAACTGACTGCTGCTGTGAATGAAAGACGAGTCTACAGACAATACTGCGAAGAGTGTTTATGATGTTTCCTTAAATTGCCTTCCTGTAGCATGTTGTTCACATTGCTGCATAGCAAGACTTCTACAGAATATTTGCACAGAAGGATACCAGTAAATGGATAGTGCTTCTTGGTACAGTTTCTGTTCTGTAACTGACCTTGTTTGCCCTTGTGGGAGAGGTGGGCAGGGAATCTAGTCAAAGGGAAGACTGCTGCTGAGAAGAAAATTGTTCAGGGGCAAGGCTTGTCTCGCCTTCCAGATCAGATTTCTAGCACGCCTTTCTTCTAGTGTGTACAAGCCATGCACACATAAATAAGTAGACTAAAATGGATAAACTCTTGTAACTTCAGTGGAGAAGTCATCTTGTTTAGCTGGTGCTGCATTGGCGCTCAGATTTTGTAGAGTTCATGGGTTCATCAGTTAGACCAAACTGACTTCTGCGGCAGTTCCCTGGAGTTCTAACTGAAGGCATGTGAGAAACCGGACAGGTCATCCTGACTGTTCAATTACATACCCAGTTAGATAGCCATTGGAAACTTCTTAGCTTGTACAGGCATTAAGATTGAGATGAATTGAAGGACAGCCTGTATTTTAAGTGTTTGTAAACTAAAGCAGTACACTGCTGAGTTTGGTTTAAGAGCTAGTGCTTCTAGACTTCAGTGGAGGGCTTCTCTTGCTTACTCGGAACAATTCTCTGCTTATTGAACAAGCTATAAGTCTTTCTTCTCTAATTGTTGTATATTGAGGTGCTTTAGTTGAGTAGCTTGTCTTTGATGGTAGAACTACTATATTCTTGTCTCCTAGTAAAGATTCACAGCTGATGGATCTGACACAGGCAGTTTACCTCCAATGCTGACATGTCCCAAAATAGAGAAAATCACTTTAATAGTGTTAGGAAAAACTTCGGTAAGATCACCAGTTGAGTGGCAAATCCTCACAGGGCTCCCATCAAGGTGAAGGCTGCTCTATAGAAGCACAGTCTGGGTGGGGAGAAGTGCTGATAAAGAGCTAGGGCTTTTTTAGGCACCCTTTCTGAGTTTTTAAACTCTTTCCCTGTAATTTCAATCTGCTTTGCTTTTCATTTTCTTTGTGTTTAGGAAGGGCTATGAGAAACTTCGATCTATTTTTTGATCTATTTATTGTTGTCTCTTTTGTCACTAAAATGGTGGCAGGGATACTATTTAAAAAAAAAAAAAAAAGCTTGCTTGGTTTGTCCCCTGTGTTGTATGTGGCCCCCCTCTCTTGTTACCATTCTGAAAATGAGGGAGGCTTTCTGATAGAAAACAAACTGATATCAAGCTCTAGTGGCAATTCATGGCTGTATAAATGCTATGTACTGAATGATTGTATCTTGCTGCTGTTCTTAATGATACAAAACCTGTAAATACTTGCTGCTGGGTTATAGATCTGCTTTACTTAGGCTCTCACCTTCTCTCGTCCCCAGGTCTGGAGAAACGTTCAGTGGAGAAGTGTCATTCAATCAGACACTTTGAAAACTCTTTCGTTGTTGAAACAAAGATCTGTCAACAGTGAAGGGTGTTGGATGGGAGGTGATTAGTTCACACCTTCATTGAGAAGTCTGAGCATTAGACATTGACTTCTTAAATTAAAATGTGCAGTGATAATCAAAAGCCTTATGCATTTTCTGTGTATTGCTTGTATTTCAAAAGACAAAGTCACCATTTCAGCTTTCTTTGATCCTTGGTATAACTTTTTAGTTATCTCATATAAAACTTAAAATTGAGTAAGGTTTTTTTTAGAAGGTTAATATCAGTTTATCCGTTGAATGTGTTTGATTTAGTGTAATCTGGGAATGGCAGAAAAATATATATATATATATAAAAATGTTAACCAATTCCTTGGCTGGAACCAATTCTGTTCACCTTAACTTTCACAGAATGATTAATATTAATAATCTGTGGTTTGCACATCTTGTGTAGCTCTGTAGAATAGCTCTGCACTCCGTATCCTGGCTAAAAAACCTTCTGATGTGTATCATTAAAGGTTTATTTTAACTACCATGTGTGAAGCATGTAAAATTCAAACTCAGTGATCATAAACCTTTAACACTACCCTATTTCATTTTGTGCAATTACTGTATTGAATTTGTATGTATATTTGGAACCTTCCCCGAGCTTATGTTTAATTCTTCTACCTTTGTTTGGTTTTGTGCTATTTAGTTGCTAGATTCAGATAGAGTTGCTCTTAAAGCTTGTCAGTATTTTTGGTTATGAATTTGTTTATCCTGTAACTTCCTATTTCAAGAATCTGTTCTGGTATAGCTCACTTGTGAATGTGACTGTAGTTGTAAACTTAAACTACTCTGGCTTATATAAACTTTTTAGATCAACTTTTTATGAGCAAGTAGCGTTACTACTGCAGTCAGAGCATTGTTCCTTTTTTTTTGAAAGCTGCAGTATAAAGATAATGAAGAGTTAGTGTCCTGCAGTTGATGAACTTGAGAGTTTTATTAAGGGGCTTTATATTGGCATAAATTCTGCAACCCTATAATAAATGTTTCTCTAAAACTTTGGTGTTTGTGTGACTTGATGGTGCTCAGAGGCAAGAGTGCAGTATACTGGTAAGTGGGAGAAGTGATGGTTATAGGCCTGCCTATAACCTAGGCCTACCTATAACTGCGTGCTGCCCCCTCTGACCCTTGCCTCTTTTTTTTTTCAGCTTGTGAAGCCGAATTTCCTCTTCCTGTTGTTGTGGAAATGCTTTGTGTTGCAAAATGAACTTGGGCAACAGAGGGAAGAAAAGCCATCTTGCTTCAGACTTGATCCCCCAAGGGGCAGTTCTCAGTGATGTTTAGTGCTGTGGACTGAATCCACTGAGCAGAGTTCCTGGCATGTGGGCAGTCAGTTGTGGTATAGCAAAGGAAGGATGCGTTCTGTAATTCATCCATTTGAACAGTGGTGTTGATGAGGCTGGTGATTAAAGGTTTGCTTGTCTTGTTAACACTGCCATAAATATACAGAGAAGTCTTTTTAGCATATCATAATAGACCAAGGCAGCAGAGGGTTAATTAACAACTTACTGTAACACCTTTCAGCGTTTACCCATGAGCTTTGCTCTGCTTTAAGCTCAGAGTTATGAGAGTGCTGTGGTGAGATTTCTTTGACTGGTTCTCGGAGAGCTAAAGCATGTACTGAACCTTTCTGGCTTTCCTGGAAAGTGACTAGGACTATACAGCTGGCGTTAAAAGAGTAGGCAGGCTTTCTGCACTAAGAGCTGGGAAGTGAGAAGTGACTATAGGAGTAGCTGCTCTCAGTCATTGTTTATGAAACTGTGCAGGGGAAGGGAGTAGGGTGCAGCGCCTGGGCAGTAGGGGATTCTGCTGCCTTGTCTTGGGAACTAATGCAGCTCTTCTCCCGAGGTGTATGGTGAGGCATTGCAGAGGATGTGTCCCAAAAGTAGAGCTTTGGTCTGCTTGGCTCTAAAATAGTAAGTGTAGGAGAGTATTTCACTATGTACTTAAATTTTCTGAAACAGAATGCTGTAGAAAGCTCTTAATTATTGTCACTGAGAGTCAGGTGTGCTTTACTGAAATGGGTATGCGATACTGGGGGAAGTAGCTGCACTGACAGGGTCCTGCTACAGACTTGCATGTGCTTGGGCAAGTTACTATCATCATGATTTCCTCCTCCTCCAGATTGTCTGAGAGGATAGCTGGGGTGGGTTGGCTGTCATGTTTGTTTTGGTAGTCTTGAGTGGAAGGGTTTGGAAATGTGTTAGTTGCAGAGCGCAAGAAGCATCTGCTTGCAGTGTTGAGGTTTGACTTTCCTGAAAACAAAAACTACAAATTCTTCTTTCCAGCTCTGAGTGACTGCGCAGTGGATGGCTCTTGCTGTACAAGCCTCTAACCTGCTGGCTACCTTAAGGCATGTAACAGGAATGCTAGATATGCTTCCAGCTTGAAACTGTTTCAGCCTTTTACCTTTGTCTGGTAAAGCTTTTAGAAGAAACAAAGTCAGTTCCTTAAGAGCTTATTAGATGTTCTAGGCAATAAGCCAGGATTTGTTCAAAGGAACAGATTGTTCTTACCTGCTTAGTGCTCTTGCATTGAGAAAGTAGCTGAAGTTTCGGTCATGTGTGTGGTGTGCTAGGCTTATTATCTGTCCCTAATCATTTTATGCTGGGGGCGGGCATTCAGATCAAAGGACTGCAGTTTTAAGGTTGCTTCTATGAAAACCGCTAGTGCTCCTGAGATCTTCCAATGCTGTCTCTCACTCAGTTTGAGCAGCTCCTGTGTTCAGCTGGTCTGTGGGAAGCAGGAGAGAGGGCATGAGCCAGGGGAGTCCTTTGCACCAGTAGATGGCACAGGCAGCAAGCACTTGGGCGTAAAGTGTGTGTAACTGATAAAAACTTGGTGTATGTATTCTAACGTACAGGCTTTTAGGTATTTTGCCAAAATTAAACCTAAAAATGGTTTGAGGAAAGCTTCCTCTAGGTGGTGTTCAGTGTCTTTGCTTAGTTTTTATCTATAGTAAAGAACATTTTTGTAATACAACTGTAACCTGTGTAAAACCCTATTAGATATCTGAGTAAGACGGTGCTTCAAACATGGGTGTGGTAACTGAAGGGATAACACTACCAAGATGCAAATGCAAACTTATTTGCTGTAGTAGCTTCTGTTTACAGGTGTGCTTACTGAAAAAGCAACCAGTATGCACAGGAGCATCGGCAGTATCTGTGCACTTGCTTATTGACAAATTATCTTTATGCTAGCTTGCAGGTTATTTTTCTGACACAGTATATTTTAGATATAAGTTTTAAATAGCTTTATGAATGTTAAGCTGACAGTCCAGCACTTTGGATGATTCGTCTTCCAGCATTACATGTGAGGTTTTTTCAAGTTTAAATACTCTGTTTGGAAAGACACATGAGAAAAATCACAGTTAAGAGCCAACTTGAATTTGTTTCTTGGAGGAGATGCTCTTGACCTTTGCAGAAGCCTGATGGCTTTCTGTCTGAGTGTGACTGGTAAGATGTGGGCTGCTGGTGGTGGTGTTTGTGACAGAAACTTCCATTAGAGTAGGTGCTAGTCTACATTGGAACTTCAGAGTTTCCTCCAGTCTGACTTTGTAAAAATTTGTAGAATTAAACTGTTATTTGCATATATAAATACATTGAGCTGAAAGATCCAGGGAAGAAAAAATGGGGACAGTGTGGAGGTGAAGATCCAGGGAAGAAAAAATGGGGACAGTGTGGAGACCTTTGAAAGACATACCAAGGCCTGGTATGAAATAGAGCTTTAGCACCTCGGACTTGATAAACTGGTTGTCTGAAAGAGACATTTTTCACAATAAGCTCAGCTCTGTACTGTGGACTGTTGCAGCACAGCCACGCTTAGTATGGTAGTGAAAAACTCTCGCCTTACACCCACAGCAGAAGTTGCAGCATACGTATGCAGATGCCTGGAAGACAAAGAGCCTGCTAGGACTTCAGCAAGACTGAAGGCTTCTGCGGACTTCGTTAGTTCCTGGAATTACAGGGAAAGCCACCAAAAATACAGATGTGCTCAGCAGAGTTTATGGTGAATGATGGCAGAAATGTCAGAGTGCTGAAATTGGCTCTGAATTTCCCTGAGAAAAATTCTGGTTTACTATTTTTAAATCATCCTTCTATGTCTGGGATTTGTTCTTCCCCGACTGCTTCGGCTCTGCTTGCAGCAGGGTGGGCTGAATTGTGCATTCCCCTTGTTAATGATCGAGCAGCTGTCAGCTTTAGATTTTGTAGGTTGATGCTTTTGTTTCTTGGTCTTCTCTGAACTACTCAGGAAGGCTAGAAAGAAAGAAAAACGTTATGATGTTTAACTAAAGACAGCCTCTTCCACCCTACCACTTCCCCAATCTGCTGCATTTCATCTCGCGTTCTCCTAACATGCCCTAAGCTTAAAAAAAAAAAAAAAATCCTAGAACAGAAGAGAACATTTGTAGGGCCAGAAAAAGGCAGTCCACAAAGCCTCTGCAGTGGCACAGTAGCTAGCTATGTGGCTGAATTACCGCTCTGGGAAGTCTGAGCTCGAGGTCAGGCTTGGAAGGATTAAAGCTGCTTTGACTGTCCTAATTTTAAGCCGTGTGGGGGATGGCTTGGCTGCCAGCTATGGCACAGAGCCCAAATGCTAGCACTGATTGAAGCTTCGAGACTGCAACTCAAATAATTATAATATGTATAATTACAGTCACAGTATTTCATTAAAATTATTTCATTATGTGTATATATTTGTGATATTACCTAGCCAATATGAATGGGTGTATTTCCTGCCCTGAGAATAATTAAAGATTCTCCACCTAGCACTCCACCTCCAAAGGAATTATTTCTTATAGTTCAACTATTTTGTTTACTTAAGCGTATTTTTTTTTCTCTGTTTGTCCTGTGACACCTCCCAGTTCTTCACTAACAAATGTGAAAGTGACTTTACTGTCTTAAAAGTCATTCTGACTGTGGTTGTAGGGGTTGTGTGTCTGTTACGGAAGCATTCGGGTTCTCATGAGCTGTTCCATTTTAGGGCTTGTTGATGGTTGAAGCTGTTCTGGGTTAAGCCTGTGTGTGGACACCTGACTGTGGAACAAGGAACTTCCTACAAACCTAATCCTTCATTGGAGTGGAACCAGGTGCTCGAATTCTGGAGTGAGAGTGCTGGCATGTGGCATTCATCAGGAATAGATCTATGGATAGGTAAACCTACAGTTTCCACTTGATGATCAAAAATCCCTGGGGAGGAAAGGAATGTGTAGGGGTTTTTGGTTCTGTGGGATTGCAATACCAGTGGTAACTGTGCACTCTCACTGGACGATAAGCAATTCAGTACTTTGGTTTCTCTGCACTTGGTGATCGTAGCTTCTTTGGCATCTCACATTCTCAGCCCCTTTCAGTAGTTAATCCTTAATGCTTAGAAAAAGAAAAGGGATGTAGAAGCCCCCATTCAGGCTACCCTACCCTTACCAGTATGCCTTATCGCCCAGTTTGAGGTTGGAAGCAGTTATGGCTTTGCCTTCTCACATCACGGTTAAAAAAAAAAAAAAAAAAAAAAGAGGCTGGGGGGCAATCAGACTTTGACACAAAGTAAACGATAACACTTCTGTGGTTGTGAGCTGAGCTGTAACTGCTGGCTTTTCACATAAGTTTGTAGTCTGAAAAGAAATGAAAGCATTTCTGCTTATCTGGTACATCTGTGCTGCAGTGTGAGCTGCTTTCCTTGAGGTCTGAGCTCCTTCTGCTCTCGTCAAAGCTTCAGCGTTACTGCTCTTGACAATTCACAAACCACCACTCAGTCGGGTGGGTATCTGGATGGCTGAGAAGCAGGAATGATGCTCCAGAGACACAGTGTCCTTACATTACTGTCTGTCTGAAAGTGGTTTGTATTGGTAAAGGTCTGTGTGGGTGGAGGTGGCTAGGAAGTAGATGTGTATATGGCTTGAGAAGAGCTTGTACCTAGAATTGCTGACTGCTGGTGTACTTCAGAGGCCCAATTTTCACCATAGGTTAAGACCCTTGATTTTCAGCAGGGAAATGACTCATACTAACTAGCGGGAAGTTAGAGTTTCTGGCCGAGTGCCTTGAGTGTAGGAGAAAGAAGTGAGCTCCAGATCTCGACAGCTTTTGTATTTCTTCTATAAATACCCTATTTGCAGACATACTTGGTATGTGCATTTATCTTTTTGCAGACTCACGGTATTTGTCGTTTCTTAATGGAGCTAATGGTTTCCCTCTACAAACCTCTTATTTTTATTTCTCAGCATAATTTGATTTTCTTCCTCTTCTGCGTTTTCATTTACTCTTTTTTTTTAAAAGCAACCAGACAAAAACCGCTTGCCAAAAAACCTCTACTGCTAGATGGGTCCTCGCTGCAAAGCTGGGGTCTACAACAGAACACTGATTTTTGGGTGAGTTTGTGCCTGTGCTCTGAGGCTCGCCCCTGTCTCCTACAGAAAAGCGTCACTCCCTCATAGGGGAGGTGGTTGGAGGCGACCTGGTTTGCCCCGTTGCTCTCGCACACCATTCCATAAAGAAGAGGTCGCGCTGGTTGTGGCCGTTGCCCTGAGGAGCATGGACTTGTCCTTTGAAAGTGTAAAATCTCAGCCTTGCAGTGTTGCTTTTGCATTCGTCCTTTTGCCTGTGAGCGGACAGCGTTGTGATCCCCCGTCTGGTATTTCTACCAAGGGCTACTTGCTTTGTTCGATGCAAATGGAGGCAAACTCACCCTCGTGAGGCCCTCGCAAACGCCAGGCGCCAGCCCCTGAGGGCTCGGCACTGAGCTGTGGCTGTTTTGGCCCGGCGCTGGTCTTAGACCTGGTGTTGAGCCCGCATAGGGATACCTTCCAGTTGCCAAATGTGATTCAGAGTGAGCTTCAGAAATGCGTGGGTATCCTGTAGTGCAACAAACACCTGAGGGCAAAACCCATCACTAACAAAGTTGTCAGTGGGGCTTGAATCTGGGATTTCTTCTGTGTCTAGTTCGGTGCTTGTGTACTGTATTCAGCCCGCTTATTTCTGTAGTTCACGGTCAGGTTTTTTATTTCTTTTCAATTTCTAAATATCTGACCAGTTTGGTGTCAAGGTGGCTTTAGTGACATGCTGTTGGGTGCTGGAAGTGCTGCCTGGGCAGCGGGTGTATCTCCAGAGGGATTTTGATGTTGAGGAACAATCTTCCCTTATGCTGAGCTTGGGGGTTTTGACCGATCGCCAAACAAAGTGCTCTCGGGTAGTGGGAGAAGGCCTTAAAAATAAGTGCTCTGGAGCATTGCCCACGTTACGTGGCTGCAAAGGGTTGTGCACCCGTGGGAAGCGAGGCGGTTGTTCGGCGCTGTCTTGTATCCCAGTGAGTAGTGGGATTATTTGCCCCGCACCGAACCATCCCGCTTCCCCATCCATGGCAGCTCTGGCGCTTACGTCCCTCCCGAGTGATGGGCAGAAGCGCAGCGTGGTGCGGCTGGCCCCGGGGGCCGAGGCACGGAGGGGTGGTCTGCTCCTGGGGGGGACTGTGCCACGTCCCTTCTACGGGTAGAAGGTAACCGATCGACTTGGTTGTAAGATATTTCCTGGAATTTGCAGCAATATTTTTAAGGACACCCCTGTCCTGTGGCCAGCATGACCCCTGGAGCCTGTCCTAGACCATGGCTTTCTTTAAGTGTAATAACATAATGGGGGGGTGGAGGGTAAATACCTCCTTTGCTGCCCTAAAGGGAGGACGTGGCCCTGTCCCAAGCCGGTGGCTGCTGTAGAAGATCCCACCGAACCAGGAAGCAGCAAAAGAACTTTTGAGTTAGATGTCACCAGGGGTTTGATGTCCCCTGGGAGATGCCTGGGCTGGGTCAGCCAGGGGCAAACAAACCCAGAGGGAGAAACTTTGGGTGAAGGAGCTCAGAGGAACGGCACCGCACCAGCGTGGGCCGCGGTGCTGCTGTTGTCTTTGGGCTTGTGATGGTGCGGCTCTGGGTTTTATGGAGTGTTAGCCAACAGGAACAGCCTGGGATGTGGGGCTTTGATGGTTAGCGTTAATTCACTTAAATAAGAAACCTGTCATTAAACTAGAAACTCAAAGCTGTATGAGTTTTAGCTTCTGTTTTACAGAGGTCTCCTGGGAACTTTCTCTCTAGCTGCACAGACCTCTGTCAGACCACAAGGAGTTACCGTTTCTTTAAATATCCCCAATGTCACGTAATAGTGGAGTTTGTGCAAGATAATGGCACTGAATCACAGGACTGATAAACACGCTGACAGCAGATTAGAAAAACTAGTCAGCCAAGACAAGAGTTCGGGTGGATTTGCAACTTGAAAAAAGAGGTTTTTTCCCTTGGAACTTGTGGGAGGGCGAGCAGGGAGGTGAAGCTGGCTGTGGGACGCTTGGAGCAGACCGCTGGCAGCTGCACGTTGCAGTTGGTAAAAGCCATGACCTTCACTTAGCTGGAACCCCACCAAGATACTCTCTTCTTGCATCACTGCTGAGCCCACTGGGAAAATGGGCAGGCAAGTCAGTTAAAGAGGTTTGTTAATTCTCACAGTATGTTATGACAATCGATTACATCATTTGTGCTCATCCTATCTTTGTTGGTTGTTCCTTTTTTTTTTTTTTTTTTTTTTTCCCTCCCCCTGAATTCTAGGTTTAGGGGTGGGGAAAAAGTGGGTGTTGAAAGCAACTTCAGCAGACTGGCATCAAAAATTATAATCTTGTCGATTGTAGCTCAACCACTTGCTGACCATGGCGGTACCTAACCTCCAAGAGGCTTTGTTTTTTCCCCTCTCTTTAACTTTATGTTGGCACCTTTGTGTATGCCCAGACAAAGCACTGGCTCTGAGTGGGATGAGGATTCTTTCCGAGGTCTGACTCATGCCGAAACAGGCTCTGGGGACATCTGGGCATGCTGCTGGACGCTTTCTCAGAGGTAGCTGTTGCTCAGTTGTCACCCACACGTGGACAGGATGGAGATCCCTTAAAGTGGAGTGCTAAATGCCACCAAAAAACCTCCACCTAAGCCCTAGCAGCAGCTGGGGATGTTTATGGAGCGTATCCCACCTTGGTTTGATGTAAGATACAGAAATAGAGCTGGAAGCAGGAACAAGCACCCAGGTCTTCCCCTTTGAGGAGACGGCACTAACCACCAAAAGTCACGTTCGTGTCTGTTCCCCATACCCAGGACCAGCCTGCTGGGCTCCAGTCTTTTCTTTTTTTTCTCCCACTGCTTTGATGGGGGAGCAGAGACTATTCTCATACAGACTAGCCAAGGGCGTTTTCCTAGTAGAGGAGACGGGGATTCAAATCCCCTCTTAAATTAAGGAGAAGTTTTAACCATTTTCCCTCCTTCTTAGGCAAGGACTATACTTACAGGGAGGTGCAGTGACAGCCTTACCCCTTCCCCATGTTTTAGAACCAGGGTACACTCCTCCCAGAGAGATTGGGCGATGCTGAATTGTTAGAAACCCCAGTCCTACATTAAATCTAGTTTTTACTGTATCGGATGGATGTACCTGACCCCGGATCAGGCATCTCCTTCTGTTGGCTCAAGGTTGCTCTCTGAGGAAGAGAAGGGTGATGACAATCCTGAAAGAAGATATATTGATCCCCAAAAGCAGTCTCTGTTACAGCCAAAGATTATTCCTAAATGCAGTGCAAGGCTTAGGAGCCTGCCAGGCCAACAAGCCGTGGAGTCATTCCCCTTGTAGCTACTGGAGACACGACATTTCTCTTGCTGCTTTCTTGTGGTTGCCCTGGCTCTGGTGGAGCAGACCCTTGGGCAAGGGTTGAGCCTTCAGGAGACTGCACCAAGGCCACCCCCTCGCATCAGCTGAGCTAATCCAAAAATATGATGGTGTCCATCCCTGTTTCCTCCTGGGAAGGTCAGTGTTTTCATGAATGGAAATTAATGAGCCTGCTGGTGTCAGCAGGAGTCTTTGCATGGAGTTCAATCTCAGGAGATAAGGAGCAATGTAAAAAGTAGAAAAATTAAAAGGTGTTGGGGGTAATTTGTCAGTATTGAGAGACTATGGATGAGTCTTTAACAGAGCAGAAAACATTAAAGAAATACTGGAGGAAAGAACTGATGATAAGCAAAACTAAGATCCCTGTACCTCTGACTGCTCGTTTCAACTGGAATGTCGTGTTTTCACACCGAGTTTCCCAAATATTCTTCTTTGTGGCACATTTTTCTTTTAATTTTGAGAAATTCAGAGAGTCTTCCTCTCTATTTATTTCAGCAGTGTTACCCATGCAGTTAAATTTTGAAGGGAAAATCACTGTGTTAGAGAGAAGGGTGAGTGAAGCAGGTTAATCTGATGGTAGTTACTGGTCCCAACAAACTCATTACAGTGGCGAGTGGTGGTACCAAAACAGCTGCTGCAGATGTGTTCTGGGGTTTTATTACTATTATTTTCTTCTTGATGGCTTTAAGTAACTGAATGTCTTTTCAAAATCAGATCTGCTGGCCACTAATGTATATCATATAGATTGCACTTACACAAAGCTCAGTTTATCAGCCCAAATGCTGAAGCCCCTCTTCACTGGCAGTGCGAGCCGGGCAGTGTCCAGACAGCCCCAGCTTTTCTGCTCGCTTTTTGTCAGGGCATTTATCAAATAATCTCTGACAAGTTTTTATCTTTTTGGTTTTGTTTTTGTACTGGATGGGGCTGACTTGTATCTGGATCACTCACTGTAGTTTTTTGGGGTTTTGTTTTGGGGTTTTTTGTGGGGGGGTGGGGGTTTTGGGGTTGGTTTTTTGTTTGTTTTTTTTTTTTAGTTACTGAGGTCTGAGGAGTGGTGTCCAGCAGCGCTGTGTTTGATGCTCTGTGCACCTTTGTGGCCAGTGAGCTTTTCTGGTGACACTGGGGACAATACTAATTTTTAATCTCTAACAGCAAAGTGAAAAAGGAAGTAAACAGTGAAGTAAAAAGCGTCAGAGTTTGCTGCTCGTGCAGCCTTAACTGGAGCAGGAAAATCTAACACCGGCTACAGAGAAATGGGGAGTCTTCTCAGGCCACTGAGCAACCAAACGACAAAATAGCAGATAAAATCTAGTGCTGATAAAAGATGTGTAAGGGGGAAAAATTCTGCTTAGGCAAGACGAGCTGCGAGCCAGCCCTTTTCACGCAGAAAGGAGATCTTGGAGTTACGTGGATAACTCACGGGCAGTGGCTGGTGATGGCGGAGGAGGTGAAGACACTGGAAACGTTGGAGGACCCGAGCCGTGGCCGTCGGCACGTGGCCCTGCTCCCACCTCGGGGTGCCCCCAGGGGCCGGCTGCGGGTCCTGAGCGGGGGCGAGCCCTCAGCCCCGCCGAGGAGGCGAAAAGGGAACCGGCCGCCCGTGGCGCGAGGGGGAGGGACGCCCAACCGCGCCGTCGGGCTCGAAGCGACGGCCGCGTGTTTCCGAGCAGCGCGTAACCCAAACGGGGAATTAATTACCGCCGGACTTCAGGGATGGGAGGCGCGCGTTGGTCGGGCGGGTTGGAAAAGGGCCGATCGCGGCTCTGGAGGGCGACGCTGTCGGCGCAGCTGCAGGGAGCCCCGCAGCCAGCGGTGGAAGGCAGCTCTTAGCCGGGCAGGATTCGCTGCCCGCAGCCCGGCATTTCGGTGCTCTCCCCAAGCCCACCGTCACCAGCAAATGAGCCGCTTCAGCGGTCTCCGGTCTGGCTCGACCCGACCGTCTTGTGAAGGTCTGGAGAGGGGAACGGGAAGAGGGGCGGGCGCGTGCTCTCCCACTTCCCTGGCAGCTTAAGTCTCAATGTGG
>JAVJGG010000039.1:22565232-22577637 GCA_035590195.1 Aviceda cuculoides
CTCCCCCCTCACCCCACAGCCGGCTAGACGTAGCCAAGACCACGTTCCAAGCTGGTCAGACATGCATGCATATTTGTGAACATTTACATAGGGCTGGCGTCCGCTCGGAGGCTCCCAGGCGTCAGCAACACGCGCCGCGAGGGGAGGGCGGTCCTCTCACCACCGCCCCCCCTGCCACCGCCTCCCGTCACCCTCCTCGCTAATTAATCATGCAAAACAACGGCCACGCGGGATTGCTGGAGTCGGGCGGCGGTGTGGTGGCGGCTTCGCTCCCGGCCCCGCGCCGACAGGGCGGCCCACCTGCCTGGCCCCGCGTGGCCGGGTGGGGATACGGCGGCGGGGGGCTGCTCACAGCTCCCCCTGCGCCAGCCAGGGCAGGGCCAGGGGTAGCACTGAAAATACACCACGAGGTTATGGATAAAAAAAACCCCACTCCGGGGGCCGGGGGGCACCCGCCAGAGCCCAGCCGGCCCCTCGCTGCCCACCGGCCTGGGGCACCGCACCGCACCGTCCAGCCAGCAGGACGGGGGGCGCAGGGCTATTTCGATTTATGGCGGCGGGACAGAGAAACAACGGCAGGAGCCGGGGACCGGGGGTCACCAGGGACACCGCATGCGTGGCCACTGGAACAGGGATGGGGTCGTCCCCCCCCCCCCCAGGCCAGGCTGCCTCACGGGATGCCACATGGCCTGGCCCCGTGAGCTGCGCCAGCCGGGCACGGGGGAATGAACGGGGAGAGGGGCCGGGGCCGCACCAGCACCGTCCTCCCACCGGGGAAAGACCCCAAGCAGCCATAACCCTCCGGGGCTCCCCAGGGCAGCCGAGGCAGGAGAGGGGCTGCGCCGGGCCGTGTGCGGGAGCGGGGACAGAGTCGTTCCTGCCCCGGCCATGCCACGGGGTTGCTGGTGTCCCACCTTGGCCACGCTCCACTGGCCACCTCCTCCGGCTGCCCCGGGGCCGGCCCAGCGCTCGGGCTCAGGGTGCTGCCGGCATCAAATCCGCAGCACTCCCTCCTCTCTCCTCCCTGCATCCTCCGCAAGCAACGCCGAGGGGAGGAGCCGCCTGCGCGCCACTGGGTCAAACGGCCACAGCACCAAAAACGCAACAGCACAGGGACACGGGGGGGGAGGGGGGGCTGCCCTGTGCGGCATTTGGAAACAGGCCGAGAGCTCTGTTTCCACCCAGAACTCTGTCATCCTCGTTCGCCTTGTTTCACGTATAAATAAGACTTCCCCCAAAAACTTGATGGTGCTTCTGAACAGCTTAAGGTCCCCCAGCATCCCCTGAGACTTCCCCTGGGTCTGCCCTGTTGCCGCAATACCTTTTCTTTTGGCCTAGCACAAATTAAACCTAACTCTGTGTCGAAAAACCACTTGTCACTTCGGCACAAAGTCGGCCTGGTGAGGTTGTTGGCAGAGACCTCGGTGCTTTGCTTCTCGGCGGTAACAACTCTCTCGGGGAGAGGTGCTTCTTGAGCAACCAGAGGAAATACTTCACGCAGAATAAAGGGGTTATTTTGGGTTTTTTTTTTTTTTTTTTTTTTTTCTCTGTTAGATTCTCATTCAGATTCCCAATCCAGTGCTGCAGACCAGATTTATTATTTAAAAGGCTTTCCGGAGAAAAGATTTCCGTGGGAATATCAGCTTCTGAATGGGCTAAAAGGGAGCTGCCGGCAGAGCTGAGCTAAGCCCAGGTGAAGGATCGGCTCTTGCCCAGCAGAGAGCTCAAATCCGGGCGGAAAAGCGATCCAACAGCAATGGCTGCAGGCTGCGGCAGCGGCCGGGCACCCCTCATCTTCTCCAACCCCCCCGTGCGCCATGTCCCTCCTCGGCCGAGGCTGGCTTGGGGGGGCAGAAACGCAGCGGAACGTCTCTCCGCTGGTGGGGGATTGCACCGGGGCTGGTATGGCGGATCCCGAGCCATCGAAAGGGCATGAAAATACACCTTCCGTTGACCGCAGTAATACTTTGGATTCTCCAGATGTCCGTGGCAACATCAGCCAAGGGCTCGCGAGACCTCTGCCACGGGGAGCCTGGCCCAAGCAGATCCCACCTGGAGCAGAGGTGCCGTGGCGGGGGGTGGGCAGGCGAGTCTCTCCTGAATTCGGCTCGTGCGAGCTACCGCGACTATTACACCCGGCTTCCTGTGAAAAGAGACCGTTAATACTAATATGAATAAACCACATTGCTATGGCAGCAGGGGAAACGGCTCGTGTCGCACCCGCAGTATTTTCTGCTTGGAAAAAAAAAAAAAAAAACCAACTTATTGAGGTTTTTCTCATTGAACAATTTCTGAACTTCTGACACCGCTTTGTGTAACATCTTTTTTCCCTCGGAAGCTGAAAGTAGCTCTGGGGGATTGTACAGGACCGTCCTGGTCGCCTCCCACGCGGCTGGGCATGGGGGACAGTGGCCAGAAAGGATGGGGATGGGCTTGTGCCGGTGCTGGAGGAGCTACAGGAATTCCCGTTGTCTTGGTAAACCTCTCATGGGGGGGGGCAGACGAGCTGCTGCAGTTTGCAGCGGTGTGTTTTGTCTCTCTTGCAAGCCAGCATTTTGCTTTTCTCCCCAGTGCACGAAGCAGGTTCAAATAATTTTGAAAAGGCATCTAAAATGTTCTGCGGGTGCTCAAGAGGCGTCAGCAATCCACGTGCTGCCACGCGTTGGTCCGCGTAAGCGTTTATTGGCGATGCAGGCAGTAACAGAGGGGAGAGAATTGTATTTAAAACTTTTTCTAAAAAAGGATTTTTTTATTGTATACAATAGGAAATAAAAAAAATAAATATTTTTTCATTGCTGTGAACAAATTACAATGTGTTTTGCGGTTTCCATTTAATTAGCAGTGCTTACTCAGCCAACAACACTCAGGTGCAGACACACTGGCTCAGACTCCTGTAGGGATGAGGTGGTGGAGTTTTGTTTTATTATATAGAAGGGTTTTTAAAAAGAAAAAAAGTCTTTCTGTGTTCCAACACTCTCTGGGATTCACATCATTTTTGTACAAAATATATATTTTTCTTTATAAATAAAATCTATAAACCCACATTTGCATTAAATAAAACCTAATACCATCACAGTATTTTTACATTTCAAAATGTAACATTTCATATGTTCACAGAAAAATAAATTTTACAAGAAGGTGCAAATGAAATACCAGTCAAGCCCGAAGCTTCTGTTGTTTGATTGTAAAGAAAAGATTCTTAAAAATGCATCCACATTTGAGCCTTTCGTAAAAATCTCTCGTAGCCTGTTGGGTGGCACCTTTGACTCTGCTTATTATAGTGAGTTCTCATTACAGTAAACTTCAGAAAGGTTTGGTTCTTCTGACAGTGTTTTCATCACGCTGCTGTTAGTAAAGAGTAGATGTGGTGGCGCAGGGTCAGTTATCAGTGAAAGGGAAATAATCTGCCCCACCTGTGGTGAAAAGCGAACCTGAAAGGCCTGATGGACGTCTAGCCCGAATAAATACCCTTGAAGCATGGCCCCGTGGTTAAAACTAATCCAAGGCAGCCATGTGGCTTCAAACCATAAGGCTTTCGAGCCAGAAATGGGAACTGATGGTAGAAAAATAGTGTCTGGACGTTTCAATGACTTTGTGATTTGGGAGTATGTCATTTGCTACACCCCAAAATGGAGGCTTGGTTAATTATTTAAACGAGAAGTCCTTTGGGGCCACCTTACGCTCCTCGGTCCATGGTCAACGTGGCTTGAGGCAGGCTCTTGGCACTCTCTATAGAAATTAGTCACAGCTGGATTGTCTTTTGCTTCGGAAATAAAATAGCAAGACCCCAAAATCTTTGCTGCCTCTTGCTGAAGCCAGGGTGCGTGACCAGGACGCGGCTGGGTAATGGCCCCACCGGTGACAACGGGGCACAGCATCACCTCTTGCCACGGGTCCGCGTCCTCCCACTGCCAAAGCTGCCTGCTTCTGGCTGCCCAGCTTAGAAACAGGGCCTGCGGGGATTACATGGTGTTATTTATATTCCGAGAAAATTTGCAACCGAAGTATTAAATCAACATTTTGTTGGCCAAGTTTGGGGTTTGGGGGGGTTTTGTTTGGTTTTTTGCAACCGAAGTATTAAATCAACATTTTGTTGGCCAAGTTTGGGGTTTGGGGGGGTTTTGTTTGGTTTTTTCCAACCCTCACTGAAATCAGCTTGTCTGAGTCATCACTCTCAGTGTCCTGGGGGAAAAAAAAAATTGGGCCAAACCCCAAAATACGGCGAACGTTTGAAGCCCTGGCAACCGTTTGGGGAAGGCCAGTGCTAGTAGTCGGTGGCATCCTCCCTGAGCAGGTCTCTGGAGTGCTTCCTCACGTAACTGAGGTTGTGGAGCTGAATGCTGTCTTGCAAATCCTGCCTGGAAAGGCGTCTCCTGAACTCATCTGTAGTAAAGTAGTAGATGACTGGGTCCACGCAGGAGTTCAAGCTGGCAAGGCACAGAGCTACAACGTGAAACACCGAGATCACCTTCTGGACGCACCCGTTTTTAATCTTTTTGGTTTTGACAAAGAAATCTAGTGGAAAGCTGATATGATAAGGTGCAAAGCAAATCAGAAATACCAGAGCGCAGGTGAGAATCATCTTTAAAGCCTTTTTTTTCTCGCCGAGGTCATGGGAAGCAGAATTTTTTTCTTTTAGTGATAAGATAGTCTTCCATGAGCAGTATAGGATGATGAGTAGGGGTGTTACGAACCCCACCAATTCACCTATCGTCATCATTGCAATGGAGATGGGAAGGTCAACTTCCTTTACGGGGAGATCCACAAAACAGGTGTTTTTAGCATCCTGGTGAAGTCTGAGAAGCGGGAAAGGCAAACAGCCAACGCAGACCACGACCCACCCGACAATGCTGATATACACATCACAGATGCGTTTGCAGTCGCTGAATTTGAATGGGTGCATAAGAAACAAATATCGCCTTACGCTGATGCAAACCAAGAAGTAGATGCTTGCATACATGTTGACGTACTTCAGGTAGAAGCAGAGCATGCAGAGACCTCCTCCAAATTCCCACGTCCCAGTCAAGTAGTAGAAAATCCTCAGGGGCAAGGACAAAACCTGTGATAGGTCGGCAATGGCTAAATTGATCATAAATATCACGGCCCTTTTAGTCTCTTTCATGTACCCGTAAAAGACCCACAAAGCTAACGTGTTTCCTATCAGCCCAGGGATCAGGATGAAGGTGTACGTAACCGCGTAGTAGGGCTTGAGGTCTGTTTCGGTGCAGGTCGAACTGTTTGTCATGGTTGTGCTCCAGGTCCGTGCTCAGCCCCGGCATGATAACATGTTCCTCACGCGCGGCCCGCAACCGGCTCGTCGGTGCTTAAATAAAAAGGTTCAGCCCTGGCATCCACGTGTGAGGCTTCGGTGACCGGATCATCGTGTCCGCTCTGGGGAGGAGCTCGGTGATGGGGTGGGAGAGTGGATGGAAGTCCCGCTCGCGTGCTTTGCTCGCGCTCGTTGTCAGAAGTTGCCGGACCTCCCTCTAGTCGCTTGCAGGATCGACAGGGAGGGGATCCACGCCGAGAAATGCATCGTCGCGTGCCAAAGCAGCCGAGAGCTTGTCACTCTCTCGCCTTTCGGGTGGCATTTCAGCCACTTCTCTCAACGCAGGAGTTTGAGAACCGACGTGGCCCCGCAGCTGAAAGACAGAAAGGCGCAGTTATAACGCCGTGGGGAGACACGGGTCTTACAAAGCAAAACGTACAGGAGAGCCTGCAAGAGCGGTGGGAGCATCTCTCTAGCAGAAACCTACTGCTGGTTGCATCCGTGGTGGTCAGCTCTTCTCCTGCCTAACAAGCCCCATGCCTCAGCTGGTGAAGGGAGGTGTAAAACCACTGAGGAGCAAATAGAAAATGTGTTTAATTGCTGCTACAAAAGAGCCTCCCATGCTCTACCAGCAAGCAGAAGCCTCCCCCCCCACTCGCAGCTCCCGTTTAACTTGCTGCCAGGTTTCTGCAGCTGCATCTTTCCCAGCTTCAGCTTTTCCATCCGAATCTCCCTTTGCCCCTGGTCGCGTTGGTGTCCCCGTGGCCGAGCGTGCGGCCAGCGCAGAGATGCTCCGGCGGGCACCCTGCCTGCATCCCTCCTCGCTGGCCTGCCGCGGGCAGAGGGATGCTCTCACCTCACACGGCACTCGTGAGTTTAAGGGCCCTTCAGAAACTTCCCACCCGCCCCGTGGCTCTAGACGGCCAAGAAGATGGCAGCGAAATCTGCTCCTTATGTAAATAAGCCTGACACACGCACCTGAGATATAAACGTTTTCCACCGGTGCAGCTGCTGCTGCTGCGGCACGGAGTGGAAGTCCCAGGTCAGTGGCTTTCACTGAACCGGGGTCAACTTTTTCATTTGTCTTTCATAAATTGAATATAAAACGTACTTGCATGCAGGCAGGGACAACTGGCCCACTTATTAAACACTTTTTGCTGCAGAACTACCTGCATGATATTAAGTTTTACTTTCTTACAACTGCTTTTTCTAAGCCTTTCCTTTACCCATCGTGCGCATGTGACTGCTGTGGCTGTTGGAAATACAAGATATCATCACTAAGGTGACTGTAGGTAGACTTTATTTTAAAATTGTTCACATGGTAAGCAGCTGATATTATCTGAATCTGTTAGACAAAAATCCCCCAACTGGATCTGATAAATATAGAGGAAATTCAGATCTCTGTCCAAACTCTCTCAGGTTTGCCTTTTGCTTCAGCATGAAGAATAAACCTACAGGTCTAAGTAGGAAAAGTTTGTAGGTACCAACCAAGATGCCAAAGGCACATTTATAAAGGCAAAATTATATCCTGCCGCAATCCCTGCTGTTTTTTCCTGGACTTTGAGGTGTAGGCATTAAAATGTGAACATTTATTAATGAAGCCAATGTTCAACACTTGCCAGCGTGATTGCGCCGAAACTTTGAAGTAGCTTTGGGTGGAAACAGAAAATCTTCAGCAAAAGGGAACGGTTCCGGGGGGCAGCTTTTCTGCACCTATTGGTGTAGTTTCTCCTGCGTACCACTGGGTAAGGAGTCCAGTGAGGCTGCGATATCTTCCTTTCTTCCAGGGAGCCAGCATCTAACACAACTAGTAGAGCAAAACGGCTTGTGAAATAGTCCCGTTAAACTTCAGCAGCGACGATTAATAAGCCGCAGAGTTCATTAGCCTTCTGTTCAAAGACTTTCCGATTCTTTCATTAATTCTCCGCCCAACTTCCGATGCACAAGCCTGCGCAACTAATTCTAGAAATGTGAGTAATCTCTTCATCGTGCAGGAAAACTAATTGGTGCTCACCTACTTGTCACTGGTGGGTAACTTGGGCCAAGGGGTTCGGTTTCCGTTTGCTGGCACTTGACTGGCACGAGTAACTGGGAGGGGATTGTGGATGTGTCTGGATTTTGGCAGTACCTGTCGTGTCCCGGGGTTCCCTGGGCTTCAGAGCTCGCCCTCGGCGGCTGCTTAACCCCTCTGGGGCTTCCTGACAGCAGCGTTCCTCCCTTCTCCGCTTTACCAGGCTGGAGCCAAACCAGTTGGCCAAAACCAGTACATCCTCCCGGAGTGGTCAGAAATTGCCTTGCTGGGCTTGAAAAAATGCTGAGTATAGGTACAGGCAGAGCAGGCTGCACTGGGAAAGCAGCCAGAGCTGCTTAGTGGGGACTGGGACTTACAGAGGATGGGAGGGATGCTCTCTTTCCTGTTGGTTCTCCATGGGGATGCTGCGGCCCTGGGAAGACGTGCCCGTCTTTACTGGTACAGCAAACTCCTCAGCATGATGTGTCCGGGCTTCCCATCCAGATCCTGGTCCTGCCGGGGTGTCCGAGCAAAACGACGGCATTGGAGGTCCCTGGGCTGCTCCCAGGCAGCAGGACTGGGACACCAGTGAGCGGCTGCATCCTCTCCCGGAGGGCTCCTCTTCCTCTCGGCTCCCCAGGCACCACGTCCCGTGGGACGCGAGCAGCCTGGCCGGCAGAGCAGGGCCGGCTTGTGAGGAGCTGCCCAGCTTCGCCTCCGCTGGATTTACATTTTTTTTTTTTTTTTCGCCCGGAACATCCCAACTTCTTTGCCCAAAGCTTTGCTCTGAAGCGCCAGCGTCCAGGAGCTGGGGCGGCTTTGCGGTGCCATCGCTCCTGCCGGTGGCCGTGTGTCCAGCCGGCTCCACTGGGCGCCGCTGGGGCAGGGCTGCGCCTGGCTGGGGACCATCTGCAGGGACGTTTGCAAGGTAAAGCCCTGAACCCCTGTCGCCCAGCTCTTCCTTCCACTGATTTTTTAAAAATTTTATTTTTTTTAAACGAGCTTGTCTTCCCTCTCATCTCTTGCCCAGGGGCTCCCGTCACCCAGTCAGGGAGGCTGGATCAGGCTCCTTTCCCTCTGGCCGCGTTCCAGGGTGGGTACATCCACCCCACCTCCGTCGCTGGGCCACGAGACGAGCGAAGGGAAGGAGAAGGTGCAGCCCCAGCCCATCCGTCCACAGCCCAGGGCACCCACACACGTGCACACCGGCATTTTTCCTGCTGACCCCCCCCCAGCGCCTACATTTCCCCATCCCCACCGCACAGCAACTTTCCTGCAAGACCGTCCTCCGTTCCCTCCAGCCCAGCCCCGGAGCAGGGAAGCGCTCCCAGCACCTTCCATCTCCCCTGGGGCTGCAAACCCACAGCACCAGGGGGCCCAGAAAACCCAGCTAAAGCCGGGGAGCAGCGAGGGGGCTTGCCCAGACCCCCCCAGAAACACCCCTGGGAGAGCGGCCACCCTCGGAGCGGGGGTAAAAACGCTGCAACGTGAGAAACGGCACTTTGGAAATCCCGAGCGGTAACGTCGCGAAGTTCAGCCAAATGCGCTATGTAAAAACCAGCAGGACGCTAAAAAAAGCTCCAGAAAGAGGAAATTTTGTTTCTCGTGCTCTGCGCTCGCTTCCCCTCGGCGCGGGGGGCTGGCTGCGGCACTAGGTGTGAGACTCTCCCCGGGCACGGCTTCCTTCTTCCCCCAAATGGGGTTTTTTCCCCCTATTTTGCCAAGGAGACCTCACAGTCAGCCAGGTCAGAAGATTTCTCCTTCCTACGTACCGAGTCAGAAACACCAGGGAGGTTTTGTAGCCAGCCTTTACAACCAGGGCTTGCTAACGCTTGTTAAAGCCGGGCACCTGTTGGGTAAAGTATTTTCCATACGCTGAAGGGCAGCCACGTATCCGTATGCTCCGTGTGAACAAGTGCAGGAGGCGGGATGCGGGAGCAGCCACTTCCAGCCACAACACCCATGGGCCTGGGATGCAGGGGGGGGGGCTCTGCTCCATACCCACCTCGGAGCCCATCACACCCTCCGCGGGTAATCGAGCCCCTCACCTGAGGATGGTTATAACTGCCCGGGTGAACCCAGGACCCTCGTTAGCAAATCCTGGGGCTTTTACCCCAGGAAGCAAAGCCCCAGCAGCTCTTAAAACCCAGCTCAGGGGAGGAGAGGCTCTTAAACCAGTTTGGGGGAAAGCAGCCTGTGGCCAGATGCCGTTTGTAGGTGCTACCCCTGCTGCAGCTTCATGCCTGGTCCCCCCTTGGAGCTCAGGTCCTTAAGGAATCTGGGATGCTGCCCAGCACCTCCTGCTCCCTCCCAGAACCAAGGTAAGAGATCGGTCTGGCCGGATCCTGCCACCGAGCACTGTTCTTGCAAGGGGACCGCTGCCGGCCCGGGCGAGCGGTGGGTGCGCAGGCACCCCGTGTTTGGCGTGGGGCTGGCGTTTATGCCGTGAAAACCCAGAAAACCCGTGGCAGAGGTGGGGTGGACCCAGCAGCAGCTGGTGCTGCCCTGGTGTCACCTCCCGACGTACCCTTTTGGGAGGAGGCTTGGCTGTGCTGCTGGGCAGGACCTCTCTTCGGTTTTTCCTTCTCCTTTACGGCCTAAAATAGAAGGAGAACGTGCACAGGGGTAATTTCGAATAGGAATTTAGTTTCCTGCTGAAGGCGCTGGAGCAGAGGCGGTGTGCTGGTGGCTCTGTCCCTCCCCGGGTGTTTACTGGGGATGTGGGGACATGGGAGCTGGTGCGGGGAGCGGAGCAGGGCAGCAGTGTCCTGCAGCGGGCTTCTCCCAGTAGCCGCTTGTTTTGTCCGTCGCCTGAAGTGCTGCTGTCCTCTTTTGGCAGAGATAACTACTGTTAGTAATACTTAATGGGTATTAGCTGAAAATAGGAATGATAGAAATGTAAACGGGCCGTTGTGTGGGATTGCTTTTTAGTTCTTTTTAAAAATGTCAGGGGAGGATAAAGGCTCTTCTCCCTTGAAGGAGTTTTCTGGTAGATATTTGGGGATTATGTCTTCTTCCATAGGAGCAATGTTGCCTCTTGCTGTGCTAACTGTGCAGATTTCTCTCTTTTATTTTCTCTATGGTAGCGTCTGCCCACAGAGGCTGCAGGGGTTTTTTTTGTTGGGCCTCCTGTGTTTGGCTGTGCTTGTCCTGACCCAGTGGGAACCCTGAGCCCCTGCCTGCCTTACCCCAGTCCGGGTACCAGCAGCCTCCAGAGCATCCCTCCCCTTGCCCAGTATCTGTTCCACACCTCACACCAGCCATGCTCTGAGCCGCTGGTTTTTTATTTTATTATATTTGCTAATGCCACGTTTGCGGAGCAATACGGACGAGAGCAGCTTTGTCGTTCTGACTCAGTTGCCGAGGACCGGAGCAAGTGCCTGTTCATCCCATCCGATTTCTGCGGTTACCTGAAACGTGACTCACTAAAGGTGGTGAATGCTCGTTCCAGGGGAAAAAGCAGTGGAAGAGCCAAGATTTTACAGGTTAGGACTGTGGGGCATTGGCACAGTGGAATGAAAAGGTTTCTTTCTATTTGTTCTTTCATTAATTTCTCATTTGCTCATTATTAAGGTAACAGTGTTTCCCAGGGATGCCTACCCTCCACCTTGCCCTTGCTCCCTGCCTTTCCGCTCAAGCCCATGCTGGGAGGAGCGGAGCTGCCGGCATCTGCTTGAGGGAGACTCCTCCTCTGGTACTGAAATTTGGGGAAGGGGCTGCGGGGCTGGAGTCCCGGGGGAGCTCACTGGGAAGAGGTGGGGGGGGCCAGCTGTGTGCTGGTGGGCAGTGAGTCAGGCGGGCAGGCAGCTGGGGACACCAAGGGGATTTTGGCTGGGTAAATTCCAAGAATGTGGAGGAAAAAAAGAAATGCTCCGGTTTAATGCCATGTGAAATATGCCGCTTTTGCCTTTTAATCCTTTGCAAAAGGTCTCGTCCTCCCTTCCTAATATTTATCCCGGTTAAAAAGGGAAAATAAACCCGGAGCAGCAGTGTTGTGTGTTAGCCTGATCCCCCACCCCTCTTCTCCCTTCCTGGCGCACCCCGCCATCCCTAGTACACGCGCACGGTTACAAGCACCAAAGCTGCCCCTTTTCCACCCAAACGGTCAGCGCGTGGCCCCCGGGGACGCGCAGCCGCGTGCCCGCGCTCCCCGGGCTGCCAGCAGTGCTGGTGGCGGTGGCACAGCCGACCCTGCCTCCTCCTCCTCCTCCTCCTCCTCTTCCTCCCTTCCCCGGGTCTTGCAGTCCAGTGGAAAATTGCCAGTGGAAAGTCGGCGTACTGCCTCTTGTGAGGCACAGGCCGTTTAAGAAAAATCCGTTGGACAAATCCAGCGGGACGAACCCAAGTGAGACGCGGAGTAATGAGGAAATCGGAGGAGTTATGCCCGTGCTTGCGGGGAGGGGGCTGTGTGGCCTCAAAGTCCGCTCCACGAGCAGCCGCGGGCTCTGCGAAGGTTAAGGACTGCCGCGACCGGCGTTATTCTTCAACGCAGCTTCCCGGTACTCGCTTAACCACCATAGAAATACGGTTTGAAACTTCACGGCTGGTTGTTTTGGCTTCGGCCGTACCCTTCCTCTCCCTCGGATACACAGAGCATCTCCAGGGCGCTTACTTACAGGAGCTCACTCTCCTGATAAATGGAGATATCGGCTCCTCGCCCACACCTGGGCTTAGCCTGCATCTCCTGCTTCCACTCGTTTACTTTTGGGGATTCACGGGGGGTCGGTCGTTAACCCTGCACCCTCCTGCCCCTCCGTCGGGTGTCCCCATCCCCTCCCAGCGTGACTAAGAGGAGGCACCAAGTCTATGTAGCGATAATCCAAAAAAAAAGGACAATTTAAACCCATTAGCCCGAACCCAAAATAACCGTGGGTAAAAGAATATCGGTCCTACCTTTTGCCGTCCCGGGGGGCTGCTCCGGTGTGACCCCGCGGGTGCCGGCGGCGGATCCCACCCCTCTCGACGCGCAAAGCAAAAGCGCAACTGCCGGGAGCAGCAGCTTGCGCCCGCGCAGGGGGGGGGACCAGGGCCCTCCCCGGCCGGCAGCGCTTGCCGAGCTGCTGCTCCCGCCCCCGGGTCCGAGCTGGACCTGACCCTTTTTCTTTTTTTTTTTTTTTTTTTTTTT
>JAVJGG010000039.1:22577737-22626375 GCA_035590195.1 Aviceda cuculoides
TTTCCCTTCTTCTTCTTCTTCTTTTTTTTTTTTTTTTTCTGTGCAGTGGCTTGCTTTCTTTTTGCTGCTAGTAACATTTTCTTTTGCAAATCATCCAGACACTTCAGCCCATGCTGGGCTGGCACAGCCACTAACAACTTCTTGAAAAACTCTTCCATTTCTTGTACAGCACATGAAATGATGCCATTCGGCAGACAGACAGTGGAAGCAAGATGTTCAGCACTTTCAATTTTTATTTATGGCAGTGGGGATTATATTGCTGGAGGTACTAAAACCAGGTTTACTTTCTGAAGGAGCCAAATTTGTCTCAATTGTCTCTGGATGGAAAACTATCTGTCCCAATAGTCAATGGAAACAGGTCTCCCTCTACCTTTTATTCTGAGTTTTAAGTATGTTTTGTGAATGTTTAAACACCTCCACTCTTAATCTCACTAGTATAAGGCCCTCACTCAGGACCCACTGAAAAAGGCAGAAAGATGTTCACAAATTTGAGTAGACTTTAGTTCTGACACTAACAAATGTCCCACTGGCTTAGCCTTTCATCAGTCAGACAAATGAAAAATAATGTTAAGCACTTCTATCAAAAATAAATACCAGTTGTTTTCTAAGGTCTTTTTCTCAGCAGTTCCCATTGATGCAGGCTATAGCAGGATTTGGAATACGACATTCTTTTATTGGCTTGTTCCTTTTGAAGCAAATTCCAAATCATTGTTTTGTTTTGTTTTGTGGGCTCACGGGTGTTTAAAACGAACTCCCAACGTCTTGCAAGTAGCAATTGTACTCATAAGTACAGTAGTGGGCAATAAATAAGAAAGATTAAGCATTCTGTAGCCAGGTTATAGTGGAACAACAACAACAAAGAGCTTGCTGAATTCTTTCTAAACAAACAAAAAAGCATAATTGGAAAAAATAATTTTTATGGTCTCTTACATTAGATGGGGCCACTGAGTGAAACATTCACTGATGAATTACTCCTCTAATCTGTGGAGGAAAAACAGCTACTGGCGAATTAAAGAGTCCTGGAATAGAGCCATGAGAACTAAATGGCTAAAAATGAAAACAGGCAAACATTTGAAGAGTATTCTACAGCACACAGATCTTTCAACACCTCCCCCTTTTCCATGGCTAATTCATTGTCATGGAAACTGAATTTATCAAAATGTTCTTGTTCACTCCTAGTGACCCAGTGAGTTGACTTACAGAGCTGGTGAAAGGTAACTCAGGCTGAAGCAATTTTTACAAATGATATGCAGCAGTTCATAAATCAGTAAATTTTGAATGGTACCATTGTGTTTCCCAAATAGTTTCCCCTAGTCTCAAAAGACTCTTTTTTTCTGCAAGCTAGAGGTGTCTGAAACCCTTACTAATAAGTTAGCATGGGAGGCATGTATGAGTTTAGCTCCTTTCTTCCCCTCTGCTCTCCTTTAATTTGTTTTTCTTCTTACCCTGTGAATTTATGCTAAAATCCCGTTATTTGTGTCTTTTATTTACTTCATGCATTCTCCACAGCATTTTCCTTTGCTGATCTGTAGCCCAAGGATGCAAAAATCCTTCACCACCTCATCACAAACATCTCTTCTTATCTGTTTGCTGAAGGTAGGTGTCGACTATCAAGTGTAATACACAATGACTGCTGTATGTAGCCAGCTTTGCCAAATCCAGAATAACCCTGGAACTCTAAGTACTTTCATCCTGTCTCAGAAGGTGGGGTTGCTTGTATTTCTTCATCGTACAGGAAAATTGTCATATAATTATTTTGAAGGTTTTTCAGCTTCCATGTCGCTGCCAAATTCCGTCAAGGTTGATTTTTATTTTATGTTAGCAATTAGTGACTTGTTGTCATGGAAACCACACTTCACATGATTCTTGAACTTAAATGGCTGAATGTGATCATACAGCAGCCCTTCCTTCTTTAGCCTCAGTAGTTAAAGTCCTGCTTTGTGTATGTGTGTGTGTGTCATCTTGATTACAGAATCACATAAAATATCTATAAACACACAAAATAATAGCAGAGGGCTGCATCAATTAAAATGGAGTATTCAATAATTCATTCTTTAATTAAAGCTCTTCCTTTTCCTATTGCTGTAACCTTTCAAGTGTTAAAGCAGACATAAGAGCTAATCATTTGTATGAAATATCTTTTCTAATTAGCAGTTTGTGAAACAATAATGAAGATAAACAAAAAATGGGGATTTTAAATAATTTTGCTTTTATGCTTAATGCAAAAAATGAAAACAAAAACACTTCAGAGAAAATATTTTCTAGGGGATAAGTCTGTGTCTGAGATTATAGATGGTATGTATTTATGCACACACAAAGGGATGCATTCAGTTCAGCTTTTTGTTGGTAAACAGATGAAATGACTCAGGACATAAGAGTCAAAGGATACGTCCCAGTGTACTGTGTATAACAGATACATTTGAATTTGGTCGTCCACTAAATATGTTGTATCCGCAAATCAAAATCTTAAAACTTTACTTCAGAGGCTACATTTTTCAATAGCAATCACACTGAAGGATTAGTACATTGCATTTTTTTCTCATGTGAGTGATGTCTCCACTATTTAGAAATATTCCAGAAATATTCCTCGATCATAAAGGTGTGTTTCCATTGAAGATTTTTCAGATTATATTGCTGTAATAGTAGGGCAGAGGAAGCTGCACCAGACCAACATAAAGACCTGTGTGGAGTCTCCTATTCCAGAGTATGATACTTCTTTGGGTTTGGTTAATCCACTTTCAAACTATCTTGAGATTTTTATTTATATGCATGCTTGCGTGTGTGTATACACGTGTGTGTGTATGTGCGTGTGTATATATATACTGTATTTAGAAGAACAGTTCTACGTGCAAAAGTTATGCAGATATGACTACAATATTTTAAATTCACAGCTTGTACTGTTTTAATTTCATTGTCTAGATAAATTGTTCATGTGGTTGCTGATTCATGTCTCTCAGTCTGATTCTTGAAAAATGCTGAATGGCCTGTAATCAATAAAAGTTCAAGGTACTTGAACCTCATAGGAAATGATAAGAATCTGCTCTAGGCACATGAAATTATACATGCCACTCTAATGAAGGCTAACCAGTAGGCACAGTGGTTTTTGAAGACTTTCCTGGTGCTTGAAGCATGAGAAGACTCAGTCTTGAAAGGACACTGCATTTTTTATTAAACTTTTCAAAAGTCTGTTTGGAAAATTAGAACTAAACTAAAATATCAGTTAATGTAGCTATCAGAAAGAGCTGTAGTTTAGAGGCACAATAAGACAAATCCTTCCCTGAGGTAACACAGCTGAATTCAATGATATTTTCCCCTATAACTCTTCCCACGTATTGGAGACTCATTAATTGGACTCATTAACTTTACACAGTAAAGATAACTGTTTGCTTTCAGTGATACAAAAGTAAATATTGTAGGATTTCAGCATGCATTTGACATGTTCAGAGGTTGCCTACAAAGAAGAAATTTTGAAGTATTTTAGTGGAGAACTATTCACTTATTTATTTAGTATGCTATATTAACATCAAGCATTTGATTGAATATGTTTCTTTTTTTTTTAAAAAAAAAAAAGGAAGGAAAAAACAGAGGTAAAATTGTCAATTTCTCATACTTGTGGTAGTAAATATATCTGCCAGAAGGTAACATAGTTGTGAAATTTAACATATTTACTGGATGTTTTTGTTAAACATTAAGAGAATAGGTACATATATCACTATTTGCTGTATATTTCTGTACTCGCTCCAGTCCTAGTAAGTCAAAGCAATTATTCTGAAAACCATGTAGAAAGCAGTGTGAGGCCAGAATTTGCTTCGTGTTAACATACATTGAATTCCATGTTATCAGACTAAGTATGGTATTTCCTGGTAAATTGTGAATTTGGGCTTTAAGATCTTTTTGAACTGCTCCCCCTTGTTAACGTGTTAGGTTACTCTCGGTTCCTATTTCTTTAGAATTACTTCAAATGTACCTTTGCAGTGTTAACTTCTCCTAAAATTTCTTAGAGGTACAGTCTATACTTAAAACTTCTAAAATCACAATAATTGCGTTAGCCCTGTGGTAGCTGCAACACATATAGTATCTTTCTCGAATACTTCCAGTACATGTTGGTATACTTTCTACTGTTTTAAAGAGTTGTGTTAAATTAACACTTCTTACTAATTCTACGCTGTATTTGTTTTCACAAATATGTGAAATTTTATGTTTTGTTTCATTAAAAATGCAGAGAATGAAAAGGATCAACTTTATAATGGAGTGAAACATTTGACCTTATACATGTATTCCCCAGAACTATTGCTATTTTTACAGCAATTTCAAAGAAAATATTATCAAAATAAAAATACAGAATAGTATTCTTCAATATGCACAATTAGGCAAACAAATACTCCTTAGAATTGAATGTAAGTGTAATTTTAAAATAAGAAGCTATAAACCAACTGGTTTTCTTCATTGTGTGGGATTTCTTTGGGTATTTTTTCAGTCTTGTAATCTGTTTAACATTTTTCTACTTGGAAAGACAATAGAATATGACAGGTTCTTTGACAGTTTGCTAACACAAATTAACCTCATTTATGGGAAAACTGGCTGTGTGTGAACATCTACTTTTGCAGTGCTTTGTAAGACAATCTCTAAATTGCTGACTTTCTGGGAGGTCTGCTTCCTAAATTTTAGGCATTCTGCTGAGTAATAACACTTATAATATAGTATGTATCTTATGATAGGCTTGCATATGGATGACCTTATAATATTTGTAAAGGGAAATAAAGAAAAAAGGCATGCTTGATACCTTGTTTCAAGCTAATCAAAATTCTCAGCATTGCACCTGTAAAACACTACTGCTTTGCATAGGATTTCATTGGGGTAACAGAGAGGGGTATTTGGCCGTTGTTTATTCTTTAATTCATGAAGACACCATTTGAACCAAGCTTAGTAGCAAATATTTCATGACAGGAATTGCACAGAAATAATATTAGCCTAAGGGAAATGCTTAGGATTATATTTGGGGTTTTTTATTTCTATCTAGTCTGAAAAATGAATAAATGATTGTCCTCTAGGAACAAGGAGAAGAATACAGGAGAATCTGTTGTCAGTGTATTCCCTTTACGAAACGATGATAACCAAAATAACTCTTAGACTTTTCTTATTTTGCTAAATTTCACATTGACGGTGGCTTAGAATTCTTTTGTAAGTAGGTGAGAGATTGGTGACGTGATAAGTTGGATGAGGATAATGAGGAATATCTATGAAATAAAATCAAACATCAGTGGACTTCACAAATAAATTTACAAATGAAGGCCTGAGGGTCCTGTCTATCCACCTTCTAAAAGCATGTATATTTCTTCTTTCAGTTTAAGATATACTGTTGAATAAATTTTTCACATAGCTAAACAACAGAAGAAAATATAAAAAGTTATACAAAACCCCCGTTGCCGCATAAATAGTTATTTTGTTGTGTAGAACTCTTGGTGCTGAAGAGAGGACTGATGCATGAAATGTCAGGATCAAGAAAGTTTCATTGGGGATGGGGGTGAGAGTGGGGGGGCAAATGGCATTTTCTAGTCTGGATTTTGCAATGAAAGAAAGCTATATCTTTCAAGAGGAATATTTGCTTTGTGGACTAAATAAATAAATAAATAAATAAAGAGATGGCTGACTTCTTCAGTACTCTAAGCCCGGACTGAAAATTTTCACTTTAGGCTACCTTTTCTGAAAGTCTTTGCTATCAGTTGTATTTGTTCTGGATGACCTACATTTATGGTGGTAAAACCTTTAATGTATAATCATATCATCATATTTTCTGTACATGCCACATATGTTGGATATAAACTATTTTAGGTGCATTTCAAAGTATTAAAGTATGTTTATGGATTATCTCTTGTGCCGTTAATATAAAGTTAGACCCCTCGGTTACTGTAGGTTCAATTGTGTGCAAGTTTCAGAGGGAGCCTTTGAAACCTCTAAATATAGCTTAAAAGTGTTTCTCTATAACTAAAATGTCATGACATTAACATCCAGTATCTTGGGATACTCTAAAGTTAGAAACTGGGAAACTGATCCTTTCCAGTAGCATAAAGCTCTAATTTCTAGCCTTACAAGTGCTGAAAGAAATGGACTTACCTTCTGACATTTTAGATATAGAAAAAGGTTTTGTGAGTCCTGCTCATTGTCTATATTAGGAAGTCATATTTTCTAAGGAAAATCTACTGATTTGAAAAGAGAAAGAAGTAATGCCTCCCTGTTATATTTAATTAAAAAAAAATAAAAATCCCTACTGGTTCTTTACAGGTATTCTGTAGTTCTGATATTTATAGGAGGGCATCTAGGTCATAAAAGCTATGCTAATTAATCACAAAGATATACACATTATCTTATAATCAACTGCATAGTTATAAAAAGTGGACATACTTACGTAGTTCTGGGTGAAAAAAGAGTTTGAAGATGCAGATATATATGCTTTTTTTGAGCAGAGAAAAGAGATTTTATTTGCTGCTATTAAGAAGGAAGTTCAGTTAAAGGGAAAAATACAGATGTAGTGTGTGCTTAGCTTTTCTTTGACCCAGTGCTCATCAGTGGTGATTGTCTATTCTGGGCTTTTTTGGTAGTGAGACTGAATCTGTAATTAATTGCAGATATGAATATGAAAAGAAATTTACTATCTCAGTTCTCTTCAGTAAAGCATTTCATTGAGCTGGATGACAAATCAGTGTCTGAAGTTGTATGTCACGGTCAGACTACTTTTCCATTTAGGGCCTATTGCGCAGTGACTGAAAAATGGTAGAGTGGTTCAGCTCCATTTGCTGAATAACCTGGAGGTCCTTAGGGGAAAAGGGGAAAAATCTACTGTGTCTCAGAGACCGGTGGATATAACCTGGATTCTTGGCATGCAAGTAGCATATTTCTCTTGCTTGCAATACCTTGTGTTAATCCTGGCTTTGACTAGTGTGATGGGAATATCAGACATCTCCCCAGAGTAACATTTTGCTGTACAGAAAAAATAATACGTAGTTATCTGTGTGTTAGCACAGGAAATGATATATATGTTTCTGAGCTGGATCAGTAATGCTCCTTGATATTGTACGTGCCAGTTTACAAAAGAGAACTTGTTTTCTTAACATCAAATCCAAGAATTTCAGAGTTGCCAAATGTCCTAAATTTTCTTCTGCCTAGGTACCTTGGAAAGGCCTTGTTTCTAAAATGTGAATTTTCACATCATTATGAAAATCGTATCTTGGATGGTATGGAAAGAACTGAGAGAACCAAATTCTATAGTCTATGTTAAAACATGCAGTCCAAAATAACTTCAGAAATTTATCTACCAAACTGCATCTTGATTTACACCAACTTTAGTATTTCATACATACTGTCTCTAAGAAATACATATTATCTGTAAATATATACATTAACAAAGTATACATTAAAGGTCTAGATCTAGATACATATATTGAGTCCTTTAATGTATAAAAGTTTCAAGAAATTCTATATTATAGCTACAATTGGCTACATAAGAAAATAGGACTTTTATTCATCTTATGGCCTAAACGTTTTGTTTGCATCATAGCTGATTTACTTATAATCTATACAAATGATCATCACTAACAGCCATGACTCAGGAAAGACCAACAGTTTCATTGCAGAAAAACTGGAATATTTAGAGACTGGAAATTCAAAAAACATTCGAATTTATGTAACTAGCAAGTGCTTGCTAGATAGTGAAGGCATGTCTGGTTCAATATAACTCAGATGTCAGCCGAGCAGTTTTATTTTCATTTTACATTTTCTCTTCCTTTCTCTCTTTTCTTATTTCATGTTGTCTATTTTCTAAATGTGGGGTTCTAAACCAGTTATTCTTAGTCACCCAGCTATCGGAGGAGACTCCTAGAGAGATAAGAATGGATAAAATTGGATAGATTTTTTTTTCTCCAGATTTCCTTCTCTCTGACAGATGTTGACCATGATCTGAAGTGAATTTTATCCCTAAAGTAGCTTTATAGAGCAATTCCGAGGTAACCTTCATATATTGAGTTCATTGTTAACAATTATAAACTGTACTTTCACATTATCTATCATGGCTTATCACAATGAATCCCTGTTATTCTCTCTAGCCAATTCAATAGCCCTGACAGTGCTGTAGTGGTGGTGATGTGTGTTTGCATGTAATTGGGGCATGGAAGCATCCTTCACTGATATTTTCTGTTCCTGAGAGGCCTTGCATAGAGAGAGGATTGATCAAATGGTCTCCTACAGGCATGCCATTGCTGCAGGCTGGTCATTTAGGGTGGCCAACCAAAACCAAAAATGAGGCAAATAAAATAAAAAAGAACACAGAGGTAGCTAGAGGCAGAAAAAAACTGTCAGTCCATTCTTTTGTTATAGCTGTGTTTCAAGCATCAGCGCTTGTAAGAAGCTCCAAAGTGGCCCTAGGATGAAGCTCTGTAATTGGAGGCAAGCAAGGCACAGATGCTAGCTTTTATTAAATATCAACAGAATTTAACAGTGCCAACAGTCCAGCACTGAAGGAGAGGGAAGGATGGGAAGGAAATTCCTTCCCTGGGCTAATTTCATGCTTACTCTCCTTCAGACCTACTTATCAGATCTGTCATTATACTCTGTGTCTCTGACAGAGTCAGGCTATCTGTTAATACCTGGGTAGATTTATGCGCTTGAGCCATGTACAAATAGCCTCTGGCTCGTGAGATGCTGTAGGCTATCCTGCTCAGCTCCCAGCTGCTGCTACTGAAGGGTACAAGTCCCTCGTAAGTCCTGTGTGGTATCTGTCAGCCCTGCATGAACATCTTTACTTCCTTGGAGTATCTCAAAAGTCGTTAGACACTAATGTTCTGGCAACTGAATCCTTCCCAAAATGCTAAATGGACTCCTTAAGTGGATGAAGGCATATATCAGAGATGTTGACGGCAAAATGTTCTTTTCTCCTGTCTGCTTCTTCCACTGAAATTTTGAAGGCTTATAGAAAAAGGCAAAAACATTGGGTCAGACTTCTCTGCTTATTGGCACCTTGCAGGATTTGGTTTTGGTTTTTTTTTTTTAATGAAGAGAAAGTGGTTAATTTACTTTAGAGATGGACATTCTTGGGTCCTGGTAGTTTGCTATGGCATGGCTTCATCCTGCTGCAGAATGGACTGGTTACGGCTATTATCCATTGGAGAGATTTACTGCAGCTCTTGGACTTCTCTATTCTACCCAGTAAGCACAAATGAGGTTTAAGAATATCTCTAATCTGAGATCTTAGGTGCCCTGCCCCTTAACTGCATTTGCTGAAAATGGAACAAACCATTTTGTTCCATGTAGAAGTATCAGCCTTGTTTGTTTAGGTTATCTCTCTCTCCAGATTATCTGGATAGTGCTATGTCATGCAGATCTTTATCTAAGATCATACAGGAAAGAATTTTATATGAAGCTAATTTACTTTGTCTAATGTAGCAAATTACAATACTGATTTGAAAAGCATTCACGACAATTTAGTTGGTTTCAACTTGTCACTGCGCCCACACAGTTCTCTGTTTCTTCAGACTGACCACGTACAAGCTGCCTTTATGCTGAAGGATGCCACCCTGAAATGGCTACGCAAGAGTCATTACTCAAAGGTAATTGTTCAGGTGAAAGGTGTTCAGTGCTGACAGCAGCCTCCCTCCCTCCTTCGCCTCCCCTCCAATCCCCCAAGCTGCTACAAGAAATGCTAGCTATATAGATAGTCCCAGGAGACTCGCTTTGCTTTGCAACGTTCATGCCAAAAGACAGCACTATTTTTGCCTGAAGTTCTCTTTTATGACATCTACAGATCAGCACAAAGTACCCTGCAAAATTAATTGAATTCTCCAATAATTGTTTTAAAGCCAAATGCCATATAGAGCCTTAAGATATATATGCATTTTCAAATGTCTTTGTAGCCTGATTTGGGCCATTTACCTCATGAAATCTCAATTTAAAGCTGAGTACATTAATGAAACTGTGAGTCAATGTACATTTTTTTTCTCTTCTACTTTTCTTTTTTTGATGTGGATGCTTTTGTTTTCTGCTTGAGTGAACATGTTTCTTAGGTTTACTTGATTTGTCCACCTGTTGGTGACAATATGAGATAGGATGGGAGAATAACAGTGGGTAGATATGAAGAGAAAGAGAATTGTGTCAAAGTAGATTAGGAAGAAGTATACAGACACAGCAAATTCAGCCTGATAGCTGTAGGAGACTGAATAGAGCAAGGAAATAAAAGTTGAGCTTTCCAAAGCTATCTAAACTGGGGACAATACTCTTCAGCAGTGTACTGCACTGGTTCCTGCTGCAGAGGTTCTCCGATTCCTTCACACCAAGGGGGTCTGCTGTCATGGATGTTGTTTTAAAATTAAGGAATTAACTCACTGCACTACCATTTAGTATAAAAAATGGACACCTGTATCTCCTTATACAAACTGAGGGGTGAGACTGGTCAAAACCAGCTTGGATCAATGCAGACACAGTGAGGTGGATATTGTGGCATTCAGAGGATTGCAAGGAGTTGAGCACCTGCTGCCACATCAAACCAGAAGATGTGTTCCGGCAGAGATGAATTCTAAAGTGGATCTGAGATGTGAAACAGTTGATTGGGGGCAGGGCGGGGAGGGGATTTGTGGGCAGAAAGAGATTTACTGTGGAGCAGTCCCGGTTGTGGTTACATAACACCCACCAAGGGCAGGAGTTTGAATGTAAAGTACCAGAAGTTATTGGCTACATTTACATTAATAAGTAATTCAGTCCAATGGGGAAGGATCAGCAGATCAAAGCAGGTTATGTTGGCATTTATGTCTGCTGTACACGAAGTCTGGAGTCTTAGCTTTGCACTGGATTTAGCATGATTTCCTAGACTGAGCATCCCTGCTATGTGCACGGCTCAAAGCAGGCCAAAGGACCAGTCACCGGTTCACACCCTTATGTCCGTCATGACGTGGGGGTACGTTTCGTGTATACGTGAAGTCACACTTTGTGTTTAGATTCCTGTTAAAGAAATCAGCTTTGCAATGACTGAAATACTCTGAGCTGAATCGCATGGTTTGCTCTAGAACAAAGCACTAGATATAATCATTGTTTAATGTTTAATAAGTTCATAAAAATTCATAAATCTATTGTTGATAGTAATAGAGTGGATTCTTCATATATCACAAGGTGTGTCTAATTGTAACTCCAACTTCAATGAATTTATTCCTAATTATACTTGAACAAATGAAAAGACAGTCAAGCTCCATTTGAAGAAATTGATCACCAGGGCTAAGAATTACACTATATATTCAGTTTCCCCTCATATGCCTATTCTACCTGAAACAAAGCAGGTATTATATCAATGCAAACATTTATATAAAAATATTATATAAATGTAAAATTTAATTGGGGTTATGTTAAACAATTTTTAAAAAATTCCTTATCTTCATCTTTTTGTATGTATGCATATAGGGTTTCAACACACTCTTTTTTATTAGCAATTAATTAAATTATTCATTTGAAACAAAGACTGTGCTATGTGGTGCTAGTACTCTTAAGTCATAGATGTTGCTGAAGAGTAAGTGGTAATATTATAGATTCTTTCTTTTTATTCATTAATTTAGCAATTTTATTTTTCAGTGCAGTATGTTTCTCACATATTTTGCATTCTAGATCTTCTTTTATTATGCCATTTCCCCCTCCTTTTTAAAGCACCACTAATTCACCTCAGTGCAGCAATAATGAGTAACTGGGAAGGAGTTTGGAAGGAGAGAGAGGGAAAAAGAGAGCTATCGAAGTAAATGAAGCATTACCCATGACTGCTGCACACGCCAGTGTCTGTTCCTGTACTAGCGTCATATCCCCTCTTCCGAGCATTAGAAGGATAATTCATTTCCCAGAGCATTCCATGCTCAAGGGCAATAGTTACCTTCACCACAGAGAGAATTATCACTGGCTGGTATAATTTTGGAAATATGTAGCAATTACTTGCAGCAGAAACTGGGATCTCAGAATCTTTTAATGAAGAATGACAACGAGCCGAGCTCAGAGATGGTGGCCCAGAGCTGCTAGGTTCACTGTTCTACACCGTTAGTTCGCAGAATCCCCATGCAGGTCATCTTCCCTTTTCTTTTTCTGTCTTTCCTCCTCCTTTCCACCTGTCTTTATGATCTGATCAACTTAGTATCTCTGTTGTATTACCCTTCTTGTCCTTTGCATTGCATTTACTTATGATTGCATTTGGCTCATTGTTTTGACTTATCACAACTTAAAAAATGAAAATGTTTAAATGAACTACATTATACTGCTGCTTTGAAGAAGCGTGCACTCTTCCTTATTTTTCTTGGAAGTTCCTAGGATACTTGCCTTTGGTTTGCTTTATTTGCCCCTTTATAATTCACAATTAAAATTTATTTTACTTTAAGGGTCTTAAAGATGTATGAAAGCTATGTGTAGGTGTAAACTCCTGCAAGTAACCATGTATTTACACTCTTGGGGGTAGCATAATAGATAGACCTCACTTGGGATTATGCCATTTGTGATAAACCAAATAAAAAAGATAAGGTTAAAGCTCACTTCTAAATATATGAACTCTATGATGGTATTTATTTTCAAACTGATTCACAGCAAATCTTAAGACTGAGGCTGGTGCCTGTTTCTCTGAGTAACTTTCATTTTTACATACTATTATGAAGATAGCATTAACTAAAAAAAAAGTGCTTGAAGGAATGTCTGAGAAATACTGTAGATAAATAGCTACACTGCTATGAATGAGTGGTTGCTTGGGACTCGTGCTTTTCTTTCTGAAGGGGTCTTGGAGACTCTTGTGTTTGAAACACTTCTGAATAGAAATTATATAATTGTAAGCATGCTGGTGTCTCAGGCATACTTCATTGCTCTAGGGACATGCTGCAGCATGGCTTGCAGCTGGACTTCATGTCACTGATAACAGCCCTCCGAGCCCAGCAGTTCAGACAGTTTTCAATCCACACTACTTTCCACTTATCTCATCCATACTTGCTCAGTTTGCCTATGAGGATGTTATGGGAGACAGTCCTGAAAGCCTTACTAAAGTCGAAATAAGCAGCAGTCACTTCTCTCCCCTCATCCACTGAGCTAATAATTTCATTGTGCAAGGCTGCAGGGTTGGTCAGGCATGACTTCCTCTTTTTAAATCCATGCTGACTACTCCAATCACCGTCTTTCCTTTTATGTGTTTGGAAAATATTTCTAGGGTTATTTGCTCGATCACCTTCTCCAGGGCTGAGGTGTGACTGACTAAACTGTAGTTCTCTGGATCCTACTTCTTGCCTTTCTTGAAGTTAGGGGTTACATTTGCTTTCTTCCAGTCCCTCAGGAACCTCCCTTGATCACCATGACCTTTCAAAAGTAATTGAGATTGGCTTCACAATGACATCATACAGCTTCCTCGGCATTTGTAGGTGCATCCTACAAAGGTGAAGATCCCAGTGACTGGAAAAAAGAAAACATGACACCCATTTTTAAAAAGGATAGAAAGGAGGACACTGGGAATTACCCATCAGTCAGCCTCACCTTAATGGCCAGTAAGATCATGGAACAGAACGTCCCAGAAGTTATGTCAAAACATATGGAAGACTGAGAGGTGATTAGAGACAGGCACTATGGCTTCACCAAGGGCAAATTGTGCCTGACCAACCTAGTGGCCTTCTATGATGGAGTGACTGCATCCATGGACAAGGAAAGAGCTACGGATGTCATCTATCTGGACTTCTGTAAGGCCTTTGACATGTTCCCCCACAACATACTTGCTGCTAAATTGGAGATATGGGTTTGATGGATGAGCTTTCAGATGGATAAGGAGTTGGCTGGATGGACACATGCAAAGAGCTGCAATCAACTGTTCAGTGTCCAAGTGGAAACCAGCAATGAGTGGTGCCGCTCAAAAGTCTGTACTGGGACCAATACTATTTAATATCTTCGTCAATTACATATATAGTTGGATTGAATGCACCCTCAGCAAGCTTGCAGACCACACCAAGCTGAGATGTGCGGTTGGTACGCTAAATGGAAGAGATGCCATCCAGAGGGACCTTGACAGGCTTGAGGAGTGGGCCCATGTAAACCTCATGAAGTACAACAAGGCCATCTGCAAGGTCCTGCATCTGGGCCAGGGCAATCCCCAGTACCAGTAGAAACTGGGGGATGAATGGATTGAAAGCAGCCCTGTGGAGAAGGACTTGGGGATACTGGTGGATGAAAAATTAGTCATGAGCTCACAATGTGCAATTACAGCCCAGAAATCCAACCATATCCTGGGCTGCATCAAAAGAAGCGTGGCCAGCAGGCTGAGGGAGGTGATTCTGCCCCTCTACTCCTCTCTTGTGAGACCCCACCTGCAGTACTGCATCCAGCTCTGGGGTCCCCAGCACAAGCAAGACATCAGCCTGTTAGAGCAGGTCAAGAGGAGGTCCAGAAGGCTGGAGCACCTCTCCTATGAAGACAGGCTGAGAAAGTTGGAGTTGTTCAGCCTAGAGAAGAGAAGACCTAGGGGAGACCTTATTGTGGCCTTTCAATATCTGAAGGGGGCTTATAAGAAAGATTGAGAGTGCCTTTATAATAGGACCTGTACTGACAGGACAAGGGGCAACAGTTTTAAAATGAAAGAGGGTAGATTTAGATTGGACGCAAGGAAGAAATTTTTTATGAAGGGGTTGGTGAGGCACTGGAACAGGTTGCTTAGAGACATTATGAATGTCCCATCATTTGAAGTGCTCAAGGTCAGGTTGGACAGGGCTTTGAGCAACCTTATCTAATGAAAGATGTCCCTGGTTCCGGTGGGGGGGTTGGACTAGATGACCTTTAAAGGTCCCTTCCAACCCAAACCATTCTATGATTCTGTTAGACCCCATGGACTTGTGTATGTCCAGTTTGTTTAAATGTTCCCTAGCCAGATTTTCCTCCGCTAAGGGTAAGTATTCCTTGCTCTGGACTTTTGCATTGGTCTTGGGGACCCCATAAAATCATAGCCCAGAAACTGCACACAGACCTCAAATTCCTCTTCTTTGTTCCTTGTGCTTTCTGCCTTAGTGTAGAAGCAATTTGGACAGGCACCCAGTCTTGCTGATTTCCCAGAAAAAGTACAAGAACTTCCCCTATTGTGCAGTCCTGTAGGCACTTCCTTATTTAAGTCCATGTGCTTAACATTGGCCCCTTTCAACACAGCATTGCTGATTGTAAGGTTTCTCCTGTCCACATGATCTGGCACACTTTGCTTGGCTCCCCAGTCCACCCTCACATGATTGTGGGTCATCATCTCCCTCCTCTGTCATTCCTAGTTTAAAGGTCTCCTCATAAGGTGGCTGGCCTGTCGGTGAAGTTGCTTCTTCCCCACATAGTCACATGGATCCCACCTCTTCCTAGCAGTCTGTGATGATCAAAGAGGCTTCACTGGACACAGGTCCCTGCCTTCTGTCTGCCCCAGGGCACTGACTCTATTCTGTAGTGGAGCAGGAGCCATCTTACTGAAAATTTCCTGCCAGAAATGATGAGCTTCCAGCCTTTGCCATCCTGGGAATCTCCATTTCCCAGCTCAATAAGCACAGACCCTTCCTGCCCCTCTTTCCATGCAGCTGGGGGCTCAGGCTCTTGAATCCTGCAGGGTCCCAGAGAAGATTTGTTCAGTCGCTTTCTTGTCATCCCTGATGCTGCACAGCCTGCTGACCTCTTCCCACAGCTCCTTTACTTGGTGACACAGACCTTTCCCTGTGCTCACGTCCTGCAGGTCAGCAGCCCGTCATCCTTGACCCCAGGATCAGCGAGAGGGCCCAGGTGTCCCTGTGGCCCCAGGTCTGCAGAGCTTCATCTGTCCTCGGGAGCTCCAACTGGGTTGAGGTCTCCATTGAGCCGGAATAGTTGCTTCGGTGGGTACTGGGGACTCTGCTCTGTGGTGTGTCTACTGCTGCTGAGCATGTGCACATTGTCCTCAGCAGAGTTTCTTGCTCTCATCTGCACAAAACGCTGTCCCTTTGAGGTCCACTGTAGATCCAGTACTTACGCTGGGACCTCCCTAGTACCTGTTGAGATGGTGCGTGACCTTCCCTAGTCAGGAGTCAGCTGGAACAAAAGCTCAACACCATTTGATCAAGTTTCTGGAGAAGCTGCAAGCTGCCTTGTAAGGATGGGTCTGAAATTACTAAAACTGTCCTGAATAGGAAGAAAAGTTACATACTCTTAATTCAAAATGGACTAAAATGCAATAGCTTTGTGTAAGAACACTCCTGATATCCACCTACAACAGACTAATAGAAAAATGAAAGAGAGGAAAAGACAGGGCTGATCACTAGGAACTGTTACTGCTTTAGGAGGATTGACAGCATTGCTTTAGCATTGCTAATCAAAAGTAGTTGAGCCATAGTGGTAAAGCAGTATTTACAATGTTTGTAACTCTGGTTTTAATTTTGAAAACTTCCTGTACTTTTATTTTCTATTACTAATTGTCTTACGTGATATTAACCTTTAAGAAATCATTTATAAAAATTAGGCTGATTTTGAATGCTGTTAAATAATGCTAATTTGGTGTTCTCTCTTACACTCATGCTCTGCCAGCATTTTAACATTTGTGGAGCAAATGAAGAATTTCTAAACAGTGCCAGAGGGGCATCATGTTAATTCTTTGAGAGAGAAAATCCTTACAATTTTAGTGTGCCTCGAGCACTGCTGGTTTATGATAAGGTCTTTGTAGAAGTGCAATAAAGATGATGGCTTAGTTAAAATACTATAAATATACTTGGTTAGGAAATGAAAACCCCAGTCTTTCATGCATTGTATTTAAATGAGTGAATCTTCCAATTCTTCCTTTAAAGAATTTCAATGTATACATGGGTAATCTGTTATGATGGTTTTATTTTTGGTGTAATTGTGTTTGAAAATAGAAATGTTGCTGGGAGTAAGAGTCAACCCTCTCTGAAAGAGTCCTGTTCTGAGAGGTGGGATGAACAAATACCGTTGCAGATATCTTTTTAAATTCAAGTGTAAAGACAAATGCCCATGCTCATACAAACCATGTAAAAAGGTATGTTCTACTAAATAACGTCATGCTTTGTGGAGTCAATAATACGCAAAGCTGAAGAGATTATTAAATAAATAATCAGGATAAGTCATTTAAGATTCTTGATTCAGATTTTGTGTTCCATCACATGTTCTTTGCCTGTAAGTTTCAGCAAGGGGTGCTAGTGGCACGTGGCACTAATATAGAGAAGGTACTACATAGTTTACTTTCCCATGTCTGCTTTTGATTGCAATAGACCATTTGAAGTGTATGCAGGTAGGAAGTGCAAGGGAGCACAAGGATTTATTTGACTGTCCAGGAAAGAGGAGTTCAATTACCTTTTTGTGGATGTCTCATCACATGTGTAAAATATGGGTGTAAAGTAATTTGATCAAAGCTGAGCAACAGCACACCAGCAGCACTGTCACAGGAGCTTTAGATACAACAGTATGTTATGTATCATCATTTTTTGTTCCCACCAAAACCTAATGGGATTGTATAGCTTTGTATCCCTGCTGATAAGGCCTTGTACACATTTTGTATGACAATGTGTATTTTGAGTGTGCTGTCCTACCAGGCTTCATAAATAAATACTTTGAAGGCAGACATGAGTGTCCTCTTTTTAAAAGTTTCCTTTTCCAACAGCAACATTTTTTCAGCAATTAGGGTCCAGGGTTTCAGACAGAGATGATATGGTGAATTGTGATGTTTTTCTTACCTCTGGTAATTTCAATGCAGTAAAATGTGACTATGTTGTTTTTTACTCTCAGGTAATTTGGATGCTTTAAAAAATCCTACTCTTTATATATTTAAAATATGGCTGAAGATTGTTATAGATTCTGTCATGCCTCCCTATAGTATTTTTAAAAGTCACTTAAGTAGTCAGTTACAATATGAGTTGTCTGTATCCTGATGTTTTCCACAGATCATGTTGTCTCACAGTTATCCATTTATAAGTTTATTGAGTCTTCAGCCAGATATTGAACCTGGATGTTATGTTTCTAACAGTTCCACCAGTTCCTACAAATGTTGTTATTATTTTCCTGACTTTTCTGGCACCATACCTTTGACCTTCTATTTATTGGGTATATTATAATGATTCTGTTACTGTGAGGTAACAGCTACTGCTATTCTCCAGATATCGTCAGGTAGACAGGTTTTCCACATGACAGTGTGGACAATATTTTCCTGTGACAAGATAACAATTTTTTTTATCCTCTCATTCAAGGGCTTTTTGTAAGCCAGAATGACAAAATTAACATCTGAAGAGCCGGCATTTTTTTTTTTTTTTTCAATGGCCCATTAATCTTTGTGATATAAATGCTTGGCAGGTTCTGAAGACAGAGTATGTTAAAACAGAGATAGTTATAATATTAATATAAAATGTAGTAAAAATGTAATTTATTTTTTCTAAACATATATGTAGTGCCACACTGAAGAAAACAAGTACCATTAGTTTCATTTTACATACAGAGAAATGGATCGGAGAAGAAGTGGGACTTGCCCAAGTTTGTGCATAGGATTGTAAGGAGTCAAATTCACCCTCCTAATTTTCTATGAAAAAGATAATTTGATGCTTAGTTAGCTCTGTGACGGTATCACAGAATTGCTGAGGTGGGAAGGGACCTCTGGAGTTCAGATAGTCCACTCCTGTGCTCAAACAGGGTCAGCTGCAGCAGGTTGCCCAGGAAGTTTAAACTCAATAGTCATTCTTTGAGGCTAATGTGATTTCCTAGCTGGAATTCAGTACTTCAAAAGATTAGACTCCACTATTAGCAATAATTTGTGCTATGCCACCCCTTCCTGTTGCAGTTAGATACGGCTAGTTTTAATATTTCTTCTGTGTTTGTCATCTATGAAAACTCAGTGAGCACGGAGTAGCAATCAATTAAAAGTAAATAGGTATCACTGACAGTTTAAAAGAGTCCCATAGAGGATGACAAGAGAATGGTACAAGACAATAAATAATTTATAGCTGGAGAAAATTAATCAAGAACCCCCAATTCCCTCTGTCCCCACACGCAGGTGCTCAATTACAGTACCTCTAAGAAGAGACAGGAGACCAATAACCAAACATCTGTGACATAAATGAATTTAACTATTAGGGAAGGAAGTCTTGAAATATATAAACATACTGAAGTAACCAAACCAAATTACAATACAATGTACATTTGCTTTGTATAATGCCTTTCATTACACTATTTCCCAGAACTCTTCACATAATTAAATAATATAAATACTATGGAGTATAAGTGAAATGCAGCAGCAGTAGAGAGATTTTCTAAGGGAGGCAGAGTACGCAATCATAAGCTAATTCAAAGAAATGGAAAAAATCACAAAAACACAGATAGAGAAATTCAGACAGAGGTGAAAAGTTAGTAAATTAGGCCTTGACATTGGACCATTAAAATGAGTGGAAGTTCTTGCATTGTCCTCAGTGGAAGCAGTATAACTCCAGAGGGTAACAAGGAGTTTGCCGAAGGCAGTGGAAGCATTGATGGAGAAGAGTAAAGACAAAGACAATGACAGTGATTGTTCAGAAGAGGGAACAGGAAGAGGAGTAAATAGATATGTGAGATCCCCAAAGAATTTTGGAAATAGTTGCCTGTCTCATTACTGGTTTTCTTCTTTTTGATGCTTGCATAATGCACATTAAATATGTGAATTGAATTAACAGGCCTATCCTAGTTTAAAGCACAGAAGGGACCTAACAACACGGTTCAAAATGGTTTCTAAAATGACTGTTGAGCCATATACATGTAGGAATAGTCCTTTCTATTCCATTTGTACCTCTGCCGTTTTATAAAGCAGTAGTGCATGAATCCACCTGGACCATTGCTTGTGAGTTTTGAGACTCCCAGGGCTAATTCAGTGGGTTGCTTATCTGGCTGCTTCAGTGTTAAAACACAGTTTGGATGCCACTACTGCTATTGAAGACCATTTCTGTTTGACTCCTGACAAATAAGGTAGGTAATAGCTTATGTAATATAGTTGTATTTACTCACCTATTTTGATTTTTTTTTAAATTGACTAAAGAATAAGGCAGTCATACCTATAGTATTTTTATGTATCTTGACCTTATTGAGACATACATATATATGTAATTAAACTCAAAGCTTATTTCCTAATTTCTTTAGATGATGTCATTTACGATTCCAGTTCAATATTATTTGGGGCAGGTTCTTCAAAAACATTCCATAAGACTCAGTGATCTGTCATTTTTGCTTTGCATTGGTATTTCTCTATCTAAAATACTTTTTCCTACTCTTCCCTTTTTTTGCTTAACAGCCACATAGAGGTGGACGATTCAGTTCTTTGGTGAAATACAATTCTTTTTCATTTCTAAAGATCCTAGAATGAATCATCCCTCTCCTCATTATAGCTTAGAAAACACTATTTTCCTTTTAGGCAAAATGGGGCCTTAGTTGCCATCAAAACCTTACTATTGTACTGATGTAGTCATAAGATTTATTTCTACACTATTCAGTTCATGAATCTCACTAATAGATTCATTTGAATGAAAAAGAGTTATGTCCTGTTGCTGATGAAGGTAAAGACCCAATTCCCTATTGTTTGATACAAATGATAGTCAATTAAAAATGTATAGAAAAGGGATAAACTACTATCAGAACAGATTATTTTTGAGGGATGCTAGTGACCACCCCTTGAAGAGATTCAGCAGGCACAGGTCTCCTACGTTAACAGATTTCATATCCACAGGCAGATTCTAGATGACTATTAACAATGTTTTATTATCACAAATCACCAGTTTTGTGATTATTTTGTACAGGCATTTTTAAATATCTTTTATTTAGAATAAGAACTTCAGAATGTAACTAAACAGTCTCCACATCTCCTTTACTTTTTCAGCATAATTTATTTTTATCTGTTTTAGTAATGTCGGTAATGTTGCTTTTTCTGAATAATACATACCTCTTATCCTTCAGAATGTGGATCTACTTATACTGCATTTGTTTCTTTTAAATTATATTTTTGAATTTCTTCATCCTTCCTGTTGCTCTGTAAATTGGCTTCCTGTTGAAGATTATGCAGTTTCACAATTAACTCGTTTTTATCCAGTTAACAGTAGATCAATTTTGCTGATGTCATCCAAATAAAATAAAAAACATCTTTTCATGTTATTTGGCATTTTCAAGCAATGTTTCAATGCTGCTCGTGTATGAAATTAGAACCTATCGTTGCTTATACGTAATTAGAGATTCTAAATGGCTATTTAGCTGCAGAGTTTTTTTGCACGTGAGAACCTTTCAAAATTAGTCCTCAAAATTCAGTTTCAAGGGGTACTATGGACTTAAAACAAGACTCAGGAAGTCTCAAAAAAAATGTGTATTGTGTCTTAAATGTGGGTCCAGGCCCTTCTCCAAACATGCATGATTCCATTTTTGAGTGACTCTGATAAGCAGTAGAAGCATTCTTGCCATTTCATTCCTCTTCCTGCAGCACTGATGTGCCAGGTGATGGCATGGCCCTGAATTTGTCAATTTGAAGTCCATTTTATACGTATATTCCAAAAGGTCCTTGGGGTTGATGCCATACGGGAAATATGGAGCAGGTAAGTTGGTTTGGGCTATTTTGTAGAACTGAATACCACATGCTGCAAGTTGCTTTGAATATGTATGGAACTGACCAATAGGTATTTTAGGACTTGTTTTAAGTTATGTAGAGTGTAATGATTTAAACTGTATGGAGTGCTTGCCAAGGAACATGCATTATCCTTCCTGTGCACCTGCACTCCACTGAGCAGTGCAAATGTACACTACAGCCAGTATTACTATGTAAAGAAATCTTTGCTTAGTATCTGCCTATATGTATAAATGTTTAAAATTCAATGTTCACATCCAGACTGAAATGTCTTTATTATTCTTGTTTCTTCTTTTTGTGCATACCCAGAACTGCTCAGGCTAAGAGCACCCACCTATGCCTTATTGGGATCTAGAAAGTAGGAGCTCAACCAAGTCGAATTAAGCCTATAATAAAATGCTGTTGAATCTGTTTTCTTTTAAAAGTCTGACTGGAATAAATTCTTTCCTTCCCTCCTCACTTTTCTCTCTCCTGATAAGTAGGGCAATCACTGGAGAAATAGATCTTAGCCCAGCATTGCCACCTGCCAGGAGTCTCACCTAAAATCTCTATTTACAGCGTGTGCAACAAAGGATGAGTCAAGTGGAGTTATGCGGAGATATGGATCCATGTTCTTGTAGATGCTGTACTGCTGTACCACTGTAACACTGCAGAACCGCAGGAAATGTGCAGGATCAAGAAGAGCATTCTAAGGAAGAATAGCTCCATAGTTCAGTTGTTGAAGCAGTCCCCTACCAGGTGATCATCATAGGTTCTTGTCTGCCAGCTTTTATTTATGTACTTTATATGGAATATAAAGTGGGCAGACCCAACAAACAATTCTGAATGAAGAAAAGATAATTCCTTAGGGTTCAGGAGGGCTTAGCCCCACGTTTTTCTCATGACAAGCACTGTTCCTTCTTCCAAAATGTAAATGCACCTTAAGCCCTGTCGAGGTTATCCTATTCTTTGAAAGAGCAGTAATTGTAGTCTAGGTCCAGGAGAGAATTTCAGACCTGAATCCAAAATGAAGAAGAGGTCCCAGGTTTATGGGACTCAAGTTCCAGACACAACATTGGATTTCATGCAAGTTTAGTGATCAGCATTTCCTCGTGTCTTACTTTTGGCTTCTTGTTCATCATATGGTTTTTTTTCATTACCCTTCTGAGATGCTCTTCATGCCTTGTAGACAAGCTATCTGCACTCACTTAGCTCTGAGATTTGAATTTCATTCTGGAAACCAGGCCTAAAATTAAATGTTACAGTGTATCTAGTTTAGATAGAGACTTGAGTCTTTTATTGCATCTAGTCCTTAATAAAATGGCTTATGACACGAAGTGTTATGGAAAAGATTACCCACACAATATTTTGTAGAGGTAGACAATGCCCCCCTCTTTCACAAGGGTGACTCATAATATCTAGTTTATGTATTTAAAGTTACTGAATTCCAGTTTGAGTCATCTGTTTGACAGAATATGTGTTTCTGATCTGATTAGAAACAGGTTCTATTCTGAGAGCTTTTCTGTCACCTCTTCAACATTTCTCATCAGCTAATAAACTTCATTGCTTGATTTAAATTGTATGATTCAACAATACATATCCATATTTATGATTTCCCAATCAAAATTCTAGAATTAGTACCACCTGTAGTTTGTTCCATTTATTTTGTATCTTTGAGGTGTCCTATATTATCAACTTAGTTTCTACATCATCATGAAACAGTACAGATTTTCTTTCTTTGGCGGATAATTTCTGTAATTTTTTTCAGTCTACAGTCAGAAAGCCTAAATTATGCCAGAGTTTCTTTTGTGCTTGCTTTAAGGAGCTGGACAAAGAGCTTATAAAAGTGTTGGGATAGGACCCCAGGCAGCCAAGGCCATAGAGAGGAACTGCTCCATTCTTTCTTTAGAGCATACTAAAAGATAACAAAATCAATCTTTATATCTTTCAATCTTTAAAGCTGTGTTTTGTCAGAAATATAACAAACAAAAGACCCCAAAATAAACTCAAACTAGGAAAAAGGGTCTTGATTTTCAGCCAACAACTCTTAAATTGAACAATTTCTATACAGTCTGGATCCCCCTTGTTCACCTCCGCGGTAAGAAAGTTCCTTGTTTTTCTTGTAAGTCTCTTGGCTCCATTTATATTTAAAATTTCCCATTTTCTGTGTTTTTCTCTGCCTGCTTCACTGTGTGTTTCAGATATTTCTTCCAGTGGAGCTTGCTCAGTCGCTCTTGAGAAAAGGCCAAGTCTTCTGGGGCAGGAGTCAACCTGGTCCAGAGTGAAACAGGCATAACAAGGCACAAAGGAAAACTTCCTCCCTTAGGCCCAGCTGCTTCAATTTTTAACAAACATCATAATGCTCACATAGTAAGTTATAGCAAATGAATAACAGAAATTTTCCTAATATTACAACAGCTCACACACTTATCTACAAATCTAGTGAATTTTTCATTTGCTTTACTTCTGACTGTTTGTGGAAAATAACTGAGCTTGGAGCCTAAATTTGTCCTATGGCACACACAAATTTTTTTTTTGCCAGAAAATAATGGAGAAATTGTCTTACATTTTCATTTGTGAAAGAGGACTGGAAATGATATACATTTCTTTGTCCTAAGAATCTGAAAAGAAGGAATTTCTGAAATAAAAAAAATACTGAAAAAGGAATTTCTATAGGTGGAAAAAATTCTAATGTCAGAAGTGGTTTGGTTTTTTTTTTGTTGTTGTTTGTTTTTTTTTTTCTGGATAAACCACATTTTCTGCATGTATGAAAATTTCCTTCTGTTCTCCCAAATATTTGTAGTTGTATTCATCTCCATTGTAGCAACAGCAAATGTATGTTGTAGCTATGCTATATGTAAGCAACAATACTCTGTAGTGTGGTCCAGTGTTTTCAAAATGAATAGCCATTTGGATAACACAGACCTTCTGCTTTCCTACTTAGGAAAATGAAAACTGAATTTTTAAAACAACTTGACTACAGTGCTCTCTAAAATGGTATTTCTTTAAATTACATCATCTTAAGAACTGTGTCCCTTAGCAGCAATAGAAGCTTTTCTAAGTCTTAGCCATGTCGACGAAACCATTATTTGTGGAATAAGGGTCAAATTAAAAAATTGATTTTTTTTGTCTAAAGGGTCTGCATAAGAGCAATTTTCTGCTTTTTCTTTTGCTTATGTTTACAAACATATTTTATACAAGCCAAAGTCTAACACTGAGAGGGTATTCTGGATACAGTCTGGCCACATGAACCCAACCATGGCACAATGTTGACGTTAAGATATTAGGCATGACCACCTATATTGAAGACAACAGCTACATATAGACTTGTGTTGGAAAAGACTGAATAATGTGCTCTGCTGTGTGATCTTTTGGGGGGAAAGCAGGGTATCTGCTAATCTGAGCATTGCACCCCATTTTCTGATGTATACTTACAGACTCCTCCAGCATCAGCAAGAATAGCTGAATAGCTTTTACAGATTTCTCACCCTGCTACCTCTCCCAGTGCTCATTTCTTCTTACCACCAACTTCAACATGCCCTGGCCTCTCTGTAATGCAGATAAATAAATTATCCTTCCCTATAGTAGATTGTAGCTGTTCAAGGAGATACATTTCCTACCACCAAGACAGCGTCTTCCTTAGAGGTAGCATACACAGAGTCATCTTGCAGCATAAAACCACAGCTATCTTACTGAAACTATGGAGCTGGATTAATTTTTCCTCCCTCTAAATCAGATAGACCTCACCAGGGAACTCATTATCTTTGAGGGACTGCTCTAAAAATAAGGTTTGTTATGTTGGATCACACCTTACTGATTCACTCCATCTCTGCCATCGATATGGTGAGAGGATCAGTGATGGTTTGTCCTCTTTTGTTGTCTCCCGATGATATGATTGAAGCTCTCAAAGTTTGTTCTGAGAAGGGGAAAAGCAAAGGACAGTTTTACTGACTTTTGGAAAAATGCTAGATTCCAAAATGGTGGAGTTCCAAAGGTTTTTTTTTTTTCTTGAAGTATGGATAGGCAAAATGTCAAAATTTGCTCCTGGGCATCCTACATTTATGCAAATAAAAATACAAGGATCTTGACATGAATTGTGAAGTAGGGATTTTAGAAACTGAATAGATATCCAACTTCGCAGATGGACTCCGAACTATGATGAGACTAGCTTAAATCCCCAGAATATAATGTCTGAACTTTGCAAGGGGAACTACGCCCAGATCTGGATTTGAGTTAAGCAGGTGGAGCCCATCTGTATTTTGAAATCATATTACATGAGTGTATGGGGGGTGTGTGAGAGTGGAATGCTTGATGAGGGTTGCTATCACCCTGAAACAAAATACATTTTATAAACCTGTGTGCTCAAAGAAAATCTTGACAGGTGGCACCCTAATGGGAGTTTGAACCTGCACAAATTTGCCACCTCTAACTTCCACACTGTTTACAAAAAAACCCCAACAGACCCAACTGGCTGTTCTTGACATAACTTTAAAGCAGGGCATTGTTTCAGAGTGCATTAGCATACACGTGCAATGGCAAGACATGCTTGATTTAAAGGTTTTTTGTTTCTGTGTTTGTTTGTTTTTTTTTTTTTTTCTTTTTTCTCCTTTTTTGTCACTGATGGTGCAGAACCTGCTACTGCTCATCATTCTTTTTTAATCTGGCCCAGCGATGAAACACACAACTGGGGCAAGCTTGGCAGTTGAAGGATCCAGATGCTAAACTCCAGGATTAATTTCTCTAGCAGAGGCATCTGGGAGTCAGATCCTCTCCCCTGGCTTTTCTGGCAGCTTGGTTTAACCCCCAGCAATCCAAAAGGATCATTTTTGTGTTAGACTGGGAGTTCAGTTATCCTGGCAGGTAAAGGACTGCCAGATTGACTTTGTCAAATGAAGGAATTTGTGTTTAAATATCAGTGCCTTGATTTTCCCAGCAATGGGAGCTCAGTCATTGAAGACTTCTGTATTTGCTAATGATGCTTTCCTTTGGCATCTTCTTCAGAATGTGACAAAAGAAGGAAATTGACATTAGCAAGTGAGAACAATGAAGGGGAAGCGAAAAAATCCAGCAGCGATACAGTGACGTTAAAATAGGGAATGCAATTCTGACCCATGAAGAGTGAAAAATCAAAGTAGCTTCATCATGTAGAAATGTAAAATAAGGTAAATGAGATCAGATCAGCATCATTTGACCTTGACCTGTTGCTCTTTTTCTTCTTTTTTTTTAAGAAGTGATCTTCTTTTATACTTGATGACGAGGAAATAATTTTCAGCAGAACTGCAGAATGAAAAAACCTTGCAGTCTTCCAGTAAACCTTCTCCCCTCATAGCAGTAGCAGTTCATGAAAAGTAAGCCCTAAATACTAAACTTAATTTAACTTCTAAATCATGTATACTGTAGACACATTGACTATTAGTCATCAGAAGCCCTAAACCAGTATAAACACAGTATGGATTTCCACTGACAGTATGAGAGTAGTGCATTGGCTTTTTATTTTTATCGAGCAATATACGTTGAAGGTGCACTATACACTAGGTGACAAACATTTCATTTCACAAAAATATAATTAGGGATAGAATTAAGATGAATGAAAATGAAAGTGTAACTACCACAGAAGAATACTTAACAGCACCTATATGTAATACAGTGAATGCTTAGTTTCACACTTAAAAACAGTTCCTTTTATATGACCGTATATAGACTAATAACATGCACTTTTGTAATATCACATCAACTACTGGTTAAAAGAAAAAAAAAAAAAGCCTGAAATACAGTGTACATCTCAAAACCAGGTAGGGTTATGTTCAAATAATTTTTCCTCTTCCTGCTAATGGTTCACTCAAACCCATTTTACAATATCTACTGATGAATGCTAACTTTAAAAGAGGAAATTCAGCAACCTCTGTGGAACAGCGGGAAAAACTGGAAGTGAAAAATGAAAATTAAACTCCACAATCAACATTTTCAGGAGATCTTAAGGTGATCTTAAATATTACCTTTATTTTAAAGATTTATTCTGCTGCTTCTAATAGCATTCTTGACCAAACAAGCATCAGAAGTACTCTGTGGGAGAGGAGTTAGAATCCAGTTCCAGCAGAGGAGGAAGGCTGCTACAGTTTAGGATTTCTCCTTTGCTTTCTTGGATGAGTATATTCTACCGGGAGCATAGAAATAAATACGTTATCCTGAAGGCAATGAATGAGTTTATGCTCATTGTTTCCACGTTTTTGCTGTACGCACACTTCAGCTAGCATGCAGTCAAGGTCAGATGGATTTTATTTAACAAATGATAATTATGTGTATGCAGTGTAAGTAGGGCTTCTGCTTATGTGTTGATCCGAAAAGTGATCTGAGAGTTTTTTGGCTGCAATCAAGCTGTAGTATGATGTCAAGATACATGACCTGTGGTTCATTGGTGGGAGCACAGGTCTTAGAGTTGTTCGTGAGCAATCAATTACATGCTCTTGATTAGAGAATTTTGGAGTATGGCTTTGGTCAAGGCCTTGTCAAGTGAAATAGACCCAAGAAATGATGGATCAGCAGAGGGATTAAAGTCTGGTCTAAAGAAATACATTGAGGTGTCTCTGGGGATAATCAGACCTTTATTCCAATTAAGGAAAAGTCAGCAGTATTATATATGTGAAAAGAACATGAATAGTCTCTAACCTGTGTTCATGACACCTTGTAAAATGAGAGTTTTCTTGCCTGGGGCAGGATCCCGTACAGCAAGTATGCTGCAAAGTGGTTTAAGTCACCTGACAGCATTTCTTATGGTCCCCCCAAGCACTGTCATTATGGGTGAGATCCTGACCCCATTGAAATCAAAGGCAAAATTCTCACTGACGCTCTTGGGTCCATGATTACAGGGTTTTACCTTACAATCAAATTTTATTTGATTTGCAGCAGATGTGTCTTTGCAGAGTGGGTTGAATGAGAGAAAGAATCGCAGAATGATACAGAATGATAGAATCAGAATGATTTGGGTTGGAAGGGACCTTCAAAGATCATCTAGTTTCAATCCTGCTGCCACGGGCAGGGACACCTTCCACCAGACCAGGTTGCTCCAAGCCCCATCCAACCTGGCCTTGAACACTGCCAGGGATGGGGCAGCCACCACCTCTCTGGACAACCTCTTCCAGTGCCTCACCATCCTCGTAAATAATTTCTTCCCTATATCTAATCTAAATCTACCCACTTTTAAACTACCACCCCTTGTCTTATCACTACAGGCCTGGTAAAAAGGTATCTCTCCACCTTTCTTATAAGCCCCCTTTACATATTGAAAGGCCACAATGAGATCTCCTGGAGCCTTCTCTTCTCCAGACTGAATGACCCCAACTCTCTCAGCCTTTTTTCATAGGAAAGGTGTTCCAGCCCTCTGACCATTTTTGTTGCCCTCCTCTGTACCCACTCTAACAGGACCAGTTTTTTTCTTGTGCTGAGGACCCCAGAGCTGGATGTAGTACTCCAGCTGGAATCTCATGAGAGTGGAGTAGACGGAGAGAATCATCTCCCTCAAAAAGAGATGAGAAAAAATAAGAATGATTAATAAAATCAATTTAAACTGTGTAAAATTTCATTCAAACAAATAAATAGCTTAATAAACCACCATTTTGCCTGGTGAAGATCACAGCAGATTAGAAATCTATACTTAATGCAGACCTGTCTGTGACAATATAGATGCTTTCATTCATTATGCCCATCAGTGGCTTTGGGCAAGTATTTTGTTTGACAAAATGCTGCATACACAGTGAAGGGATGGAGTTCAGCTTGCAGAGCCTAACCCTTAACAGAGTCAGGAGCAGTTGGAATCAGCTGCACCAACACATGACCAGCAGTGAAGAGGACACAGAAGTGACAGCCAGCAGAACACATTTCTGCTCCAGTTAGCCACCTAGGCAAGAAGCAAAGTGAGCTGAGAATTTGCTGGGTCATTCTTAATATCATGATAAATCCATGGGGCCACCACTGGATTTCCTTCTTCCTTACTCCCCTTCTATGTTCTACCTTCAATATTGGCTGCTCAAGTGAACACCAACATCTGAGCTCTGTTGCTGGAGGTAATTTTAATCTGCCTCATTGCCTCCTGTTTTTGTCAGAATGTTCCTCGTCATTGTTCCTCCAGGAACAGCAACATGGTTTTGGTTGTTATTCTGTACATCAGAAGCAATGTGTCAAGTGTCACCTAAAGCCTGAAACTTGAACACTTAACACTTCTCCAGCTTCAATTCAGCTAAGTCTCTGGCCTATGAAGCAGACCAGGTTTGCTTACCCCCTCTAATGTCCTGAAACACCAAGCACCAGCAATCAGCTCATTTAATCATCTTAGCCTGAATCCAGTTTACTTCCAGCCCCAGTCCTTCCTTTGATCTTAATTTCCATCAGACTCCATATAAAAATTACAAGTGGCTTTTGTCTGTGCGGACTGAGTGTAAAGTCTTCAGCTAGGTGGAACTTAGCTCCCTGCAAAGAGTGTAAGGGATGATCTGGCCAGTCGTTCCTCAGAGTTTATCAGTTTCACATCTCTTTCTAGCAAATGATGTTGTGGGAGCTTCTGTTGGTTTTTACCACCTCTTCAGCATTGTTCTGATTTGAGACACAAGATGAGACAATGATTTAGCAAGACCACCCCCAAGAATCCCTATGTGCATTTAATAGTTTTAGCCAAGCACTTATACAAGCAATCACTAATTTCTTGAAAGACAGACAGATAAATAGCAGGAACTCTCCTTCTTTGAGTAGACAGACTGAACTATAAGAGTGCACGTTTCAGTCCTGGAGGCTTTGATGTGGTAACATCATGTTTTCAGTCCTGGGCTTGTGGCTGGACTTTTGTCTCTTGAATCTGTTACTATTAGACTCCTGAGGTCTACCTACTTAGTGTTGAAAGATTTAGCTTTCCTCTGTCATAAACCACATACTACCTACTGCTTACTAGCAAAACTTGTTCTTGGTTAGATGTCTCAAAAGTAAAGGAGAAGAACAAGAGTCTGAAGACATATTCTGGCCCCTCTCAGCTTTTTTAAGTAGACAGCAGAAAAATTCCTGAGAAGAATAAATGCAATTAGACCTGTGGGCTGCATCCCAAGCTGAGGTTTTCTAAACTTACATTAACAATTTTTTTTTTCTTTCTTTTCCTCAAATCCTTGGAATAAATTGGAAATTGAACTCATACTTTTACCCAAGGCTGACTCCAGGCCAGTCCATTTGGAAACTGTGAAGGTGTTTCAACAGCATGTAATAATATTTTATGTTCACCTGCTTATGCACTTCCTACCCTCAGGCAGAGGTGCCTGGTTGGAGGGCAGGTTGCCACCAAGCCCGAGCACTCCAGTCTTCCTGGAAGTCACCTGGAAAGATGTTGGTTCTTCCTGCTGTGATTCCAAACTCCAATTCTCCTTTTTCAAGTTCTTACTCCGGAAAACGGAGACTAAAAACAGATTGTCCTGTGTGATTTCATACCACATTAGTTACCTGCATACACAGAAGGATTCTCTTGTGTTTTCTGCCGTCTGAGGTCAGATGTGTCCAGAGCTTTGTAGAGTTTCACTTGCACCATTCTTCACTGAGCTATTGATGCTGACTCTGAACCTTTGATCTGCCAGTATAAGTGCTTGTGGAACTGCTGTCTAATCCAATTAATTAGACATGATCTACCTTCTCTTAAACAGTTTAAAGTAGATCTCTTGCAGTCCTAATTGCATTGAATTAATTCTGGTAGGAAGCAATTACATGGACAGTTATGCCAATGGATGCGAAGGGCAGTGATCAGCTGTTGGGCATAGGCCAGGGACGGAAAATTTTCATCAGTCAGCCAAAGACAGAGTGTGTGACACTATTCTTATGGTATTTTGCATATTGTTTCAAATTAACCTTGAGCTATAAACTACTGAAAAGTCAGGACTGAGTGGTTGTTGGGATTTAATCTAGCCTAACAGTTTAAAGGGAGAACATAAGCAATATAAACCTCATGCCCAACTTTAAAATAGTTCCCTTCTTGTTAAGAGTGGAGGTATTTCCCTTGGTTATTTTGGGAACCATTCTTTTTCTTCCTTAGAGAGCTGACACTTCACCGAATTATGTGTCAAGTCCTCCACAGATCAGCTCTACCCACCACTGACACTGAGTTGAATTTATTAAGTTTTTATCCTACGTTGTGTTTCTCAACCTTGGGAATTGTTGCTCTTTCGCATGTGAATTTTCAGCCTGAGGTCACTGCATCACCGGAGACTACAGACTTCTAAATGATCTGCAAAAGCAAGCCAGTTCTCAGTTAGCTTAATTGGTTTTGTAGGGGTCCATGGTTTTGTTGGAAAAAGTTTTAGAGGTTTGAGGTTCTTTCATAAGAAAAAGACAGAAAACCCACTGACATGCTTTAAATTACATTAGACATAACTGTTATTGCTAATTAATGTTAATTAATTTATTTAATCACTTTAAGTCATTCACTTATTAAATGTAGTTGCTGTACTGCTAGGTGTTTGTATTAAAGATGTTTGTGTGAAATGAAGCTGGCAAACTACTCATTATCTGAACTGCTTTCTCCAAATAAACTGGTGATTTGGGAATATGGAGAAAGCTGAAAGCACCATGTCAAACAGACCCTCAGTTTTGAAGGATGTGGAGACCATGCTCAGAACTAACTGGTCAGCAGCCTACGGAGTTACTCATCACCTTCCAAGTCTCCACAGCCCGCTACAATACAGCAGCGTAAATCTGAGGTGCTCTTTAGTGTCAGTCTTTCATTATTGATATTGCAAAGCTACATTTATGTTGCTAGTCAATGAAAGTCAGTCTTTCATTATTAGTGTTGCAAAGCTTTAAAATCCTAAACATTTCCACTGATTTTTCCATGTCAGCTACCTACCTGAGTTAGCTTGATTCCTTGCTAGATTCCCTGCAGAAAATCTTCCTCATTCTGAGGGCAAGCAGCCCTTCCGAGTCAGTCAGGGAGAGGCAATGGGGAGAGCTGCCCATGTCTCCATGCACAGTATGATTCAGATCTGTGTGGGAGCGTCTCTAACTGCTGTGGAAAAGGTTCTTGCCTCCATCCTGATGGCATAATACAGGGTTTTAACTTACCTACTGTGGATGTACCGTATTTGTTTCCAAACGAATAGTGAACAGACTGAAGATACTATAAATATTCTATGTAGTTACTTAATAAACCCAAATGGCTGTAAGTAAACAGGATCTTTCTGAATTAGTGAGTAAATAATAATTGTTCAAAGCCTCTCTGCCCCAGCAGACCTCAATTACAACTGCACAGTATGTCAGAAAACATTTAATTACCTTCCAGAGGGCTCTGTAATTCTGCTTGTAATGACTACACCTCCCTATTAGTCCTGTGCAAAAATTACCCCTTTTATGAGTTTTTCTTTTTTTTTTTTTTTTTTTTTGTGGTTATGTATATATCTCTTTCTATATATATCTCTCTATATATGTAAAGGCGCTGTTGGTTTCGGGGTGTTTTGGAAACTGCCGGCGTGGCCCAGTAATGGCTGTTTGCTGGGGTGACGGCAGCCTTCCGCAGTGGGGGGGGGGGGGGCTTGACAGCCCAGCAGCACCCAGCTGAAGTGGGGCAGGGTCCCACGGGCACGCGCCTGCTCGCGGAGTCCCCTGCGGCTGAGGACAGCAGGCTGATGAAGCGAGATGCTTCAGCAATTATTTTCCTCTCCCTTCTCCAGTTTTCCGGGAAAGGTCCCTTCGCTCTCGTCGGGCTGATTTTACACCCGGTGCTTTGGGGGGGGCTTCAGAAAGTCACATGGAACCTGATGGTGGTCCGGTTTGGGCTTCCCCAGGAACAGGAGGTCCTCCGTGGTCATTATTTTCCTATTCAGTGGATTTCCACGGCTCGCGCGGAGCAAACCAGGGCCGGAGCCAAGGACTCTTCCAAACGAACGCTTGTGCCACGAAGCGGCGTCACCCACCACCGTGTTCCCGAGCCGCGGCAGCCCCCGGCTCGGCACCCAGTGGGTGCTCGGCGGGCGATGGCTATCAGCAGAGGGCAGTGCTGGCCACGGCACGGCGACTTTATGATTTTGAAAAGTAGCACTTCTGTAGCTATCCATCTGGGGCCTCTAGCTCAAGAAGCATTAAAAAAAATAATAATTTTTTTCTTAAGATCAAGAGGGATTGAGGATTCTTGATTCAACCGGTTATTTTGAAAAAGTGACTTTTTTTTTTTTTCAACCATTCCCGTAGCAATGCAATCTGAAATTATTTGCAACTCTTAAATTTGCATTTATTCATTCTTCTTGCGTGTCTGCTCAGGAGGACGGGACTTATTTCGCAGTGTGACTTGGGGAGGAGGTTGTGGCTCCACACTTTTTTCATTGTGCTTTTTGGGAAATTAATCCCTTGGGCACATCGTGGGCTTTTATAGAGTGTGCCAGGTTTGTCACCCCTGCAGTGGCATAGCTCCTCGCTGGGGCTTTGCAGCTTGTACCTCCCGAAACACGTGGGTGCTTGCCCGCCTCACCAGCTAATACTCCTCCTAGTTAGAGCTTCTAGCATTTTTTTTGAAGCCAGCTGATTACTTTAATGTGCCTTAATTAATCTTGTGGGGGAGCTGGAGCTTTCAGCACTGTGGGATCTTTGCTGCAGAGTTGTCCCCTTGGGATGGATTAATCTGCTGATGCTTTTGGACTAAAAGCAGCGGAGGTTTGGGGTTTGTTGCTTAAACGGGGCTTGTTGCAGAGTCTCCCGGGAAATGTGCTGAGACCTCGGTGGAGGATGCCGGCTCAGTTCCCGTTGGTCCTGGAGCATTTCTGTAATTGCAGTGGGATCTGGGATGCAAAACGTTCCTGGTGCTTGCCAGTGCCTCCTGGCAGCCGCCCCTGCTGTGCACTCTCACACTTTGTAAAGTGTTTTCACTGCAGTGATTTAAAGAAAAACTGTTTATTTAAAAAACAAACAAACAAAAAAACCCCAAACAAACCCAAACATGATGTAAAACCTGGCAGTCCCCAGGCTCTGCCCCTGCCTGGCCAGCCTTTCCCTGCGTGACTCTGGCACCCCCCGACTCCCATGGGGACCGTGGGGCCGAGGGGGACGGTTTGGACACCGGTTTAATAGGCAACAAAATCGAGGCCGTTCCCAAGAATAAGGGCCGTACCAAACCCCTGTGGCTGAACAGCACCTGGGCTCTGAAGATGTTGTCCTTTCCTTTTCCCACTCAATTTTGCACTTTCATTTCCGCAGAAGCCAGCCCATTTATAAGAAAGCATAGCCTGCGCTCGGGGCAGCGTATGTACTTACTGTACGGATAGGCTTTTTTTTTGTTTTTTTTTTTTTTCCAAAAAAACCACCTTTCGGAGCGTAACCATATCCTGTTTTGCCGGCGCCGTGCTCTGCGCGCAGCCGGTGTGCGTCTCACCGGCGTCCATCCCGTTTCCCGTCGCTCCAGGAGCTGTCGCACGCGGCGGCGCCGGCTCAGCCCCTTCTCGGGGCGCCTGGGTGGGAACCCCAGGGTGCCGTTCCCAGCAGCCGAGCGCCGGTCTCCCAGTCGTGCCGTCCCCTGGCACGGGGTGCGCAGTGGCAGCGCTGGCCGGACCCTCCCCAAACCTGCCGTAGTTGAAGCCACCAAAAATCAGGAGAACTTGGAGCTGGGCACCAAAACACAAAGCAATTGTTTTACAGGCGAAGATAAAATTTTCCTAATGCTTATGTTTTTCTCTTGCATTTCTTATATTTTTATCTTACACTTTTTTACCTTATAAAAATTGGAAATTTTCAGTTCCTCTAAGCTTGTGCTTCACGACCTTGTAGGAGAGCTAAGCTCTTTCTGGTCTGCACTGACAGCCTATAATAGCAATAATTCTGAGGATAGGTTGCACGTCTGTCTTTTCTCTGCATGTGGCTGGTGACGTTTTGCTCGGCAGTGACCCCGGAGGAGCTCGGGGAAGGGCACGCAGCGGGCAGGAGCGTGTTTGCAGAGGGGGGGGGCAGGCGCAGGGCCCTGGCCCCGCTGCCCACGGGTGCGCTGGGCTCTCACCCACAGCTCCCAGTATCACCAGGGCTCGCACGCAGCCGGGGATGCAGCCGTGCTGCTTTCACGGCGCCCGGGGCTAAAAAGTTCTGGATTTTCCTCCCTAGCCTTGGTGCCTGCCCTATCCGCCTACAGCAGGGAAATTTTCTTTAAAAAAAAAACAAGAAAAATCCCCTGTTTAGAGGAGGAGGACCGAGCGATCGGTGCGGCAATTCCTGCTGGAAAGGACTTGCTGACTGCCGCAAGGTTAGAGGCTTTGGCTGTTTCTTGGAGGAGAGTTAACAGGGTGTGGAATGCAGCCGTGGCACCGGCCCAGAGTTCCCCAAACCCTTTCCCGTGTGCCACGAACAAGACCCTGCAGGTCAGGAGGGAGCGACCGACATCCCGGTCTCTAAAACCAGTGCGGTCCTGTTGAACGCCAGTGACTTGGGCTTTGCAGGGTGTTGCTGGCTGAGCCCGTGGATCTGAAAAATTGGACTTGGGTCTGATGAAATCATGACCGTCTGGAAAAGCGCTTCCTGGCTCGGCTTGGTTTCAAGCAGCGAAATTTGCTTGCCGGACGTTTGGATCGCGGTGGGAGTTGAGGTTGCTGTTCGTTCCTTTGCCGGGGGCAGTGCTTTCCCCTCTCTTCGGCAGGAGGTGGGTGGACGGAGCAGCAGCTCGTTGCCAGCGGTGGTTGGTTATTAATTAGCGCGGTGCCAAAAAACATCAGTCTGAGTCTCGCTACTGGGTGGGTGGTGCTAGCTCTGCCGAGAGCTGAGGCTGAGCGGTTTTCCAGAGGCAAAGTCACTTTACTGGGGCTGGACTGGAAGCGTGTGGTCACGGAGGGAGGAAAAAGGTATTTTTAGCAAAGAGAAAAGCAACCTTCCCTCCTTCCTTGCAGTGCCCTAGAAAGTGTTGTGCACAAGAGACATCTTCTTGGATGTTCCCAAGTACCGCATAATTTTAGCGTAGTGTTGTGTGCGGGGGTGTATGTGTATATGGATGGATGCACATATATAATAGCAACTAAGCAGCTCTCGTCAAAGCCAGTCGTAAAGGATTAAGCCATATAGAATAATTAATTGCATATGAAAATTAATGAAGCACCGCACTGGGGTTATTACTGGCTGATTTTGCCGTGTGAATAAAAGGTTTAATGCCCGCAGGTAATGGCTTGGAGAAAGAAATCCGAAAAAGTTCTTAATTTACCCTGCCTTTTCTTCCCCCCACACGTCAGCTCCCAGTCCCTTCCTCTCCCTTCTCTTCAACTTGAGCTTTTCCCTCGTAAGGAGGGAATTTGCCTCGGCAAAGCAGAACCTCAGCGCAGCAGCTCTTTACCTAAATCTTCGTGGGGCCACTAGAGCCAGACCCCCCCCAGCCTGCTCTGACCTGCTGCTCCCAGTAACCCCCGAGCTCTTCATCCCTGCACCAGGGACCAGCAGCATCCCTGTCCGTCCGTCCCCGCCTCGATGCAGCGTCCGGGTGGCAGAGCTCCAGCCGACCCTAAATCCCCGCAGCCTGGGTCCCAGTGCCCAGCCGGCGTGGCTGTAGTACTGGGACTTGCGGGACTGTGATAAAACAGGAGGGTTGGCAGGAGTCTCGTGGCCTCTGAAGGACAAAAAGCACCGGTCTGCTCTGGAAAAGGATATTTCCTCAGGGTTTGGGGTTTGCATATAACCCAGCAAAAATCCTTGCTATCCAGTGCATCTAAGCCAGAAAGGGATTTTTTCTGCTCTATTTCTAACGCAACCCGGGGTGCAGGCAAGCCCAGGGGCGGCAGGGGCAGCCTGGGTAAGGGTTGCTGGTGCATTTTCACGTGACGGATTAGTGAGAGCTTTTGGTTTGCTTTCTCTTTCCTGTTTTGTTTTTTTTTTTTTTTTTTGTTGGAAGGGGGAAGCTGCATTGCACAAACTTCAGAAAAGCTGTGCAATCTGAAAACAAGCTGGCAAAGTCCCAGTGGTAACCGAGACTACTGGGAAACCTGGAGCTGGTGCTGCCAGTAAGGTCAGAGCCACAATACGGGCTTTGCAGTCAGTCAGCAGGACTTATAAATATTTAGCTGTGGTTATTGAGGGCTACCTGCATGTCCAGCCCAGCTACCCAGGGTTATACCATTCCCGAAAGACACTTACAGGCTAAAACCACACTCCTGGTTAAGGTGCTGCTGGTGCGACCAGTCCTGTCTGCGGCAGCTGCCTGGAACCGGGTCTTGCCAGCCGCGGCACCAGTGAGTTTTGCTCGGGTTTCCTGTTTTGCCTGCATAGGTTGCTGGGTCCGTGCCAGGTCTTTTTCAGCCCTGAAAACTCTTTTTTTTTTTTTCTTTTTTTTTCTTTTTTCTTTTTTTCCTTCCCCCCCGTCCCCAAGCAAACAAGGAAAACGTGTCATTTTTTTGGGGGCGGGGTTTTTGATTTTTGGTTTGTTGGGTGGTTTTCTTTCTTTTTTTTGTTTGTTTGTTTGGGTTTTTTTGAGGAAGAGGAGATTTGGGACAGAGCGAGCTGCGGGGGAGCATGTTTTCTGCCCATCTCTAGCACACTAGATACCAAAGCGAATCCCTCCAGGTTGTCTGGATCTCCTCTCATCTTTCCAAGAGTGGCCTTGGCAATGCAAGGGTAAACCACGGCCCACTCCGTGCTTCCCAGAAATGCTGCACGGGTTGGAAATGTGCATCCAATCATCGGCAAAGCTGTTTTCTATCAAACTCCCTCTGCCTACGTTTACTTATATAATTCCCCGAGGGTTTTCTGGCATTGCCGTCATCCACGTCTTGGCCCACAAGGAGGAAACCTCGCAGCCCCCGTGCTGGCCACTGCAAGGGGCTGCGGTGGCAACGGGGCCTCTCGGAGCCCCAAACTGGGGTCCCCCTCTGCAGATTTTACCGTTGCTCTGAGAGCAGACGTGGTGCATAATGAGACTATTTACAAGCACTTAAAATAATACCCGTGATACTAAAATATGTGTTGAGATCATTTTATTTCCTCCCGAGTTTGAAGCTTTAAGGATGCGCTTTGGTCAGTTTTGTAAACTTTTCTCGGTACCTAAGTGGGGGCTGGGACCTTTTCTGGTTTTTAAAGCAAAACTGAGAGGCTTGGATAACATCTTAATCTGCAACCACAGGCTTTAGCAAAATGCCAAATAACACGAGACTCCTAATAACACAAGGCAAGGCCAAATGCTGGTCCTCCCTTCTGCTGCTTGTGCTGGGTCTCTGCAAGTAAATATCCCCTGGGAGATGTCCTTCATCTTTCTTCTTTGCTTGTGGCACATCCAGTCACAGTCTGTCTTCCAAGTGTTCATCCCCTCATAACCAGTTGAGCATCCCACAGCTCCCAGGAGCCAGGCAGACTCCTTGCTCAGCTCTGGGTACCTTTTTCAGTAGCGCGAGCTGAGCCCAGTTCATTTGAAAACTCCCTTTAACACTGATGTGGATATAGTACTTTTTGCTTGATATATGTTGGTAAAGTCTTGCAGTCCAGATTAGGCTGGATTAGGTCCAGATGACTGATTTCTGCGGTGGAAAAAGGTCCAGTTTACACGGAGATAACGAACTGTCCTGATCCAGAGCCTCACAGGAGAGCGTCAGCTGCTGTAAGTCACCGTGGGCCACCGGTGGCTGTGGCTGGAGCTGGAGCTGAAACTCCCCTGCTGCTGCCTGCCCCTAAGGGTTCAGGACTTTCAAAAATGCCAACTATGTAGAAGCACGGAAGCAACAGAAAAGAGAGGGACCCAAACCCGGCTGCAGTTCAGCACAGGAGAAGTACAGACGTCGGTGACAGCCGTTTGGGGTATTTTAACAACGTCACGATGGAGAATGCTGCGGCAAACAGTTCCCAGCAGCAACAACGGAACCAGCAAGTCTTTTTTGCATCAAAATGTCCCTCTAGGTCAGATCCTGGCATCTGTTGCGCACAAGGGTAATTCAAGACTTATTTGGAGGCCTAATGCAATCTTCACTCAAGCTATAAGAAGCACGTACGTGGACAGAAATAGCTTATGTTTCAAGAGATGGACTCCAGCAGAAGCTCGTCAGGTGGCATGGGGGGGATTTCCATGCTGTTTATTCGGCCGAAGAACTTGGGAAGAGACCAAAACTTAAAGCGTGGAGGATTTCTCTTCCTCATACGAATGTCGTGGCCGGTTTCGGTGATGGAGAGGCTGCTCCCGCGGCGCGTGAACCAAGCCCGCAGGGCAGCGCCGCTGTGGTGCAGCAGCTGGTCCTGGAACTCGGAGGTCATGAAGTAGTAGAGGACGGGATCCAGGCAGCAGTTGAGGCTCGCCAGGCAGAGGGAGATGGGGTGGAAGCGGAGCGTGCTCCTGTGGACGGCGCAGTCCCGGATGATGTTCTCGATCACCATCATGAAGAAGGGGAAGTTGATGTGGTAGGGGGTGAAGCAGATGAAGAAGACGGCCGCGCACATCAAGACCATGCGCAAAGCCTTCCGCTTCTCGCTAGCGTTTTGCAGCTGCCTTGGACACTCCCGCAGCGACTGCCGCATCTTCCAAGTGCAGCCCGCGATGATGCCGAAGGGGATGACAAACCCGAAGAGCTCCGCTACCGTCACCAGCGCGACGGAGGCTCCTGGGCTCAGCTGCTTCACCCCCAGGTCCGAGAAGCACGCGTTTGTGCTGTTGGACAAGGCCGGGCTCCTCACCACGAGCAGGGGTAAGCACGCTGCCCCGACGAAGAGCCAGACGGCCGCGCTGATGGCTGCGTCGTACCACTGCTTCCAGTCCTTGGCTTTGAAGGGATGGAGGAGGAAGAGGTACCGCTGGATGCTGATGCAGGTGAGGAAGCAGATGCTGGCGTACATGTTGAGGTACTTCAAGTAGAAGCAAACCTGGCAAAGAAAACTTCCAAAGGGCCACGTGTGGTTTATGTAGTAATACATCCGTAAGGGCAGCGAGAGGACGTGAGCCAGGTCGGCCACGGCCAGGTTGATCATGAAGATGACGGCTTTGCTCTTCTTGGTGATGAAGCGGCACAAGACCCATAAGGCAGCGCTGTTGGCCAGGAGGCCGGGGATGAATATGATGGTGTACGTGGTTGCGTACAGGGTGGACTGGAAGGACATCTGGGGATCGGTACAGTTCCCGGAGGACGCGTTGCTCTCCATCTCGGCTGAGGCTCTGTGCTCAGGGGGCGATTAAGGTGGGTGGAGGGTGTCTGTAGGGAGCAAAAACAGATGCTGTAAAGCCAAAAACTCTCCAGTATTTCCCCACATGGAGTAAATGCACTTCAGTACAGAAGAGTAGGTTCTGTGTAGGTGTATGTGCAAGATGGTGCGTGTTGGGAAGGGTGCAGAGCCAGACCCTGCTTACAGGCAGCGATCCCGGGCACCTTCCACAGCTCCTGTCAGATCTGCTCTGCAGGATTTCGTACTCTGCCACCCCCTAAGGCGATGCCACAATTACAGTGTCATTTCAGTTGAGCTCTGTGGCATTAATCTCTTTATTGCTAATGCCAGAGACCACCTTCAGCTCCCTGGGGTTTTTCAGAATCACTTTTGCATATAGCTTTCTGTCAAACTCCCATCAAATTGGTGCTCTCTGATATGTCTGCAAGCAATTTCAGTGAGGCTGTAAATAAATGGGGACTTTAAATGGATCTAGACACTGTCTTTTCGCATCTATGTAAAGATCCAATGCGAATCGTCAGCGAGGGCAATAATTAGCATCAGCAAATGATGGTGCTGGCAGGCAGCCGACCTGAGCAGAGGCCAGTGGGAGAGGTGCAGACAGATCTATCGGAGCTCTGGCTCCAGATTTAAGGCTGGATTTATAAACTAATATCTGGCCAAACACACGCCAGTTGCTCTGCCGCTCCTGCTAACTCAATTCCGGCACTCATGGCACATTGTGCAGGCATCATGTTGTAGCAACAGAAATTATCTTCCAGCAACAGTTCAGGACATGAAAGAAGATGAATGCATCTGTCTTTTAGTTAGAGTAGAAATTCTTTTCATCCATTTACCCATTTCACCTCAGCCAGCCAGCACCGTGGATATTAGTGGGTCGGGGGGGTTCACAGGTACTCCGCAGCTCTCCGGAGAGGTGATGGATTTTGCCATTCACGAGCAGAGCCCACGAGGAAACGTTCTGTTCTTTCGGGAAGAGGCAATTCAGCAGCAGCAGGTTACAAACGAAGGGCCTGTAGCATCATCTGCAAAAAACCAGTGCAATTTTCCCCTTGGAAATGGAGCCTGTAGCTGCCTGCAAGGTGTCGGGCAGCCTCCTTTTCCCTTCCAGGAGACCAGAGCCTGACCCGGCAGAGCCCCGAGCACCTCTTGCTGTTGCCACTGAGCCCTTCAACAGTGGTATTTAATTAAAAAGCAGCCAGTGGTGCTGTTTCCCACAGCCCCGAGCCTGGTGTGGGCCACGGGGATGGATTTCTAAAAGCTAATCGCTTGCAGCGGGGACTGGGTTTCCGCGCAGAGCCCGGCATTGCTTTGAGGCACAGGGCGAAGGCTCTTCTACCCTGTTCTTCCTCACCTAGGCAGCTCTTCAGAGGGGTCGCCTTGTTTTCAGATTCAGGAGGAAGGTTATATATTTATATGCTCATATATATATACAGTTTTATATAGAAAATATAGCCAGCAGCCTTTTGGCTGGCTGCCCGCAGCTCTGATGCGAGAAGGGAGGGTCAGTGCATTTACCCCCATTTCTGTGCCCGTGCGGTGCTTACGCCCCGCTTTCTGAGCTGAGCCCTTCCCAGACTTTTTCCCTTCTGCTTATTTCTCCAGGGTTTGGCTGCAAAATGAGCAAGGTTGAAGTGAAACCCCGGCTGCAGGCAGGCTGCTGGGCTAGTGCACCTTTTGGCTGCTGGCTGGGCTTGAGCCAGCAGCCCTGGGTCGGACGTTTCTGACTTTTTTTTTTTTTTCCACCGAGCCGGGACAAGGCAGGAGAACGGGGACATCTGTCACGAGGGGACAGTGGGAGATGAAACCCTTTGGTCCCCGCAGCATCCCCCCGTCCACCTCACCTGCCTGAAAACCCCACGAGGGGCTCGTGTTTGGCCGGTGCCCTTGGCACCGAGTCTGTTCACACCTGGAAAAGGGGTGGCAGGACACCTTGTCTTCGCATCTCTGCAAAAAATGGGGAGGGAAAACTGCCGGGGAGGGTGGGGAATGCAGCTATTCCCAGCTCTCGTCACAGCCTTCTGGTGACAGAAGTGGCACTTGCTGCTCTGGGTTTGTGAAAAGGATTGTAGAGCGCCCGGTATCCCCCTCCCGTCATCTCCTCCCCGCCACGCGTCTCAGCCCAAATCCGAAACCTTGTCCCTGCAGGCATGACCATGGGGAGGAGCCTCCTTGTTGGTTTTCTCCGTTTTTTGGCTTTCCCTAGGAGTGCCCGTTTCTCAGCGGGGGGGCCGGGTGTCACTCCTGGTACCTGACACTTTTGGTTTGGGGATGACGGCGCTTGTCAGGGCGAGAAAGCAGCGGGGAGCTCCCAGCTGAGCCCCCACTGGTCTGGGTTCAGGCCAGTGCTCGTTCTCCGCAACGCTTCCCCAAAGGGTCAGATTTTTTATTTATTGTTGTTTTTCAGTTTTCGCCTTGCCCCAAGCCCCTCCAGCTCCCCCCGCGTTTTCCTGCCAGTGTCAGGGCAGAGATGCTCCCGTGGGCTTTGTTCAGCGACTTTATAAAGCTCCTACAAAACACTCCCTGCCATTCCTTGATTGTTTTCCTATTTCATCTACACATGGATTATACATGGGCAGGAGTTGGGGGGGGTGGCTTTTTTTTTTTAAGTGGCAAAGCTGAGTTTTACCCAGTTGCATGCTGAAATTACACAGGGGTGACCAGCGTCACTGCCAAAGGAGTAAGACCACTGGTTGTGGATGTAACGCTGCAATTCATTAAACCTCAAGTAACTTTGCAATTAATGAGGAGGTTAAGGCAGCTATTAAAACACCCGCGTTTCTTTTTCTGAGAATGTTAGCAGTATCTGTTCCCAGAGGCGTATGTGGCTGTCGTTATTGGAAATCGCCCGGCTACTCTGAATCACTGTGCACCCCACCCAGCCCTACTTTGCTGCGGTATTGCACTTACTGCTCCCGGATTCACTGGCAAACTCGCCCTCATCTTTTCCATGGGATAGTTGGACAAACCAGGCTAAAGCTGCGCTCCAGGCACGGCTGGGGAGAGCCCCCGGCTTCGGGTGCCCCGGAGCTGGGGGACTGGGGCAGAGCTGCCTTCCTTCAAGCCTGGGACACTGATGGGAAAAGCAGTCTAGGAAAAAAAAAAATTTGGAAAAAAAAAAATCCACTTTTGGCTTGAAGTAAGCGCCGGGTTTGAAGTAGCGGGGGCTTTCTGGCACTTGTGTTTTAAGCAATAATTGTGGTTGTTTAATCTAGGCACTAATGGGAAAGCTGTAAACAGAGCTGGTCAGTTACGGCAGCTTCTGTCAGTCACGACAAAAGTGAAGTATTTGGGGTAAAACAGGCTTTCCGCGCGTACTGCCGCACGCAGCAGCCTGCCGGGACGCACAGAGCTCTACTCACCCAGCCCTCGGAGCCGAGCGAGACAGAAACGTGTAGGCACAGTCAGAAGCTGCTGAGGATGTGCACCAGCTTCTGCCTGATAAAATCTCTTGAAGAACAACTAAAAAAAAAAAAAAAGTGATAGCATTGCTCAGAACCGTGGTAGCTTCAATCTACTGAAGAAAACACGCAGCAGAAATCAAGCTTACTTACCTTCCTGTGACTCCCATCCTTCGGGAGGGTGACATCCATGCTAGAGGGCAGGAGGAGCGAGCTTTCTGCTTTTATTTCCTACGGATTTTCGCAGCAATCCCAGTCCCAGCGACTCCTTGTTAAACTTCCACATGTTTTCGGAGAGCTGGAATCCTGCCGGCATCTGCAGCCCAGTACAGTGGCTGCAGAACAGGAAATCCTGTATTTTGTTTCTCTTCGCCACACAAAACGTGTACAGCTAATGACGTTAAAACAACTGGGAAGGCGATGACGTCGTTCGATCCAAGTGCCATGCGATGGAGACCTCGGATGCGGATTTCTTGCCTTCTTTCTGCACAGCAGTTGTGTTAGGTGACACTGTCCTTCAGCCAAGCTGCTTCTGCTTTTATCCACAGCCACTTGCCATTTGCTTGCTAAAAACTATAAAATACAGAAGCAAAACTCTTCCAATAAGTGCTTGCTAAAGGAAAACTGAAAACTGCCAGTGTAAGCTGCTGGAAGGTAGTAATTTTCCTTCATTTTCTTGGGAGCTTGGTTAGCCTCAGACTATCAAGGCTACAGGCTAAAGCTAAGGGTTTGGACTTTATTTCTGAAATAATATGATGGTTTAAGGTGGAGATTTTCCCAAAATACTATTGTTTAAAAAAACCCATCATGTGCATCAGTCCCAATTTCTTTTTTTTTCTTTTTGCCTCCTTTAATTCCTTTGCGTATATATATATGTGCACACATATATATAATTTTTTCGTTCTTTTGCTGCTTGCTAAGCATGACCTTCTTCTCTCTGAACCGCTGAAAACTGGCAGGCATATATTGTAGTGTAACTTATTATGAGCAGCCTCATTTCCAGCTGAAGAGCTTTACTTGATATACGGTGTCACATCTTCTGGCTCAGGGCTTGCGAAGGTAATATAGCTGTTGGCATCTTTCCCTTTCCTACTGTAGGTAATGTATAAATAGAACTATTGTTGCTCTACTCATCTATTTTCTGTAATTGGTCCTATGACCCTGCCATATTAACAGAAACATAACTGTGGAAGAGAAATGAAAGGAGGAAGTTATTATAACCTTTAATCGTAGAGTAAGTCCCCAGCTCAGGGTCTGGGATCAAGCCTGCGTCTCTCCCCACAGCCGCTGAGCCCCCCGGCTGTGCAAATGCCGGGTTTCTCCGTGCCGGCGGTGGTGCTGGCCAGGGGACCTGAGCGCGCCCCGTGCCACGACGTGGCGCTTCACCGCAGCGGCGTAGAGAACGGAGAAGAGGATCCTTGACCTGGAGTGTCCTGTGGTCAGTGGAGATGCACTTACTCAAATCTGTTAGTCAACATCCTCATGAAGGTAAAGGCAAGGCCAGTTTATATACGGTTTATATACCAGCCTTTAAGACATATCTACGGGCTTCTGCGTTACCGCTTGCTCATCCGTCACGTAAACGTAGCCTGCTGGCAAATAGGTGCCTGTGAAGCCCCATGCTTCTCGTCTCAGCTGAGAGCAAAGTGATTTGGGAGGTGTGAGAGCTGCTTACCATTCCAGGTTTTCTTCTTGTGCAACTTTTTCAGCAGCTGATGCCGACCCTTGGAAGAAAGAAGGGTGCTCATGTATTTGCAAAGCATTCACAAATTTGCAGAAGGGGAGGCTGGCGCTGCGCCCCATCCCTCTCCAGAGGTTAAAGGTTTACCCCGAAGTGAAGCGGCTGTTTTATCAGGATATCCTCCCTAGGACATCCTACTTCTGTGTCCACCGCACGTACCAGCGCCATACCCAGCCATCTCCCAGCCCGATTTTTAGGTACGTGTTTCCAGCAGGGCTGCTGGGGAAGGAGAGGTCAGTGGACGTCAGACCAGAGCGGGGGTCAGACTCGCCCCTCGGGGTTCGTAGCCACGTCGAGTCCTTCCTCTGCTCATCGGCTTTTTGGAACGCTTTTGCAGAAGATCACAGCCCTCCTGGTCGTGAAAGGCTGGCAGAGCGACAAGCCTCAAGCCTCTTCCTTTAACATATACTGATCAACCTCTCCATTCTTCTTTCAATGGCATGCATATTTTTGTTTAGCATTTCTGCTCTTCTGGCTCGTTACTGCTACTAAACATGCATTTTACTCCATGCAGTATTATACTTTCAAAGGCAGATGAGAAAAGGAATTTTTTAAATAACTCTGAGACTTTATCTAAGGCCTCCAGATAAAGGTCGCCTTCACCTTTAGCCTGGTATCCTGTGGGCAGAAGGCCAAATGTATACGATCAGCATCTCTTTAGGCGCTCGGCATTTAGAAATATCCGACAGGATGCACCTGAAGGATGTATGAAAAACAGTGGGCCCTTCAGGAGGAGGAGGCCTTATTCACACAAAGCAACTCACCCTTGGGCAGAGACTTGCTAGGGCTTGACCGGAGCCGTCGGCGCACGGCCCGCGGGGCTGGCGGAGTCCCTGGTGCCCTGCGGCACATAGTTCCTCTTGCCCCTGCACGGTGGTCTCTACAGGGGCAGCGTTTTTAGGAAGCTTTGATTTATTTTTACAGCAAATAATTGTCGGTCGCTCCCTACCTTTTCAGGCTAAGGCCTTGTGTAATCCATAGACCCAGCATTTTTGGTCAAAATGCACCAGTCGTAGCCCTGAAATCTGTTAAATGCAGTGAAGGGTTTTCATGTTTTTGAGCTGTCTCCTAGCTGTTGAGCTGTTATCCTGCATTTACAGCACATTTTGTTTTTCTCTGCATAGAGAGCTGCTAATTTCATTTAAGGAAAGAAAATGAAGCTGAGGTGCTCGCAAGATCCTGCAGCTCAGAACCTGAGGCTGCAGAAAGACATTAAACCCCATGAAGTTTTTTTCCAAATGCGTTCGCTGTCAAGCACGGGAGGGCCCTTTCTCAAGCAGGAGAGCAATTACCAGACCTCTGGTACCAGTTAAGATGGGATGGTTGTTTGGTGGCACTGCAAAAAACCCACATTTTCTTTTGCTAACAGGTGAATGGCTCATGTGCTAGAGAAGGCTCTGTCATGCCGCGGTTTTGCCCAGGGCCGTCGGGGGACATGCACTGCTGTCGGTGTAGGTGGCTTGGAGACCTCACCATGCTTCCACCCTGAGCAGCTCCCATCGGGGTGAAGCTTGGTGCAGGGTGACTCCAGCACTGGGTGCCATTGGAGCCCTTCAGATCCATCCTTCACAAACCAGCATAGCTGTACCCAGCCTCTTGGCTTGGTTAACTTCTGTCTTTCTAGGACATCTCTGTTGAAAGACCTTTTTTTGTGTCTGCCCGAGAAGGTTGAAGATGTCTTCTTTTTATAGCTGGTGAGTCTGGGCAGTGGGACCAGCACAAGAGATAATCCAGGAGCAGCATCATGAATTTATATTTCCTTTTGTCAAAAGAATAAACATCTTTTATGGTCACAGGAAACGGGGTGAATTGCAGGAACTGGAGCTGGGCACATTGTGCCTTTGAAAGTGTGAGAGTGCTGGCAGGCAAAGGCAACACCTGCAGCCCCCGGTCTTGTGTCGGATCCAGCACCTCCCAGCCATGAAGGCAGCCAAAATACTGTTCTCCTCAGCTGTAACGCTGGATTCATCTGTTCTTCTCCCAAGACACACTGCTGAGGTTTTGGAGGACTCGAACTAAAGGCTTTGAGTTTCACCTGTGGGTTTGTGGGGGCCAAACCGATGGTCTTTGACTTTCTACGCGCTTTCAGAGAATTCCAAGTTTTCCTTGATCTCTTTTTTTTACTTTGAATTGTTGCTCTCTAGGCTAGCTCACCATCATGACCATCTCAGCGAACTTTGTGTCATGGTTTAACCCCATCCAACAACTAAGCACCACACAGCCAATTTAACTCTATCCCAGCCAAAACCAGTATGCTTTCCCACACTCCAGAAGAGACCATTGGACCAAGCTGTCTAACCTCCTGCATGCCAAAGCGGTTTGACTTGAAAGGCTGAAGGCGTTGAGCGTGTGACTTTTCCTCACAGGCTGGGGCTGCAGTGTGGAAAAAGGACAGTTTTGGGGAGCCTAAGGGCGTTCAGGGGGCGAGTGAGGCAAGAAGACGGGGGGAGAGCTTGAGCAGCCGAGGTGCTTGGGGATGCCGTCACGGTGACGGGGAATGTTGTCCCTCACGAAGCCACCAAATTTGTTGTTAAGGTTAAGGGTGGGAGAGCCACCATCACTCTTCGGACATTCAGCTGCTGGAGCAGGTATTCCCCTGCCAGGTCCACATTGTAACTTTCAGTACGTAGGGGACTGTAGCTACCAATTTCTGCTTTACCAGTCTTCTTGTAAATGGTGAGTGTTTTTTTTAAGCTGTATAGATTTGGATCTGCAAAATGATTGTTGGATGAGATATAGAGAGATGGTTTCTGCGGTCCTGCCTGCATGTACGGATGATAGCAGTCACTCGTCACACACAACCTGCGGCACAGCTATT
>JAVJGG010000039.1:22626385-22709793 GCA_035590195.1 Aviceda cuculoides
CCATGGAGGACCTCCCTCTCCCCAAAATACCTCTAAATCCAATAAAAGTGTTTTAGTTAAAAAAAAAAAAAAAACAAACAAAAAACAAATGAACACCAGTCATATTAGAGGGAGGTGAAAACCTTTCTGTAGACAAGCAAGAAATCTGTTTAAGAATAATAAAAGTTGATGCACTTCATCACTTGAACTCTTTGATTCAAGGAGGAGCTGATCCCATTCAGTTTTCTAGGTATAAGTGTTAACTATAAAACTCATCTTTCGTTTGCAAAAATGCGTTTATTTTTTAAGCATCATTTTTTTGAAAGAAAAATGTAGGACAAGCTACATAGTTACCATAACAGTGCCTTCAACTTGTTTTCACCTGAAAAATGAAGAGTTGTATGAGAAAGAAATCACCGTAAACAGCTCCCAGTCACATGCTAGCTGGTCAAGGTCCATAAAAATCCTCAAAATAACCATTGAAACTAAAGTCTCCTTCACTGACAATATTATACAGTGTCTAGCTTATGAGAAAACTGCTAAATTGACAAAAAAAATCGTTTCACGTGCTTGACTGTGTACCTGAGCATCAGCCTCTGCTCACATTTTTAAAGGGACAACTTGCAGTGTGTAAACATGTGTGTATACGATTGGCATAACGAACTGCTGGTTTAGTCTGAGAAAACATTTCCATTGACTTCGGTGGGAGATGGACTGTTTGCCTACTCTGCAGCTTTCTCACCAGAAAACTAGAGAAGCCTGCAATAACACTCTCTCTGCGACAGTTACTTCCTTCAGATAGGCGTATGTTGGTATTTTCACTTATCTATATGTAAGATCAAGTTCATCGTACTGTAGCCCATAGTCATCTTCTCACAAATGGGAGGAGAACTACAAGAGTTTACTGTATTTAATCAGTATGTCTTTGCTGCCTTTTAGAGGAACTCTAGTGCAATGGTTATTTCAACCTGGCTATTGTTTGCTTTTTCCCATTTTATTGTAAAACAGTCAAGTGGGAAAACATAATATGCAGAAAATTTTTGGCTGAGTTAAAATGTAATTACCTGGAATTGAGTAGTTAGATTTAAAATATACTTAGCAAGTGTTTCTGGTATTTCTTCTATTTTTGTAGCAACATGTAAGATGCTGGTGCTTACTGAGAATTCCTTTTGAAAAAACACAGGTTTTCAAAGGCAATGAATCAGTGCCTGTGTTCAGCCAAAACAAGCCCCAGGTATCACGAGGATACCCTTGAAGTTACACAAAGTGGGTGAACTTGGCCAAAGAGCTGTCAGTAATTTAAAAAAAGGGGTAAATGGCATCCTTTCCTGTTACTGCTTTTCATATCCTCATAGCCGATTATAAAAATGTAAACATTAAGATCACGAGAGGAGCTGGTGGAGAAAATCGTGATGAATAATTTGCTGAAGAGATTAGCCTATGCTCTATTAGTGAAAACACCTTGGCAAGGACACCTCTCTTTTTTAAAAGTTGGGTCAACAGAACCCGTTGAGCCGAGGTTTCGTGGGGCAGATCCATGGCAGATACCTCTGGGCCCAAGGAGCCACACGCCGAAGAGAGCGAGGACCTGACCAGTACCACCAGCATCCTCAAATCCACCCGCGCCGATGCCGAGCCCGGCTGCGCCCAGCCCGCGGCGCGCTCCCAGTGGTCCTGCCCCTCGGGGTCCAAAGGCGAAGGCCACGTGCTGATGCCCCCCCCCCCCCAATGCCAACGGGGGCAGCTTGGAGGGGAAGAAAGTCACTCGGAGCAAGGGCAGGTCCCACTCTCTGGAGTGTTTGAGGAGCCATTGGGAGAATTTGTCTTGCAGAGGGTCTTGCACCAGCTGTAGGTGCAAGTTACGGGACGCGTCAGCAATTAAGGAGCAAACTTAGGGCTGGGCGAAGGGGAAATAACGAACTGCGGGAGGAGGAGTGTGGGAAAGGTGAAGCAGCGGAAAGTGCGGTGACCGGTGGGACGCGTGGGCAGCGGGCAAGCCGGGACTGCCGTGCTGAAGCAAGCTGCCGACCTTCACGTGTCGGCAGCCCTGAGTGCAGAGACCAAAACTGCCGTTTACTGTTACTGGCCATTTTCAGGTTCTTGTATGGGTTGTCTGGTTTTAGCAGAGAAGACGCTTCAGCGAATGTCAGTGTATGGATGTGGGATTTGTCTTTGGCTTGATCATAGAGCCACGGAGGTGGGAAAATAGAAGAAAAGCTCCTGGGACGTTTCCACCATTTCCTAGCAAAAGCTTTGTCACTCCCTCCTGTAAATTTTCTAGTCCAGCTAGGTCAGGTGTGGGTGGCACAGTGGTAGGTGCAGTCACGCCAGTTAAGTCGCTCATCAGCTTCCAACACATCGGTCTTAAACAGAGTTCTATCTTCTATATATCGACAGATTTCCACTGCCACAAAACTCCCCTGAATAAACTTGCAGGATCTTCCACAACGGAGTTGGTAATTGAGTGTCACAGAACAGTTTCAGATTTCATATGAAATATCTTCATTCTTTTAAGCTGGCTTTCTTGTCATTCCTTAATTGATGAGGCACTCTCTTTGCTCATGAGCCGACTCCTGATGACCAAGCTGCTGTGCCTTGATATCTGGTCCTGAAACTCTGAAGTCATAAAGAAATAGAGGATTGGATCCAAACAGCAGTCCAGACTCGCAAGACTTAAGCAAAAGGGTTGGGCGTAGAGTGTAAAGGTACTCAGGAAGCAGTCTGTAATGACGTTTTCTTTCACCAACATGTAGAAAAAGAAGTTGATGTGGTATGGTGCAAAACACACGCAGAACACAATGGCACACATGGAAACCATCCTTAAAGCCTTCCGCCTCTCGCTGCTATTTTGCAGCGGTATCTGGAAGCCCCGAAGAGAGTCTTTTGTTTTCCAGGTACAGAACAAAATAACGACGAGTGGGCCGATGAACCCGAAGAGCTCTGCCGTGCCTGTCATCAGCACGGTGGCCACCTTGCTGTCGATCTGCCGGACTTGAAGGTCTGCAAAGCAGGTATTGGTGTTCTTGGCCAGGCCGTAGCTGCGCATGATGGGGAACGGCAAGCATGCCACCCCGACGAAGAGCCACACGGCGGTGCTGATGGCTACGTCGTACCGCCGCTTCCAGTCCTTGGCTTTGAACGGCTGATACAGGAAGAAATACCTCTGAATGCTGATGCAGGTGAGGAAACAAATGCTGGCGTACATGTTGAGGTACTTCAGGTAGAAACACAGTAAGCAAAGGAATCTCCCAAAAGGCCACGTGGAGTTAATATAATAGTATATTCGCAGTGGCAGCGCAAGGACATGAGCCAGGTCGGCCACGGCCAGGTTGATCATGAAGATGACGGCTTTGTTCTTCTTGCTGATGAAGCGGCACAAGACCCATAAGGCAGCGCTGTTGGCCAGGAGGCCGGGGATGAATATGATGGTGTACGTGGTTGCGTACAGGCTGTTTTTGAACGTTATATTGTGACTGGAGCAGGTCTGGTTGCTCTGCGTCATGACTGGGCTGCTGGAGACATCTGTCGTGGTATAGGGTGGGTGGGTCATTCCTGTAGAGAACAAAAACAGGGGCTGTAAAGGCAAAGGCACTGCAAGAGTTGTCAATACTCACATTTGCATTTCCTATTTGGCTATTCAGTACAAAGTAGAGGTTTGGAAATGTCTTCTGTATAAAACATCCTGCTATCTTCTTCAAAGCTGACCTTTCAGAGACGATTCACGCAGGCGTGAGGGACCATTCCTGTTGTGCCAGTCTCCTTGCTGGGCTGTCCGAGTGCCATAAGCACTGGTGAAGCTGTGCCGTACTGCTAATAGAGGAGCAGGAGAAGCTGCCTATCCTTTTGGCCACCTCCTCAAGATCATTTGTGGTTTGGTCTCTGGGTAGCAGGGGAGGAATATATAGAAGAAAGATGTTCCATAGCCCAGCTTCTGTGTGTGAGCAACCACATGGCTCAACGATCAAGATGTGGGTGCCAACCACTGAATCATACCTGCTGTTAAGTTACACACTGGGCGTTGGGCGGCTGGCATGTCTCCTGACCCCATGGGTGGACCTCATGTACCCACATTCTGTGGCATGATGGGGACAGGCCATGTGGAAGAGGGTGGCAGGGAGCGGGCTTGAAAAGTTTGACTGTTGTAAATGCAGCCAGCGGTGCCATGTGTTCAAGCTAATGTAAGAAGCAGAGACCTAACCGGATCACCAACTTCCATTTCTCATCACCCCAGCAGCCTCAGTTTAATACTTTTTTTCCATCAGATAATTTTATTTTTAGATACTTCCAATTTCTGGCTCTCCTTTGATTCAGATGAGTAGGGATGGCAAAATGTCACATGTTGAACTGTTGGGCCATCTTTCTTTTGTCAGCTTTTCTAACTGGGACTTGTCTTCAGTAAGGCTAGTTGGTTTTATCAGGTATTTCCCCGTAACATTATAACTCTCATTACAGCGATTCCCTCCTTGTCTAATGTAACAGTTAAAATTGAATATCAGCTTCCTATTTCATGTGGCACTGCAGACACTGATTCATTCCTTCTGACTCATTTCCTGCACCACTGGCAAGGGGCATTTGCCAGAAAAAGTCTCTGTAGGTAGATATTAGTAACTCGTACCCTGTTACTAATGTTTTTTTCCTTCATGTTACAAAAAAAGAGTAGCATTTAGAGCTCTCAAGTGACAAAGAACACAAATAGCTGTTTTTTCAGCTTGTTAATCGTTGCGGTACTTGGACTTGGCAGCTCATACAGACACTGTTCGAAGCTGCTATGGAAGGGTTGTAATTCAGGCCCCAGAAATGCCCAGATGTGGCAAGGTCCCAGCATGGGACACAGGCCACCCTCGCCGCGGGTGCGGCGGCTCTGGCCGATGCTGATGGTGAGCAGGCCCACCTAACCACTGCTCCTGCAGGCTCCCCAGGCAGATGCTGTTGCCAACTTTCTTGCTTTTCATTTTAAACTTGTCTTTCGTTTCCTCACAGTCTTCAAAAAGCAAGGTCTGCGTGTTTATCTCCTGCAACACCCTCGCTTTAGCAGCTGGGCTACATCCTCCAGTTGCACCAACCATCAAAGAAATGCTGCAGTCAAGAAACCCTCCCTCTACTCCCCTTCCTTCACCAAGACGGCACGAGTACATGGAGGCCAGGTGCCTCGGAGCACACCTCCCAGGCTGGTTTTTTCCCTCCAGCGCAATCCCTCCAGTCTGCCCTTCGCTCCCAGTAACCCTCGCCCCAGGGCAGCTCTGGGACGAGATGCTGTGCTCCATGGTGCGGTGTCCCCATCCGTCCCCATCCCAGGACACCACAGCCTTGCTCCTATCACAAGGCCCATGAGGAGGGAAGAGGCTCAAAGGGTGCTGGAAACAAGGGGGAAAGATGCATCTGGCCCATGGCCTTCTCTCCGCCGGTCTGAGAAGCGATGTTGGAGGCCTCCCACTCTCCTTTCTGGTGCTCCTCAGGACACCGAGACAGGGAGTGGACAGGGCATGGAGCCGAGCACTGGGGCGTTCGCTCCGGGCATTGCTTCTCAGAGCGGTAAATTGGGGTTACATCCCATTTCTTGAGAGGGCTGTGAATTGCTGGTGCTCTGGAGGTTTGTGTTCCCTTTCCATCTGGTTCGTCTGCAGCTCTAGCTGGACATGCCGCCTGTTGCCCTTGTCTCTGGTAAGAGCACTGCTCACTATACCCAATTTCTGTCCCTTCAGGTGACAGCCCACTTTCCCAAGAAGCCATTAAAGAGCCACTTTCAAAGTCACGAGCTGCCTGGTTTCCCTTGGATGTCAAGGTTAGGCTGACTGCCTGGTGCCCCTCCAAAACACAAGTGCTAGGTGGCCATTGAAACCATGGAGCGTTAGGTACATTTGCAAAATGTTCTATTTTAAGGACACACGCACTTATATTTAAATGCTGGCCAATGGACCTGTGCTCTTCAGTTCCAATGAGTCATAACAGTCGGTTTGCTTACTGAGGTCCCCAGATACAGTTAGCCCTTATTTACATTTCACGTGACAGCTAAGGACTAAACCACAATGTTAGCAATCAGAATATAATCAAGTTCAGGCTGCTGACTCAAACTGGCCTCAGACTGGAGCCATTTAAGGTAAACCGGCGTGTCCAGGATGCGTTTGCTGTAACACAAGGGTGATGCTGAATGCACACGCTTGATACCAGCAATCAGCCGTTACTTTCCGATGGCAGCAAACCGTGCCCAGGCATGCAGAGGAGCACAGGGCTGGGCTGCAAAGGCTGCAGCGTGCCCGAGACCACGGTGGAGCCTACAGCAAGGAGAGATTTCCCCCAGCAGCCCTCATCTTCATCTGCTAATTGTCCACAAGGTGTCAGAGTTAATCAAGATTTCATTTTTTTGTCCACCGCTTTAAGGTATTTTTCTAACCCCAAGGGACTAGGGCTGTCTGAGTGGCAGGAGGCAGAGGCGGTGGCGTGACTATGGTCTCATGAGTTTGTGTTGCTATCTTCTAGGGTGATCCCAAATTGAAAAACTCTTGTGTTGCTGAATAACTGATACTAGGGGAAAAAATGCTCCCAGGAGTAGTCCTTGTATTGCTGGTATTTACAGGCAGAAGACGCCTGAAAAGCTGCACTTTGATGGAGGCCAGGGAGCCGCTTTGAACCTTGGAGCCAAAAGGTGATAAAGCCCAACCTGTGGAAATGCAGGTGATGTCCCGTCCCCACCACCCCGAGCAAATGTTACGGCGTGACTGACGAACAGGAGAGGTATGGTCCGTGGAGTCAGGAAAAGCCTCTCCTTTGCATTCAACGAACGTGGGGTCAGGCCATTTACAACGAAGTGCACTGAGCAGGATGACCTGGCTGGCAGTGCAAAAGCATTAATACAATTAACACATACAGGGGTGACGTCTGCTGGCTCACCAGAACAGGGCACTTTCTGAGAATGAATGACTTCATTACAGTGTCATAAAATATAATGAGATTAAACCATCTCTTTGGACAAAATCCACCCAGGCATGTGCACAGGGGACTACAAAATGATTGCCTTGCAGCCCTTCCTCCCACTTCTCTTGTTCAGATTGAAGCTTAATCCCACACTGTCCCCTTATCTTCCCACCTGTGCACAAAAGCAGACACACAGAGATGCCATTGAGTGTCTGTCTGAAATTAGTCTCCAAAGCTGTAAAGAAAGCAGAGTCATTTGCTGCATGATGTGTGTACAGCTAAGGTAGAAGGCTGAAAATCTCCTTCAGATTTTATTGATGCTTATTTACATATTGCAGGGAGACAGCTCCTACTGCAACGTTGTTTTCAGAATATGACATTTCAAAAAAATTGTAGTAAATAAATACACTTTTATCTAACTACTGTTTTCTACATTTTAAATAGAGCTTGTATTTCTGAGGCTGTTGCAGTAAGGACATACTGAAGTGTGCACATTATTACTTGTAGCTGGATGTTTGGAAGCTAAACATAGCATTTCTAGGAAAGAGATGTTCATCTTGACAGGACTGAGAAGCCCAGGAATATAATTCCAGAGTCCTGGATCTTTCTGGCATGCCCATCAGCAGACAGCTTAATTGATTTGATTAAGATGCAAATGCCTCTACACTCTGCCCTCATTGCATGGCTGTGAATGTCTCACGCTATTGCACTTGCGCTTTGGTATGAAACCTCTGCAGTCAGAAGTGGAAAGTTCTACGGTTAAGGGTACTTTTTCGGGTTTTCTTCTTCCACAAAAAAAAAGAGCAGATCTGGGTTGTTTGATCCGTTGCGATGACATGTTTTCGTTTTGCAACACTAATTCTCACTTCTGCAGCTGCGGCACTGAAGAAGCAGGCCGTGGGCGCGCAGCAGGATGCCCGCAGCCTTCTCGGAGCTCTTGCTCCGGGCTGGGCGAGGGCTGTCCCGCGGATGGACTTCCATCATGGATACAGTTCCCCTGGCTGGTGGCGTTCACACTGGGGCCAGGCTCCCAGCACTTCCACTTGACCCAGAAAACATGCCCCTGAACAAAAATCACACTCTTACTTCACACATCCTACTGCTCCAGCCTGCTGCTGAAGTCCTCTCCCACATAAACGTGCGGGAAGCCGGATTTGACATACTGACTCACCTTTGGTGCGGTTCCCTTTTGATTTACTTTAAGAAAGTTCAGATTCAGGGGCCACCCACTATGAATCCTGTCTGTAAGTGCCAAATTGCATATGTGCTATATTGGTGTGCTCCCATCAGAGGTGAGCTGCTGGTGCAAGTGAATGCAAGCCCATCAGTAAACCACCTTTTACATAGTGGAGTTTAAAACATTCAGTCCCTGAAGTAAGTTAAGTGTTAGTCCAGACCAGTGACTGCAGTCTGAATTATGAATTAAAACAGCCTCAGGATTCTCATTAAGAAAAACAAGTCCAAACAATCTTGCTATTTTTGTCATATTGTGTCCCGCTGACTAACATTAATTAATTTCCTGCTGTTGCAATTCGGTCAAAGAGCATTGGATGGCACAAGGACAGGCAGCATTTGGATTTTTTTTATGGTAATATAAATCACCGTCGGAAGAAACAGATTTGCAAGTTTCCCTTACTGTCAAGTATGATTTTAAAATAAAAGATATTCCCTGAGAAATCAGGCAAAAGAAGGAAATTGTGCCTAGCAATGACACCGGAGAGCAGCTGGAGAACCGCTAATTGCCCACGCTCTAACATTTCGCTTTCTCTAGCAACGGCGACTTCATGCAGCCGCTGTTTCGACTCCTCCGTGTGTCCATACAGAGGACTGGCGCGCAAGGAGGGCTGCTGCTTTTTCAAGACTCAAAAGTGCCACAAATCTCCTCCTGGCAAGAGCCGACCCCTAAGAAAAAAACCCGAGGAGCTCAACCTTTTTTCGTAGCAAGCAGCACAGGCGGGTTAACGAGGGTTCTAGACGGCAAAGAGAGAGCTTAAAAGCAGCCTTACCTTTTCAGGCAGAAACCCAGCTAAGTGCAACTGTGCTGGCGGGAGGAAGCGGAGTGTCCCGGCTGCACCCACCGGCCGTGTTTACGTGAGCGCAGAGACCTGAATGACATCACGGCGTGCTGCAAGGTGCCGCTTTGCCTGCGGCTCCGCGCTGGGGCTGCCAGCCCCCACCGGCTTCCGTGGGACCCGCTTGCTGGGCTCCCAGCCCTGCTGAGCTGAGTGCCGGCCAGGCGCACGCGGGCTTGTCCCAAAATGGGGTTGGTGCGCCTTCGTCCTCAGTGGTTTTGTCTCCCGCCGCTCCGCCGCGATGGGTTGCTGCGGGAGGAGGTCCCGGCTGGAGCTGGGTGCTGCTCTGTGCAGGGAACCCCTTCCTCCTCTCCCGCTCTTCCTCCTCTCCAAGCACAGCTCCGAGCTGACCATGGAAACGCTCCTGAGGTTTCTGCTTGCTCCTCCCTGGGAAGTTCAGCTTCGCTCTTGCCTCCTGACGGCGGGGCTGTAGACGGTCACAGCCGTGCGTGAGCCTCGGCTGGTGGTTGCTCCGTTTCACCTAGTGCTAAGTCCTCTTGCTGATGAAGTCCAACTTCCCAACGGCTTTTTATAGCACTCGTCTGAGCCTCGGTTGACATTTCTCTTGAACTAAATAAGCAGGCAGCTCAGTTTGCACTTGCTGGAGTTCCCTGCCAGCGATGTCAAACAGTGGCACTTCTTAAATTGTTTCAAGCAACGGGGTGAAATCCAGCCTCACCCTTATCCCGGGGGGTAAATGCATTAGTGAGGCTAGGACTTTACCCTCTTAGGGGATCTAATGGTTTGGATTTTCAGAAAGCCACCGGGAATCTGCCCTGCTTTGCCTCTTCAGGGTCAGCCTCTGGCTTGCAGCGCACGGCTGTCCCTGTAGCTCAGCAGGTTAACTCTCTGCTCTGCTGTGGTTTAAGTGTGCGAAGTAGAACATCACTGCAGCTACTACCTGTCTTGGAGACAATATAGACATTGATGTCTGACTGCTCAGAAACCTCAGAAACCCAAACCTAGTGGCTCTGATTCAAACAAGAATGCCTCACAATGAACACCCCGTAAAATGCAGCACTGTGCTTCACAGACAGTCCTCTTTCCATGAATTGTCAAAGGAGGTTGGTAGAAGTTGGGAGACCGTCAGATGTTTGTTTTAAAATTATTTGTATGGGCTTCATGAAAAGCAATAGTGAGCTTTTGGCCGACGTTGCAGTGTTTATCAGTACATCCTGTTTAGCTGATTTTTTAAGTTGTTCATCAGCAATGGGAACGTATCTGCTGGAATTTGTTCAACCACAAAGTTGTCTTTAACATTAAATCACCGCACAACACTCCGCAGCCTGGCACGCTAAGCAGAGCCTCATTTGGAAACAGCAATTCGGAAGCAGTTCACTGACTGACCCGACCAGCATTTCTGGAAAACAAACGTTATCAACTCTTCTGCAGATGCTCTCTTGTCTGCATGAACTTCCATCTGTAACGCTTTCATCCCCACTCATTTGTCGCTCATAGACCTGAGTGATTTGAGCAAAAGCCACAATCCCTGCAGAAAGGAGAGACGAAGTTAACCATAGCTGCACTTGTACGTGTCGGTAGGTGAAGCATTGCAGTTACAAAAGCAAACTGAACAATAAAAAAGGGTGCTTGTGAAAATACACTGTATACTTAAGAACAGGTCTACTTACAGAAGAGATGCAGCTACTGTTGCTGCTCTATACTCATGCACGTAAATTGTTCTGGCAGCCTGGTTTAGGGCAGATTGTTATACAAGAAGGGTAGGAACAGGACAGGGATTTAAAGGCACAGGTCATATAAAACCTGCAGAATAGTACTGCTGAATTTCTTTGTGCTTCAATTTACCCAGTTGCAAAGCAGGGATAGCATTTTCCTGTCTGAATGGGGATGTTCGCTGTCTGGACTTTTGTGAGACTCAGCTAGAAGATTACATACATGCAAAAAACTTCTGAGTGGCCTGTCCAGCACCATGCACCCGTGGTACTGGAAGAGGACTTTGGCATCGCCAGCCTGGAGGATTTGAACCTTGCTTTCCAGTATTGCATATCAGTTATCCTGCAGGCAGGGAGTGAGGAAGTGGCTTTTTCTGCCGATAAAACCAAACTCACTCTAGGGATTTTGCAGACAGTTACACTGGTTACAGATGTACTTTCCCTATAGATCTATTTGCCCTGGTTCTGTAGGTAAAATTTTTTTTTTGCATAGCATGCCAAAGACCTCGGTTATTGCTTACCAGAATAATGAGCTCGCCAGAAATATTCGCTACCATAATTACCTATATTAGAGGAGAGCTCGGCTCCTGCAAAACAGCAGGGGCAGCGCTTCCCGGCGTTCAGAGAAGGGGCTTGACCTCAGCTAGATTTGTGTGGCTCTGGGCTGGTTACTTGTGGCGTGCAGCCCGGGGCGATCTGCAGCGTGACTTTTGTGTCCTCCGCGGTCGAGATGAGAAGCCCGTGTGGATCAAGCTTCCCAGTAAGAGGCCGGCCCAGGCTGCTGCCGGCGGCAGAGCCGACCCGCCGCTGTGGGAGGCGTGGGGGTTGAACCGCAGCAGCAGCGCTGCCGCCGTTAGGCGAGGAATAATTGAGCGATACGGGTTCTCGTGGCTCGAATGCGAAGAAAGAACTCCGAATTTGCCCTTTCGTCTGCTGGGAAGCTTGTTTCAACGTGCAAGAATGAACACGTGGAGAAACGTGTTACTGTGCCTGTTTCGTGCTTCTGTTTCCGTCCTGAGCTCTTTTCCAGAATCCAAAATTACGTTGCGACCGTGGGTCTCGCCGGCAGTGACAGCATCAATGCATTTTAGTTCGTAGAATATTTGAAGCAGTTCTTTCAGATACGTGTGTTTTCCACATGTTCAAGGGAAGGAGTCACATGAGGAAAAAAAATCAATCTATCTCCAATGAAACAAATTACAGCCCCTTAGCGGGAACCAGGGGAAAAACAATTACATGTCTGAATTATTAGTGTCACTAATACATAATTATCAACATTGGCCCGAAATAAAGACTTAGAGTTAGATTTCATGTCGTAGCACGGAGAGCAAATTTATTTTGCTGTCTAGCCAAGTCTTCATAGTATGGAAAAGCAGATATTCAGTGAAAGATACTGCCAAAAAGATATATGAGTTTGGTCAGAAGTTGTACTATGACAAACAGAAAGTAAATATTTGTATCCTGATTGTCTGTCTTCTTATGGAGAACTGGATGGGCTTATTTAAAGGAGTACAACGACTTATAATAGAAAGTGGAAAGCATATATGCAGATTAAAGTACATAAATGTGTTGTTTATTCTAAAATCCTCTCATATGCTATAAATCATAACAAAAAGAGGAACATAGAATGGAAAACATTTCAGAATTCTGTACTTTTATCTGTGTATTTGGGCTCTCAGATGGTAATCATTTTTTCCCTCCTAAAAAAAAAAAAGGAAAAAAAAAAGAAAAAGCAGGTATATTGAAAAGGTAAAACCTGGCTATACTGTGAGAAATCATTTCTAATTACCTGCCTGCATTTTTATGGCAACTGAAATATTATTGCTCATTAGTGACTCTTTTGCTGTTACAGAGCTACAATTACATAGCATAGTTCAAACATGTTGTTAATAATTTCCTCTGGTCCTAGTACAGATGCACATGTTACTTTTGCCCAAAAGAGAGGCAGATTCTGTTTGAAACAGATAGAGTTTTAATTCAAAACAGGAGCATTTCCTAATAGAGAACCCTGCTAGTTCTGTCTTAGTTCATCACTGACTACATCCCACAACAGTCCCTCCCTTCCGTGGGCTCTTGAAACTGTGAATAGATAATGAACTGAAAACATTCATAGCCAAGTGTTTCTACAGTAATAAAAATATTCCTCTCTGACAGCAGAAAGAGAAAGGAAATCTTAGAATGTTTTGGTGTCTGGGGTACCCAAAACCTTGGAAGCTCACCCCAGATTTTATTCAGACCAGCTGAGCACCTTGAATCTCTGGAACTGGATGAAACTCTGAGAAGATTTTCTCATAGGAGATTTGGGGCTTGCCAATACCAGCCGCAAGTACTTACCCATCAGAACCGTTGCTCTTTTGTTATTGTTATTTATTTCCAAAGTTCTGTTTTTCAGCAGAAACTAAAAAAGAGGAAATATGTCTTCTACTCTTAACTCACCATAGCCTCTGAGAAGTATTTTCCATGCAGCTGATACTAAAAATAGCTTCATCTGTCGTCTTTGCTAAAACTTCTTTGCCATTCTTTACAGTTCAGAATCCCTTGACACAGAGAATCCAGTAACCTATGGCCTTTGGGAGCAGAAAAAAGAAAATTTTGTGGGGGAGGGACCTGGGGGGAATTGCGTGCTTATTTTTGTCAGTGGTGATTTTAATTTCTCTGCCCAGTTTGTCCAAGAGGCTTGCAAAAGTTCTCTTTCCAAGGGGGTCTCTATAGCAGTGAGTAGCCCTGTAGCAGCTGCCGCAAGCCCGCAGCAGTGATTCGTTTTTCTTATCTGCACAGCGTATTGAGCACATCCTTTACACACAGCATTCCTGGAGGAGAAAGACTGGCACAATCTGGTGAGATCCAACTAAATGTAAAGGTTAAACGATTAACAGGCTTTAGAGCTCTCTGCGTCAGGACCTTCTAGTGTCAGGTCGTCATACTAAGGGAACCAAAATCAGCTTAGAAACTATCTGCTAGAGTGATGTCAGCTCTTACATGCCGGTGACTAACCCCTCTTGTATTGGCAAGCCAATTATGAGAGTAAGGGTAATGAAAGTCTGCGATAGTGCTGTGAACTTGTACATCCTCAGGTTGTTGCCACTGGGGACCTACCCGAAATATAATAGCTGGCTTTCAGGAAATGAGATTTTCAACCTGTACTGGAACCCTTGCGGCATTCCCATGCCCTCAGCTCACCCTCCTGCCTAAGCCAGCAGATGCGGTAACTGTTAAGTGCGGTAGTGCCTGGGTCAGCAGGGGAAAGCTCATGAAACCGGTGTGGGAAGATCCACGGTTCTGAGTTCAGGTATTTACATGTTTGCAGTGCTTCCTCCCAGCAGACCAAAGGAGTTCCCACCCATTATGCAACATTGCTTATCAGCATAGGAGCGCACATCGTGATTTCGCACATGTGGAGAGGCAGAGAAGGGGGCACCAGCAAGGCCAGAGGGAACTTTAGGCTGTTTCAAAAGCCACCGGTGTGTCAATGTCTCCAATATCGTCTGTGATGTTCCAGGTTGCTGCACTCTGCGCACGATGCCTGCAAAGTGAAGGGCAAGCATTTTCGTGTGAACTGGAACACAAAAAGCAATGAGCTCCACTCCACGGGGGATTCCCAAGACTGGAAAACACCCTCCTAATAAATATGAGCAACTTCCACTCATGTTCTTCATCACATTTGCTTCATGAGGCTGCGCTTCCTCTTTCACTTCATCTGGGTAGACAGCAGCAAAGGTTTCAGCAAACCAAGAAATTAATTAAATTTAAAAACTAGGAATAACCTGACAAGAATGAGGTCAGACTGCTAACATATACAAATGAGACTGGTGCAGAGATCGAACTGTACAAGAGCAAAAGTCAAAGCAAGTCAACTAAACTCAAGATACTGACGTACTGGTAGGGGCTTGGCACTAAAGCGAATCCCCCGTAAGCCCCTTTCATATCTTTTGCCCTAAACCAAAGCCAACTGCAGCCGAAGGAAGATGAAATCCTTCGCAACTTCACTGGCCGTTCTTCAAAGTAATAACCAAGTGCGTGCAGCCAGCAGCGTGGCTGAGGCCCAAGCAGCTGTACGTGCTGCTGGCAGGCCACGGGGCTAGCAGGAATCCCGGCTGGAAAGCGATCCCCAGCGTCCAGGCCTCTTCACTGAGAGGCCAAGAGGGTGCAGAAGGGCTAAGAGATACAGGAGCAGAGAACAGTGGGAACACCTTCTATTCATGCTCTGTAGGGCAAGACTGTGCGACGAGTGGGATATTTCCCAAGGGAGGTTAGCAGGTGTCTGCATCCCCAGAAATTGTGCAGAGCTGGCAACATCATGATGGATTGGTGCGGTAAAAGGCCTGCCACGTGCCGTGTAGGACAAACAAGGTGTCTTATGAGCATGAACACAGGGCTAGGCATGTGCCTAGGTATCAAGATGTAAACCTGTTCAGAGACAAAAAATGAGTTCGATGACATCAACAACTACTACAAAGAGATCAACAGCAAAAGTCGTATTTCAGGTCTGCTTTGGGTAGCTCCTGTCTGGTAAAGGACTACAAGCAGAATGATTCATGGGAGAAAACGGGCTCATGAAACAACCATTTTATCATTTCGTTAAGATCAGAAACAACACTGGCAGTACCTACAAATCAAAGCATCTGCAACAAGGATTTCACTGGTTGGTTGGAATAATGAAAAGTCATGAGAAGGTTTTGCTCCTATCACTACTTTCCACAATTCTAACAGAGCAGGGTAAAGTCTTGGGAGCTGGTTTAATTTCCCTGCCCAAAAGTAGAGGCTCGGAGATGTATGTACATGAAGATAGAGCAGCTCTCTCTCAGCCCTTCCTGAGAAACATTAGCTAAGCATAATCTGTTTGGGGTTTGGGGTTTTTTTTTTTTTGCTTGTAAAGAACTTCTGTAAGCTACCATTCTTGCACTAAGTGCCTTACTGTGCTTGGACTCCACTGAAGATGAACACAACCGGTTACGAACGCCAAGTTTGTGCCTTCCTGTGGTTATGGAGAGAGCTACAGTTGAAGACCTACAGTACAGCAAGATCGAGGCAAATAGGCAAAGGAGAGCTGGGAAGAGGCATGGAAACGAGCTGTGGCATCCCACAAGAAGGTGGATTTGGTCTTCTGCAACTGGTGGGAGGGAGCAGAGCAGGAGCCAGCGGGACTGCGTGTCAGACCTGGGGCTTGCTTCCCATTCTGGAGAATGCTGTCCCTTGCTTGCATCCCATAAGGACTGTTAAATCTAGCTGTGTGTTGGAAGGAGTGAGTAAGTCTTTACTATTACATGCAGTTCATTTGGGCAGAGGAGTCAAGATTTCCTTGGCAACAGTAATTCACTGGCTCTGTTGATTTTTTCAGTCACTACTTCTCCTTTTGAAAATTTCTCCAGCATCTCTGTATTTAGGTTGTCCCCTTTTTTGTATTTTCTCTTTCACATTTGTCTTTCACTCATCAGTCACTGTTTTCCTCTGACACCTGGGGAGGAAATGCAGCACAACAGTATCTTAATCACGTCTGCAGCATTCTGCTGTTTTGCCATGTTTCGAGCAGAAAGCATCCTTCAGATTCTGGGGTGACACAATCGTTAAGCTACATCCTATTTTTCTTACTTTTTTTTCTCACTTTTTTAGCTTCTCACCTATTTTGTTTTCTATCCGTAATATGGATTGCATCAAACTACCGATTACTTAATTGGTATTTCTGAAGCTGCGGTATTGGTTGCCTTAAGGGATTTGACTCTAAGTTGATGTTTCTAACTATATATGATCAGATATAGGATTAATGAGCTAGAAGAAGGAACATTTGTTGCCTTTGAGTCAGTCTAAATTTATTTCCCCCCCTGTATTACAGTTGTACTTGGAGAGGGAAAGCGTAACTAGCAGTTGCAGTACCCTTGAACTAGTACCACAACTCCTACCTATTTGTTAGGGCTTAAATCCAAGCTTTAACTGGCAAAATCACATGCAAACTTTCCACATAATTTCTAGGGCTGAGATTGGGCTAATGCCTCTGTCTGTAAAACCTGTCGAGAAACTGAAGAGTATGGTCTGGGGGGCTCCAAGTGTAGAACATCCTAATGAATACTCAAAGAGAGAAGAAGTTCGAATTGGCTTCTTAAAAAGTCTAATTTAAGACTAAAAGCAAAGTTCCTGATTTTCCCTCCTCCATGAAATCAGTGGAAGAATGCACAACACTTCTATGATCCCCTGTCAATCAAGCCATAGCTAATCCCAGTTTGCATTGTGCTCTCACTGAGAAATTATAGCTGCCTTTGGACTAGAACTCAACTCTACACTTTCTCATTTCAGGCTGGGTTATTGGGTTTGGGCTTTTTTGTTTCGGGTTTTTTTCTTTTTCTTTTCTTTTTTTTTTTTTGGCTTGCTGAGCTTTCATAAAACACTTTGGATTTTTTTTTTTTTTTTTCTGTTTACTCTTCCTAAGCAGAACACAGATGTTTCCCAGATCTGTTAGTAATTCTTAGGTTCCTCTTCCACATCGTTGTCAACCCCATCTCTACTTTTCCCAGGACATCTCAGCATCTTTGCAAGTAGGTAAAAAAACATTTTTAGCCACAGTAAATGACAAAATACATTGTCTTGGATAGCTGCATCTCATAAATTCATGGCACAACCATTTTTTTTCTGAGAACAATTGTGCAGTTAAAAAAAAAAAAAAAGAAACCACTGGTTTGTGGTCAAGACATGCACAGTGATGTGAGAGTTTTACTCATTTGAATAATGGTGTCAAGGTGCAAAGATCAGCTATGGTGATGCCTTTTTCTTTCTTTCTTCTTTCTTTCTTTCTTTCTTTCTTTTTTTCTAACTGGAAAGAGAACTAATGTCTGGAAGAAGCACTGAACAGTCACCATATCAGGGATTTCAAGTTAGCTCTATTAACATGTACTTATTAGATTGCGGCAGAGCAAAAGACATCAGGCTTCATCAGAGCAATGTCCTGCCTTTCGTCAGCGGTCTCGACAGATGCTTCGGAGGAAGGAGAGAGAGACTTCCACCGCGTGCGCGGCAGAGAGACAGCGTGTATCGGCGCGGGAGGGAAATTCCAGCCAGAGCCCATGAGGGTTATGGCGAGGGCTGAGCAGCGTTCAACCTCTCTTGCTGCGGCTGGTGCGTGTTTAGACAACTCAGGCAAGTAAGAAGTGCCTGTGCCCTGAAGGATGGTGCCATGGGAGAGGTGTAGGAAATGGAAAGGGATAAGCATGTCCTGAGCAGTCCGTGGGCTACCTTGCAGGAGGAGGAAGGGAGACTGACCACGTACAGTCTGGCACTGGGGTGGTGTCAGGCACAGACACCTCTGAGCCACAGGATAGGCACTGCAGAGCAGCGGGAGAGAAACAGGACGGATTTCACGTGGAGTCAGGCCAAACGTGCAAGCAGGAAATGTTTGTTATTTGCTGGCAATAGGGTTTCTTGTTAAAACTGGTAAAAGTACTTAATCCTATTCTGGTGGGGAGTGAATGAGTGATGGCAACAAAATATGTTTTTGCTTCCTAAAACATAGATTAAAGCTATTGCAGAAGTAAGAGGAGCTCTGCAGCTGAGGGAACTCATTGTTTTTCTGTCCTCATTCAATCCTGTCCGTTGAGAAAAGATTACCAAAAGATGGAGAGAGGGCATTAAAATCCTATCGTGGTGCCGTTTAAACATGACCATTTTCACATTAAGGTGTGAACTCATCGCACATAGCTTAGCAGCCTCTTCCATCACAGCCATATTTTAAAAATTACATGTTTAAGCCCAGAACTCGGCTACCTTTCATCTCATAGCTACTTCTTCAGACAAGGCTATATATAACTTTCATCCGAAACCGGCCCAGAGCAGTACATGGCTGCTTTCTGCTCATATATGTTGGGGCTAGACCCACTGCATCTGCATATCCTTGAACAATAAGCACTCCCATGCCTGATGTTTGGACCCTTAAGCCACTGCAGAGGCTTGTATGCAGCTCACGGGTTTCTCCTCCGGCGCTGGGAGAGGCGGGCTCCGAGAGAGAGAGCGGGTGCTGCAAGCAGGGAGCTCAGAGGATGAGCTGAGCCGACGGGTACATGACCTTTCCCTCCCTCTTTTGGCTCAGTGAGTCTTGAATTCTTGGCTGCGCAAGTGGAAGAGCTGAGAAAGGAAGGGTGGAAAGGCACCCTTCCTTTTTACAATGAATAATTGACAAGTGCGCTAGTTAGGGCAGTCTCCCTTGAGGTGTGTGACGTGGGTGGGAACCCACCTCGAATGCCAGCACTGAGCCGAACGGGTCCTCCAGCCACGTGGAAATTACGAAGGACGGCAGTAGCACCACCACAACTGCCAGGCATTTGGTTTCAGTTTGTTTATTTTAAGCACCTCTGCAGCTGCATTTTGTGAGGAGCCTGACCCTGTCAGCGTAAGTGTGCCTTGAGCACAGGGACTGGGTGACATGAGTTGTCCGAGAGGCTTGAAAGAATAGCTCTTTCCTGGATTCCTGCCGGTTTGAGGCAGGAGTTTGGTGTTGAACCACTCTGGACAACACAGCTCCAGGCATGTGGCACAATTCCAGGCACCTTCTATAGCACATGTGGAAATGCAAAGTGTCCGAAGCACTTGGGCACATCCAGGGCACTGCTGGCTGCCTGTGACTGCAGTTTCGGTACCTCTGTCTTACCAAAACCACTTTTAAGAATCCCAAGTCCTTTGTTCAACCTCAGCTTGAGTGCTTGGGAGTGTGCTTCCTGATGGAAAGCTGATCACCAGGGAAGACAATCAAAAGATTTTCCCATGTAGGTCTCCAAAGAAAGCTCTGAGGGAAAAATGCTTTTTTTCACAGCCCTTTTCTCAGCAAGAGAGTAAATTTGGGCAAAAGGCTGCTAATACTGGAACACTGGCCATGCAGCTGCACGACATGCAGCATTGACCTGGCTGAATTCACTGAGGTTTCACATTCATTCACGAAATTTTCACTTTGGACTGCCATGCTTGGGAACTGTCTGTCCTCTTGTATAAATTTGTCCTTTAGTCCCCACCGCTTGTCCTGATTTGTTTGACTAAAGTATGACTGCCCTGTCCAGAATCCAGATCCAACTCTGGCCTGTTGGATAATCCCGTGGTGCACAAATCCCCACGTCCGCCTGTGCTGCAGTTGCTGCAGAACGCTTTACCCTCAGACCGTTTCGCTCCAGCACTGAGCAGGGCGGCTGTAATAGCACAGTTCGTTGCATGAGCTGTCTGGGTATTTATGCAGCCTTGTGGGCAGCTTCATAGCCCACACCGTTTCGCACAGCTGTGGCCAGACTGTTATTAGTTCCCCAGTCAGCAGGTCTGAAGGCCTCCAAGCTAGAGGTGAAGCATAGACAAATGTTAGTGTATTTATATAACTTCCCTGGTTAATTATTTGAGCACCTTGTGGCCTTTAACGTGTTCAGCCTGCTAGGAAAGGCAGTGGTATTAGCTCTGCTTCACAGAAAGATGACCAAGAAATAGCAAGGGCTAAGACAAAAAGCTTCTGACTTCTTATGTTGGTCTCGGTCCCTTTATCCAGAGCCCTTTGCGCCAGGGTTTATTTGCCTCTGCCTTTATACCCGCCTGTCCTAACGAGACATCTCCACGTGCAGAGGTTCATTCGCACTGCAGCTCTGCTAACGGATGCAACCATGCCAAACCAGCTGGCCAGCCCGCAGCTCTCCAAAAAAGATCCTCGCAGGTTTTAGGGCCTTTTAGCCTTCCTAAAGACCAGAATGCATCCAGCAGACCATGGCAGTCTCAAATCACTCCCTTTGGAAACAGCAGCATCAATCAACCCTTTCACCGTTCCACCCAGAAAGGGAGGCAGCCGCTGTGCCATTAGCACATGCGTCTCGCAGGGCAGGACTGACAGCTCTCCTTATTTCTGTGCTTGCTAACCCAAACTTCACAGGCACTGGGGCTGCCTTTCAGGTTGTGCCATCCTTTCTATTTACTTGCTGGTGTGGCACTTTGTCTAGATGTTTTTTCTAAGCAGGCCTGGAAAAGACTCTGAAAGGGGTAACGCGGGCAAAGGCAGATGGATATAGAATCGCAACGAGCTCTCTGGGTACAGCGCAGCAGGAGGCTGTTCCTGTCCGGTGCGCGTTGCCTGACAGCTGTATTGGTTTCCTTTTATCACATCAGGCAAGGCTGCTCCCATCACCTAGGGCCTAACTTTTGGAGCAGTCCACATAAGAAAGGACTACAGATGAGGTGGATGAACGACTTTCATCGAGAACCGCTGGACGATTTTGGGAGTTGCTCAGAGCCCACCGCCAGTGCAAAGCGAGGTGGCCGCGAGGAAGCGGGGCAGCCGGGTGAACGGCAGACAGCGAAACTGCGTGTGCCTCTGTCTCACACAAACCTCACAGCTCTTTCAGAAGCTGTTTGGGTCTTGGCTCTTGCCTTTGCCAAAGCCGCGGCCGAAGGCTTCTGCAGCGGCAATTCATGCTCCTTGCAGCTTCTCTCTGCTTCTGCAGGGCCCTCCCATGCAGCCGTGTGGCAGGCAGGGCACCCAGGGTCTACAACAGCCCGCAGGCGTGATGCCGAGCGGGAGGGATGGGAAGGGAAGACCGTCACCAGGCACATCCCGTCTTTGTGCTCGGAGGAGGCCAGCAGAGACCTGCTGGATCAATCCTGGATTTGGGAGAGCACATTCCCACACTGCGTTCAGCAGTTACAGCGGTGGTGAAGAGAGGAAAGAGGCTTCTACCGTGCAGACGGGGCATTGGTTTACTGGAGAAGGAAGAAGGTTTTTTAGGGGGCTGCTGAAAGGAAGCTGGTGTGAGAGTGACTCAGTGTCTTATTGCAGAAAAGTCTGGAAGGCTGCAGGGCTCCGCAGACAACAATCTCATAGAGGTGATGTTTGGCAGCTGCTACATCCAGTCACTAAATCTTTACTAGCCTCAACACCTCTTAACGGCCCTGAGCAGCCTCACCTGGGGCTCCTCTGCCCCTGCCCACAGCACCATTTAAGCTCAGGATGGGCCCCTCAGCCCCTTCCTACCCTCGGTGTAGGCATGCCCATCTCTGCCCCTGCCTCTGGGATGGACCTCAGGTGTGCAGGTAACTCATCTCTGGGGTGGACCCGTGGGTGCACATTGTAGTTTGTTTCCAGCCTGGGTTTTGACTCTGGCTCTTGGAGGGGAGACTTTGGAGCTGTGTTGCAGCCTGGTTTCCAGCACTGCCTCTGGCTCTGCTTCCTTTTGCTCCTGTCTGGAATGCCTGGATGGAGCCTGGACCTGACTGGGACTGCTGGTGGGATGAGCTGCCTGCCCTGGGTGGGCTGCAGCTGGTGGGTGAGGGCACTGCCTGTGCTGGGCTCACCCTTGGCTCCCAGGTCCCCTGTTTTTAGGGAGCAGCCGCTCTCGTGCTCCCTGACTGCTCAGCCTGAGGTTGTACATAACTTCCTGAGAATGCCTGAATAGCTGCTTCCTCGCAAATAAAGGACTTGCAAGCTTCAAGGTCAGAGTTACAGTGGCTAATTTTAGGTCTTAGAATGGATGTGGAACCTGATAAGGTGTTGGTGCTTCCCATATGTTCCCAGGGAAAAGTAAAGCATCTTAAAATGGGATCTGCAGCGGCCTGAGCTGAGCTCATAAGGAGCACTGAACCCAGGGGCAGTTTTTTGCTTTTATTCTTAACGAAAAGGCTGCCTGTGTTGGAGATCTGGTAGCTCTTGCCATCGGGAGGGTATAAACAGAGGATGTTTGTTGGGTTCATCCTCTCCAACGAGTCTGTAGGGACCTTGCTGGGGCACAAGTGACCACTATGCTGTGAGCTACCTCTGCTGGACTCCTCCTTTATTTACCAAGGAGAAATGGGTATGGTTGGGGTGTGATTGTTTTAGATACCTATTCTAGGAGAAGCTAGCCTTTGCTATTTTAAGTGCCTATTTTTCTCCAGTGACTAAAGGGAAGTCAAGATGACTAATTAGCATCTAAGATTATGCAAGTTGTGTCCCATGCCCAGTATCTGGAGCCATGAAAAGGTTGAGATCAGACATGCCCTACAGAGTTCAGGCAGAAGTATGAGAAACTGTAGGGTGTCAGCTTGGGATTTAAGCTCCTAAATTTCACTTATGCAAGCAGCCAAAATCCTTTTTGGATCTGGCCTGGCACACCTGGCACAAAGGTCAAAGCAGGGGCTGGGGCCCCTTTTCCTTCAACCCAGTGCCTTTCCAGCTGCTGAAATCCTTTTTCTTCCTTTCAACTGTGAAACCACTGGTAGTGGGGCCATGTAGTCCCCCTTCTTCCCTGCCAGGCTCTGTGACCCATTTCTTGCTCTCTGGCAGACATGGCTGTGGAGTTCATTTCAATTTCAGACAACTGTATTTACAGGGTAAATTATTTTATAACTATGACTTATTAGCTTCTGGGGCTTACTAGCTATTTTAAGTTTATTTTTCAGCTTCAAGATCTGGCTAAATGGACTTTCCCTTGCTGAAAATGTGCCTTCAGAGCAGGAAGGAACTTGACTTTGTGAAGATTTATGTCCCTTTTAACCTAATTATGGGACTGTTTGTAACAATAAGCTTCAGTTCCACTTTAGATAGTAAAATTTCTGTAAGCAGTTATTTGCCCCAGGCTGTAAGGTATCTACTGCTGAAACACAATGAAATGAAGGAATTTGTACATATAAAACACTGAAAATGTGGTGTTACTAAAGGCTGGACCCTGTCTTGAATTGTTTGTGCGGAAGTCTAGGGATGTGGAGTTGGAAATACAATGTATGTGGAGTAGTACAAGAAAATGTTGACTTCTGAAAAACACTAAAGGTAGTTTAAATGAGCTTTAAATGTTTTCTGGCTGAAATGAAAATGAGTGAAAAAAATTCTGTAGGTGTTGGGAAAGCAGAAGATTATTTCTCTGTTACTGAGAATTTGAAATGAGGAAAAGATATTTCTTTGAAACAAAGAACCTGACAAAGTTTTGATAAAAAGCACTTCAACCACTTCTGGTCTGACAGACACTTCCATCAAACCGAACTTTATTTTAGCAGTAAATAACGTGCCTGAAGGCTTTAAGCAAAGATTCACCTCAGCAAGCACTTCACCTTCCTGTTGCTTCATTCCCCCCTTGTTTCTTACTCTGTGCAGCTGCTGTTTTTTTTCCTTTAAAAAAAAAAAAAATATATATATATATACCTAAATGGGCACCAGTACCAAGATCTCGGCGGGCGCAGCGCAGCCCCCCTGTCCCTGAGGATGCCTCTCGGGAAATGGCGGCCCAGGAGGGCCCGCAGTGCCGTTAGCTGTGGAGACAGAGGAAATGGTGGCGGGGGGGCCGCCTCCCGCAGGGAGAGATGAATCGCCATGGCTCTCTGCACATCCAGGAGCAGGACATCATCCAGGGAGGGGTCGCTCTCGGGCATCTCTTGGCCCTGGGAGTCGTGACAGTGCTGGGGCCTTGAGGCCACGCGGGATGCGTGAGGGAACCCGTGGGCTGTTGCCTCACAGAGCGGGTGCTGTGGCAAGCGCTTGGTCTTCATCGGATATCCTCCTCGGGGTGTTTACGCTGTTGTTGTCTTTCTTTTTTTTGTGGGTGTGCTTTTTTCTCCTGGCTAGGATGGACCAAAAGTAAGCGGTAACAGAGAAGCACAGAGCCGTGTCGCTCGCCCTCCCCAAGGTGCCGGCGGTCGGGGGGGGGGGGGGGGTGGGCGAGCAGGCGCCATGTCCCCTCCGGCCGCAGCCAGCCATGCTTCCCTGCAGGTGCTATAAGCACCGGCGCGGAGCCTTTCGGCTTCACGCTGCCGTCAGCTGGCAGCAGCCCTGCTCCGGTGAGGGGAGCTCTGCTGGGGCAGAGCCAGAGCCATCGCCTTGGCAGGGCCCTGTGGCGGGGAGGAAGCAGCTGGGTGTCTGTGGTGAGGGCTGCTGGGGGTCCTGTCCCTTCTGGCACCCCTCGCTGCGCCTCAGCGCTGGTTTCTGAGGGGAAGGTGCCTGTTTCCGTTAACTGAACCCAGAAACGCTTCCGATTTTTATCTGTCCACACAAGCGTAACAGCCCCGGGCATTGCTTCTGCCCTCTGTGCAGCTCTCCTGACTGTAAAGACGTCCTGACTTTCTGCTTTCCTCCTCTCGCCTGGCTTTTTCCCCTCTCCTCCCTCCACCGACCCTCGTAAAATCTCCTCTCTGTTCTCATTTCTTTCTCACCAGTACTTTTGTCTCCTTGTCCTTCTCAGTTCTGGAGACTTTTTCTTATGCAGGCAGATCACCTTCTTTATCTTTACATCTCCCCTGCTTGTTTCCACTACTATTTCTGCCAACCTGGCTCTCATTTAAGTAATTTCCTGCTTAATTTTCTTTACTTCTCCCCTCCCTTTTCCTTTTCTGTCTCTGAAATCTTTACTCTGTCTCTAGAGAAGTCTTCATCCCTTACAGCCTCCTCAGATGTCAGTCCTCCAGGCACTGCTCCTGCCTTTGACAATGTCCATTTTCACCTCCTTTGCTTCCTCCTCCCACCCCACTTTCACACACCTCTGGGCACCCCACACCCTTTCTCCTCTTCTCCACCTCCTTGTTGTTGATGGGAATCTTCACTTGGCCAACTTCTCCAATGTCAGCTCATGTTTTGTCTTCTCTTTGCAGTGTCCTCCTCTTGCCTTCCATGACTTCAATGATTCATCTTGCATTTTTGCTCCTTCTTCATGTTGCATGGTCCAGCCTGACAACTCCAGGCTCTGTCTTTCATCCCACACCCTTCCTCTGGTTACATGTATAGCTGGCAAGAATGCCATTGCCTTTCTCCAATGCGCATGTAATTTCTTTCTCAGAAATCGTGGTGGTGTACTTGGCAATTCTGCTTCTCTGTGTTAATCCCAAATCCACAGTTCTGTCTTTTGTTGAGAACTCCATAGTCTCCTGGTTTTCCTCTCCAAACATCATTGACACAAGTTATCTCCCAGACTTCTAGTTTGAACATCCAGCTTCGTTACCAAAAAAGATTTTGGGTTGCTGACATTTAGCTCCTGCTTCCCTGGAAAGAGCCATGCCAGCTGATCTTGTCCTTTAAGTTTCCAGTAAACTGCAAAAGCACTTGAACATGTGCTTGAGTAGAGCAACAGGATGGAAGTGAGCTGGGTCAGTGCTCAGAGGTGCTCAGGACTCTGTCTGTGCTTCATTAGAAAAGGAAAAAGAAAACCTGCCATCTGGCAGAGTGACATTATGGTGGGTCTAAGTAAAGCCCCAGTGCTTTCAATTTGGAATTAAATAACTTTCTAAGAGGTGTGAAAGTGGGGAGCAAGAAGAGCTTTGTTCTTGTTAACCTCAAAGGAGAAATTACTTGGCTTAGGTTTACACTTTAGCAGGTGGATTTTTTGTTGTTGTTGTTTTAACCACTTCATCTGTGTCTGCTTTGAAGGTTAGCCAGTTTCACATCAGCTTTTCATGGGAAGGTTAGGGTCTTTCAGATTGTCTCTGCTAGCAATATTCCTGATCAACTATGCAATTATGAAGATATCAGTAGTTTGTTCTTCTTGGGTAACAGATACTCTGTTGTCCATCTTGTTGCAATAAGCCTTTTAGAATTGTTTGAAAAATCTGCTATGATGACCAAGTTCCTCTGAGGGTGACAACACTCTGGATCAGGGGATTAACAAGGAAAGTCATCAAAAAGTTTACTCACTACCTGTATTTCAAGAGTCTCACGCTGCTAATTCCCAGCATTTGTGTACTGCTGCCTGCAGAACTGGGGCTCTGCCATCGCGATACTGGGGGGCGTTATTGCCAATGGGTGACTCTGAACTGCAGTTCAGAGAGCGATTTGATAATCCATGGGCAATTCCTCGCGACAAGGATGGAAGGTGGGGGCAGTGGGAGGAAAGCTAGAAAGCAGGCACAGCCGGGGTTTGTTCCCCACCTGAGCCTTGTCCCCAGGTCTCAGCCAGGACGGGGAAGGCAGGAGAGGGCAGGTTTGTGTCACTAGCTGCTTGAACAGTTGGATTTAGATTAGCTCTGTTTTGATGGGGGTTTTTTTCCTCCTACTCTCACCATCCTTTTGCCTGATTATCTTGGTACCCATTTGAGGGGAGTGTTTTGTTGCATGCCAGTAAATACACTGAAAAAGTAGATGCAGTGTTATCAGGAAGAAACCTTATTTCTACAGGGGTATTTTAGAGCTTATTTGGGGAAATGAGCTCAGCTGCTTGGAGCAGTAAATTGGAACTGAACACTAATGCCTAGAAGTAGCTGATATTATTGTATGGTGGCTTGCAAAGCAGCGGTGTTCTCCCCCCCCACACTAAGCTGCTTAGGTCGGTTCCTTCTCTTACCGTGTGTTTTTCTTTCTGAACGCGTGGTGGCAGTACAGGCTTTAAGCAATTTTGAAAATGACCGAGTACAAACTTCTAATCCTTTCCTTTACAGTAGTTTGTAAGAGATGAAAGAAGTATTTATTCCCCCAAGCCTAAATATCTCATCTTCCTTTCCTTTATAAAAATGCACTCCATTCCTTTTTCTTCCCCTTTCAGTTCTGCCCTTATTCCTAATATTGCTGAATTTTATCTTGGTGCTGTGTCCTATTGCTTTGAATCACAATGGGGTTTGTGGGAGACGGTGCTTCCCTTGTGTAGATAACACAGGTTTGGGGATTTTACTGATCGGTCAATCTCTAGCTCAGGTCAGTGCAATGGGAAAAGAAATTTCTGGCATTGGAGTAACAAATGTTTCATCAAAGGAATCTGTCAGTGGTGGAATAAAAAAGGCAGCTCAGAGGAAGACCACCTTCAGAAGCAGTTGTAGGGGGAGAAATTCTTGCTGTGAATATATGGCATGAGGATTTGGAGTGTCTCAGGCCAGCTTGGATAAGCAGCTTTTAGATTATTTTTTTTAGCTGTTTTTGAAGGGCCCTTATGAATTTCTCGTTTCCTTTTCTTTCTTCTACTTACGGGGGTCATGTGAGTGGCAACAATGTTTTTCCTCCAAAGAAACCCTCAATTTTCTCTGTCAGTAGATGAATTTATGGAAGGCGACTCTCATGCTGATGTATTTTACCGATTCCTGTGAGCTTCTAATTACACCTCCCTTTTGTGTCCCACTGCTGCCCTCCAGTGTTGCTGGGGCTCTAATGAGGCTGGCCCAGATCAGGTATTCTGGTTGTCATTAAGCAGATTTGCATACAGACTTTGTAGACTTGATTTTGTTTCATTTTGCTTATCTTTTGCCATTACTGCATTTCAGGGTATGATCTAGGACCAGGCTTAAATTAACAACCCCTCATACAGACACCATTTTGTTATAACAGATGTTTTTTCCCTAAAAGATAATTTCTTACAACTATATTTGTGTTCTTCACTAAATGCTTCACAGTTTCTGCACCTCTGTCCTTGATGCACCATCTGATTTGATCTCTCTTGTTACGTTTGATGTATATAACAGTTTTGTCTGTGATACAAGAACTTCACACAGGAAAAAACACAAGAAATAGCTCTTTTCTCTATTTTTGTAGCAACCAAAACCATCTATGCCTATTCCCTTGTGTGGGACAATTTTTTTTTGTTCTGGCAGGCCAGGCAATCAAATTAAATAATTTGGGAGCACCTTGTATTCACTCTTTCATGCCTTCTGGAACTACTAATGGTGTGGGCAGTCTGTAAGGGCTGCTCTGGTCTGTAAGAGATGCTCTGGAGCAGGCGACTGGGCTGACCTGAGGTTCAAGTTTAACTGGAGACTGGGTAAAAGCCTGACATGGAGCAGAACAGACCCATTGCACTGCTTAGCTCAGAGACATCTGAGCAACACAGACCTGCTGTAAATAGGCTTCTTTTAATTTTTGAAAAGAAAAAGGAGCTGCTGTCTGGAACATAGATGGCTTAAATTGTGAATTAGTCTGTATCTAACCAGTGGAGAACAGGGACAAGAAAATTCTGAGAAACTTGCTATTTCCTCAGGCCCTTGCTCTCTTTAATAGCTTCATTAGTCTCTTAGTTAACCTGAGCAAGCCACAAAACTGAGCTGTACTGGAGTGCACTCCAAAGGTGTGGCTGCACTGCCCTCAGGAAAGCCAAAGAACACTTGCTTACTGTAAAGAAGATATAAATGCATAAGCCAGATGTGGAGCTAGAAGTGAAGATGACTGAAATAAGAGGCAGAAGGCAGCAAGCATGTGGAATTCAAGGCTTAAAAGTGTGAGCGTTTTCTCGCTGAATGCATATATGTACCTAACTGTATGAATAAATAATGCTTTCTAGCAGAAGTGTGGGAAAACAAACTGTTAGTGGATTTAAAATATGTCAAAACCCTAGTCTAATTAAGAGCCCATTCATGAAAAGGAAGATTGTGGATGTCTTCTGTGGATCAGGGAAGCTCAAAGCAATGCAGAGGGAATGAACCTATTGCACAGGACCTGTGCCTGGGACAGCTGCTCATGTGCAAAGGCAGAGGATAGAAGAGAAGAGGATATTCTTGCTTTTCTAAGCACCAGAGAAGAACTGATCATGTGGATGCCACCATTTGTCACTGGAGAATGCTCTCCTTGTACACAGAACCCAAATAATCAGATGTGTAAAATTGAGAAGCATCCTTTACCACCTTCAAGGGTCAGACTTTTACAAAGACTACCTTAAAAAAGGGACAGGCCAGCAGAGTTCTGAGGGCTATCCTTTGGGGGAAAAAAAAAAAAAAGCAGGAATTTGTGCATGGTCTTTGGGAGAGGCAGCCCAAGTCCTGAAGACCCAAGGATGTTGGAAGCAAGTCTTATCAAAGTGCTTTCAACCCTGAAGAGGTTAATTGAAGAGGCCCTAGTCCTAATGGCAGTAAGTGCAAAACTACAAGTCATTCCCAGACGTTTCCTGTGGAGAGTATTGACACAGTGTTCCTGCAGCAGGATGATCGGGAGAGGAGACAAGTTGCTTGTGCGTTCTGGGAATTAAGACAAACAAAGCATCAGTACTCCCACATAACTATACAAAGCATCAGTGCTCCCACATAGCTTTGGCCAACTTCCAGGTCTCATTGGTGGGAAAGAAGTATTAATTGAAACTCGCCAAAAACGTCTTACTGGCATTGCTAAAAGGGGTCTCGGAAACAGTCCTCCTGATTTCTAAGGCTTGATATTAATTTTTCATGTTAACTATGTAATCTGCAAATTAAATGTGATGGTGGACACAGAGAACAGGAGCTTACGTGATTTGCAGTAAAACACAAGACATATCCCTGAAAATCCCTGTTTTTCCAAATCTAGGATTGGTGCACATCTCCTCTGAAGACTGCAGCACACAAGGTGGGGAGGGAGTTGTGAAATTAGAATCTGATCTGTCTCAAACAGTACCAGTGAAATTATGACTTGTCACTTACTGAAGTTTTGCTGAGCAGAAAACAGCAAGAAAACCTTAGAGATGGGGACCGGCAGGAGCTGGGTGCTAAGGAGCAGCCCTCTGGGTGCTTCAGAGATCTCGGAGAGCTGCCAGGAGGACACGGTTTGGGTGGGGGTGTCAAGTCACCCACCCGTCTTTGGTTTTCCGAGCTCTCCTAACAGGTCCAGGATGGAGATGAGTTTGCAGTTAGGATAGGGCTTGTGCTGCTGCGCAGCAAACGGGTTCCAGCAAGTCTCCAGAAAAAAGCGTTCTGCAGAAACTGGTGTCAGGTGCTAAGCAAAGAAGGTGCCTTGGTCCTGAGTGATTTCTGAGTAACTCGTGTAGTAAATTAATAATAGTTGCATTCCAGAGGAATCGGTAAGCTCTGTGGAGCACCCACCACAGGGAGTCTGAGGCCTTGATCAGTTTGATGGGGAGGGGTGTTGTAATGTCAGCTTGTAATAATAACAAATTTTGCTCGACAGAAAGCTGTTAAGGGATCTCACTGTCTTGTGCCTGGTAATTATTTAGGAATTATTGTTTATGTGCATATAGTGGTGAGGAGGCAATTGCCTGCCCTCTTAGCCCAGTATCATCGCATGGGGGGGTCTCAAGAGCAGTTGCACCTTGCTGGCTTTCTTGGCAGTAGCAATGATTGTTCTTGCTGACTTCTTATGCTAGTACAGTCATTTCTGTAGAAAAAACAGGATGAGCTGGTGGTGTGGATCCTTTTTGGGCTGGGAAACTTTGGTGTAGGGGTTGATGACATCAGTGATGCTGGACCTAGGAGTCTCTACCCTTCTCTTTGTAGTGCCTGAGACAGTTTCAGCACGTGATTGATGGGGAGCTATAAAAAAGTGACTCATGCTGGTTTAACTTACCTTCTCATTTCATGCTTTACATTCTGTGTTTTTCTCTCCTATCTGCCCCATTATGTCTGCTTTCTAGCTAACTCCGTCCTTCCCTCCAGTCCTTACAGCTTTCCTTCTGCTTTACCTCTTTTTATTTGTACAAGCACATCTTGCCCCCTCATGTCCTTCTCCCAGCTGTCTGTGTGTCCCCTTTCCATCTCTGTTCCTTGCATCCTCCATTCTCCTGGGGTCATGGGAGGACTTCAAGCTCTGCCTCCTCTACTTTTTAATTAAGTAGAAGCATTCAAGCCAACTAACCAACTCATATTAGCTGATCCTAACCTCAGTGCTGATTCTTTAATGCAGGGTAATGTTTAACTAGGTAAAATCAAGCGAAGGGGTAGGTTGAGGAGATGCATTTGGGGAGCACCAGTTGCCAGGCAATATCCAGGTGGATTCCCAAGGGCAGGTAAAGGGCTGCAAAGCCAGTACCAGGACTGATTTTGCCTTCAAAGGTGTCAGAAGGCTCTGTAAGCAGGACCTGCCTAAGAGTGGGTGACATCTCTGTGCCTGCAGTGTGGCAAGTGCACAAATGCAGGCTGCTAACGAATGCAATTCTTTTCAGAATCCCACTGCAGATGGCAGGCGGAAAAGTGTTGGGATGACCCTCATACCCGATCCTGTCTCATCAGTCCTGTAATGTGAGGAGTAGCATCAGCCCACAGATACCAGTCAGCATCACCCCCGTGATTACATCCCACTTCTTGCTGAGCATCGTGCCTTTGGATCAGAGGTAAGGAGTCAGTGCCCAGCTGCTGACTATGCAAACCTCCCTTTTGGGTATCCCATGTTTTTATTGTTCATGAAAACTGAAAGAAAAGATGTTTCATGTTCTAAAGTTTTACTTTGAGATGGGATACTCTGTGTTTTTGTTTGTCACGGTGTCTTATGAGCCATCCCAGTGACACTTAAGAGAACTGGGGAAGGCAGCTGGGAGTGTGCTCAGAAATGGCTCTGGTCCCTATACCAGCCAGGTATCCTAACCTCAGATCTCACTTGAAATGTGCACCAGAGCTTCAAAGACCAAAGGGAACTGCTGACATTACCTATAAACTGAATTCGGGATGTTTTGAAATAATTGCACAGCTGTTGTCTCAAGAGCTGTAATATGAAATCAAATGTGCTAGCTGTGGTTTAGCATCACATGGCCAGGCACACTGATGGCCATGGTAGGATGACTGGCCACCTGAAGAGAAACCCAGCACACCTGGATATTCACAGCAGGGTAATGCCCAGCTGCCTCCTTCCCACTACTAGATTTGACTTGCGTTGGGTTTTTGGAGAGGAAGAACTATGTTGTCAGCACTCAGCTCTGAAGGTGGAGGCCGTGGAAGCATTTGTGTGTGAAGCCCCGGTGCTGGTACAGGCAGTGGTTTGCTGCTTCAGGTGGCCAAACTGCAGGAGTTTGCAGACTCTGGACATTAAGCCTTGTTTTGTTGGTCTGACTGCACAATTTGGGGTCTGGGTTTTTTGTTGTTGTTGAAGGCAAAACTGTCTGCCTCATTTCCATGGTTAGGGAAAAACACTATACAAACAGGTCCAGTTCTGATACAGAAATATAGGGTGCAGGGAACAAGTATCTTGGCATGACCCCTGAGCTAGGGCTCACTTCTTCCAAGTCTGTAATAGCTCAGGGCCAGCTCAGCAGAGAGCTCTGAGGCCAATTTTTTCCACTTTGGTTTTGGGGGCTGGCTTCAGGAAGGTCTGCACAGAGGGGTTGTGTTTGGGATCTGCATCAGTCCTACCCGTGTCACAGCTCGCTCTGAGCTGAGCGCACACTGATGGGGGTGTGCTCGTTCAGAAACAAACGAAGGTGTGCAGCATGCTGGGCAGGTTTTCTTCTCTGTATATTTCTAAATAAACACTATAAATGCCAGTCCTTCAGCTAACAGAAAATCTGGACTGTTTAAAGGGAGATCAGTTTCCATGTCAGCAATCTGTCCTGCCTCTTCCTCTGTGGATCAGTGTGACCATAAAAGATAACTGTTTCAACATTAGGGGCTACAGCAGAGAAGACTAAAAATGTTTCTGCACAGTTCTCCAAAGTATACACCCCTGAAAATAAAGCCTCCTTTGCTCTCTTGTCCTACACCTTCACCAGAAAGCTTGCCTCTTCCATTAGGAAACAGTGTTTTAAGTGATGTGTGGATATATAGGCCACACAGTGAGAGCAAACCAAGAATTTGCAGATCCTAAAATGAAGGATTTTCACATTGGAGGAGTTTTTACTTTTAAATAGATCGAGCTTAAAAATAAGCCCAGTTCTTGTGTGTTTGGCATCAGATTTCCTGTAGAAGTAATAGTAATAAGGTATTTAAATAATGACCTTTCCCCTTTGCCAGCTTTCTCTGCTATCGTGAAGCTAGCTTAAAAAGAGTTGCTATGGAAATTCAAACTTGCCAGGCCATATGCATAGGATTAGAGTTTGACTATGAATCAAGAAACAAAAGGAACTGGATGAAAAGTCTTTTTATCTGAATACACATCTTCAGCAGTGATCATCTGTAATCAAAATTCCTTCCCCGATTTCCTGCTGGAGACACAAGACTGCAAGCCTGGCTGCAGTACAAGAGGAGCTAACACAAACCTATTTTTTGTCGCTATGGTGCTAGGAATAAATAGCCTTTTTTAGGACTGTCTCCAAAATACCACTGGCACTTGCTAGCTAACACACAGTCGTTCAACTTCTGAATTATCCGCATCCCTTTGTATTTCAATTTATCCTGTGTTTCCTTAGTTAAAACATTGTTTTCCATATGGGGACGGAGCTTCCTTCCTCACTTGCTTTTCATGTTCCCAGTGTGAACAGAAGAGCATGCATCAGAAACCTGCTACCTACAACTAGCTTTTTTTTCCTGAGAAGTTAAGCAGTGACCTGGCAGCCTCTGTGATCACTTCTCAGCCTGTTGCTTCTTGAGGTCTGAAATTGTGTGAAATGCTGTGACACTGAGCTTCATTACAAAAATGACTGGAGCGGTGGAGTTTTTGGAAGAATTATCTTCCTTAGTCCTGTGAAATAGCTGAGATGGGAGGATTTTTTCTGTGGTGTGAGGTTGCAGTCGGACTGTGCTGTTGCATGCCAAGAAAGATGTGACCTTGAGCTGCACGATCTGACTCGGTTTGATAAGCACCTCGCAGTTCTGGCTTAGTGTTATAAAGCTGAGATGTGCAGCTTTCATCAGCTCCGTGAGGTGCCCATAGGCTCTCGCAGAGCTGCTGGCTCTGCACGCTGGGCCAAGCACATTAAAAATTAGCTGGTTGAATTCTTCCTGTGAATGTGTCCTTTAAACGTATCTCTGGAACTTTGTGATGTGGCTCAGCCCAACCAGTGCAATGTCAATGATACAGATACCAGGCCCTGTCTCTGGTCTTTATCCAGAGCAGTCATGCATAGGCTATCGCAAAAAGAAAGAAAGAAAGGGGGGGTGTGTGTAAAAATGTTTGATATGTTTTCATGAGAGCGCACTGTGGATTATGCTCTTTCACTTTAAACTCTGCAAGAAAAGGAAGTACATTTCATCTCTGCTCCTTGCCTAGAGCCCTTAGGTTTCTTTCTGTAGCAGTCAAGTGAGACAAAGCCAGTAAAAATATATCCTGTTCTAGCCATTGGTCTCACCCTGCTCCAGCTGCAACTGTCTGTTTAGCCTTACCAGATGAAATTTTGCTGCTGGAGCTTGGGCTATGAAACTGAGCAGGTTTTATGAGGAACTGCTTTAAATCTCCTGTGTTACCCATCTCCCCCCTGGTGAAATACTTAGCAGAAGAGCAAGGGAAAGAGCAGTCCAGGAGAGAGGTGTGAAACACTACCAGCAACGGCTGCTAAAAAAGTCACCGTTTGCTCGCAGAGCCCCACGTGGTGTTCGCTTGGATTTCCTGTTTGAAGCACAGAGATGACTGTGGTGTTGATCACCGTTACCAGATAAAGATCATTTTTAATGGTGAGACAGTATAGCTAAGAAGCACTGCCTGAATCAGGCCGATTGTACTGTTTGTACATAGATTGCTGCTTCTAGAGTGGAAAGCATTAAGCACATCCATTAGGAGCAGAAGCCATGTCCTCCTTTTCTGTAAAGCATCCAGAGAGCACCTTTGTCTGAGTTTGGGACCCTTAACAGCTCTTATTTCCCAAACAAATCTATTGCCAGGATAGGAACTCTTACCTTGGATTCTCCCTAAATGCAGACAGAAAGATAGACAGGGCCTACTTCTGAGAGCTCCCACACATGAGACAAGTCATTCTTGAACCAAAGGGTAATTCCAGCTGTAGCTGTTAACTCTACACACCACAAATTTCTTTGCGTAATCAGGAACTTGTTCCATACATCTGCTATATAGATTCACTTGTAGCATTTCCTTTTTTTCACTGAGATGTCCTTTTTGTGCCGTGATACTTCAGCATGTACTTTCCTGTAAGTACTCCCCGTGGCTGTGGCTGTGCTGCAGCACGTTTTCCCAGTGCTGGGGCCAGGCGTTCGGCTCCCTGAAATCCCTGCCGATTCCAATCTGCAGCTCAAGTGACTTGGCACCCATTTGTCACAAAGACCCTTGGTATCTACACCTCTGTGCACGCCCCAGATACTCGTATTTATCTTTGCCTGATTAGGGCTCATCTGCTGCAGAGTTTCTGCAGATGTTTCTTTATTTAAACCATACTTTATGAAGGGAAGGAAAGGAGAGACACATGCAGAGGAAGGAGGTGTGTTTCATAGCATCGCTTATTCTGAAGTGACTCTGATGCCAGGAAAATGTGCACATCGCTCATAATTCTTTTTGTCTCATTTGTTCTCCCCTCCTACTCCCCCCTCAAAAAACCCACCAACAGGAATTCCTTGCTTCCTTACTTACTAATTAAATCTCTCTGTCTACAATAAACCGAGAAGGTCTATCAGCGAGGCAGTTTGTGGTCAAATGATGGTTGGAACTGCTCAGCAGGAAATTTGGTAGGAAAATACAGCTTCAGCAGCTTAGCAGGCTTTATTTTTAGGGCGCATGAGCTTATTTAACTCTCAGATGCAAACTGCCAAATTTCTATTGTTGTCAGATGGCTCGTGTCCCACCAGGCTGAGTCAAACTGGTGACTCACGGGCAAGGAGGAATCACTTTGGTAAGGCATTGTGATTTTCTTCCCTCCTCCGTTCTAAGATGTTGAAGATGATAAAACCTCCAGTCTAAGACGATAAAACTTGTTTGCAAAACTAGTTTCCAGCTTGTTCTGGTTAAAAAAAATCCCGTTTGTAATCAAAAAACAATCGCATTGCAAAATTGTTTGAAAACCACCTGATGTATTGAAGTTGGGTGCTTTTGCAGTTGGCGTGGGCTGTCTCTGCTCGTGCTCTGGGCTGGCCAGGTGCAAGCCAAGTCCCGAATGGAAACAACGTGGATGTGTTAGCTCAGCGGTGTTTCTTGGCCAGCAACCCCTGCCGAGAGCCGGGATTTATTAAACCTGGAGCACAGTGCTGTACTGAGGCAGGGACAGGGATCTCAGGTGTGAGCTGGCTGGCATACAGCCAGCTTGGCAAGTGGATGTAAATCCTGTGGAAGATTCAAGTCCATATGTTATTTGGGGAAATTCATGTTCTAATTCCAGCACACAGCCTCTCTCCCTCAGCCTTCCTCTTCCCAAATCCTTACCCTCCTCTGTAGTACAAACTACTCCTTCTAGAAATCACTAAATCAGTTCCTTGAGATAGATACATGTGGGATTATCTTGGACTCCTTACTGTGCTCGTTGCTTACCCTTCTGCCCTTTTGGCTCTTTAAAGCATTGCGTGCAGTCGGATACCGGCTGGGATAAAGCGAGGGCGTACTTTCAGGCCATCGCCCACAGAGATGAGAAAACCTTACTGCATTTCTGGTGGTTTTGTCCTACCGTGGGCTCTGAATCAGGTCAGGGGTCTGGTGCCTCGCAGGAGAGGAGCAGCTGAGCAGTGGGTGCTGTGCACCACCTCGGCTGCTCCCATACCCCAGCGCCCGGGTCAGCCTGGGTGTAGCAGAGCTGGAAGGCAGCGAGCCTGACTGTCTGGGGGGTTAAGGTTGTTTCTTCAGGCTTACAGCACCTTGCAAAGATCTCGCGAGTTCACTCAGAAGGTATTTAGAAGGAATCAACCTTTTTTCTGTTATCGCTCTCTGGCAGCTGTTCGGGCACCGAGGACACAAACTGTTGCTGTAAGCATTGAATTATGCTTGAGCATGCGCCTTAAAATGAGTAACAAGTCTCTCACTGTAATACAACATCTTGTCCTGTAGGTCTCAGCAATGTGGAAAAAGATGGATGGCCTTAGCATAAGGTACAATTAAACTTTAGTAGCCTACTACAGTGGGACACTTCTGCTTGTAACAGGCTTATATTGGTTTAACTTTCAGTGACTGATATACTGAAGAGTCTGTTATGACTTCATAGTTTGGTAACTATATGAGTTTGTTTATTGTTTATTTTACTTTTAAAGAACTTTACTTATTGCAAGTTTCTCACAGTAGCATCTTTTGGGGCCCTTCACTAAAATGTTAGGTCACACAAAATCTGAGGTTTTGGTGTTGGGCAAATCCACATGTGATTTTCAAAATCCCTAAATAGACAAAATGTCCAATCCTGCAGTTTTTGCATCTGTCAAAGTCTGGCTCAAGGCCATGGCAGTCTGTCACATACAAGGACTCCTCAAGAACTTGGGCAATTGTTCTCACTGCTTGACAGTGGTTATCTTGATTTTTTTTTTTTCCCTTCTTCTTTGGCCTTGTGACTGATCCGCACACTAAAACTGTCCTGCTTTGTCTAACAGGAATAAAGGGATAACTGTCCCCCCTCTGCTGCAGACTTCCTGATAACTGCAAAGGATGCTTTTAACAGTTGTTTTGGTTTTCGGTTTGGGTTTTGTTTTTTTTTTTTTCCACGGGCATGTTGCTATATCAGCAGAAGCTACTCTGATGTTATGAGAGCAGGAGTGCAAACCCAAACAGGTTAAGATAACTAAATAAAAATGGAGTATGAGTCAGGCTCTCAAAGTAAGGAAGGTGATATTTTGCTGGGGGATGTATGCAGTCCAAATGATGTGTGCAGTGGGTTTATTTCTATATTAAACAGTGAAATAGTGTTTGTATCACCCTTGATAATTCTGATCTGAACTACAGGTATGCTGCCTTTGTGTTGACCCCTCAGGATGAGATGGCTTTGATGAGGTGCTAGTCTTATCAGCTAGGGAGTTTAAATGTTCGGGTGTTGTATTTAAGACTTCACACAGAAATCAAAATCCACCTCCACTACACACTTACCCTTTATTCTGGGAGAGGGACTCTGTGATGCACTGACCTGAGCGGCAAAGTTGGCTTTAAAGGTCCCCATTGTCCTACCCCCACCCCCCCAACACCCTCCCCTCAGTTGTCCCAGCAAAACCATTGACGGGATAGAGCTCTTAATAGGAACCTGGTTAAATGGTCCAGGTTAAAATCAAACCCCTATTTTGGGAGGAGGCAGTGGAAATCAGAGTTACATTTGAAGCAGGTCATTGCAGGGATCTGGTAGGCGATGTGACCTCCCAAGCAGGAGTTGCAGAGCTCAAGGCCAGTGGAAGAGCCAGAGAGGGGTATGGGGAAAAAAGTGGGCAGCAGCCTCTGAAATCAGTTTCATTGTCCTCCACCCCTCAAAAAAAAAGAGGGAGAATTGAACTGTGAACCCCGGTTTTGGAGAGTATCAATTAACCAACGTGTTGTGTTTAAAGGGGGAGTTGTAGAATAAATATTTGGGAATGAGTGACTGCTGCATGACAGTGTCTTACATCTACATCTACATGTCTCCCCCATCCTCATCCCTACCTGCTGTACTAGTTTGTGATGATGAGATAATACATGGGAACAAGACAGGAATCTGAACTGCCACATTTATGGCTGTACCAACATCATGACAAACAGGTCTTACCAATATTCCCCTTGGGTTGGGATGGCTCTATTGCACAGTTATGTCTTCTTTCATGCATGCAAGTGGAGTGGGGTTGGAAAATAAAAAATTATTCTCATGAGCAATGCTGAGAGAAGATGCATTTCAAATTATATCATTTGTAATGCAAAATCTTCAGGTTGGTGAAGGAATTTTAACAGGAACCTTTGGTCCCTTGCTCTGTGGCCTGCTGGCTGTACACATGCCAAGTGACCACTGCCAGCAGTGAAAACAGCATAACCAAGGACCAGAAACAGAAAATGCCTTCTCCAGATATTACTGCAAGAAGAACATTTAGCAGGATGTGGTTGTTGGACTTTGAGACTGAAATTTATCCTATGATAAATCATAACCCTTTTCCTGCACAAATCTGAAAATGAATCAAGATCTCCTCAAATTACTTCCCGGCTATCATTGCAGTCAGGTAGTTACATGCTTGGCTTTATAGTGGTTTTAAGAAGACATTTTGCATACTTGATATTGCCCATGTGCAAGAAACTTTGTTTCTCTTCCCATAGCTCAACAGTTGTGTCAGTGAATCTCAACTCCATTGCAACCTCAAGCTCTATATGAGTGGCGCTGATTTTGCTATTTATACCAGAAAATATTCTCTTGATAAAATGTCTTTACTGCCTTACCTGGAGTAGCATGGTCAGCATCTGACCTTGCTGAATCGTGCTCTGAGCTTACACAAGACTTTATTGTGGTGGGTTTTTTTAGCCCAGGTTGTGAGTACGTTACTGCACAGGTTCTGCACAAGGTTGTAATGGACACTGACAGAGCACGCTAGAATTTGTAATCTTAATGATGACAGGAGGTCACCATTAGAACACAGGATAACTTTTTTAACTTGACACCTCTGTAAAACTTGTAAAAGTATTTCCCAACACTACATCTGTGCAGTAGAAAGCAATCCTCCCCATGATATCCGTGTGCTGATCTGATGCTGTGCAATGGGACACCTCTGTTTAAAGCACTTTCCCCCACTCCCTAATGCAGCTGATATTGATTTAGTATGTAAAATAACACCTCCACTGTGTATCAGCTGCTAAATCAGCATTGTGCAAGTGTGCCATACGCTTCTCGGACTCCTTGTGTAAGATCTCAACACTCACTTTTACTGAGATGGCTTTTCTGCCATCTCACTTCCAGAGCTAACACAGCTTGTTGCCAGCTTTGGAAACAGCACAGTCCTTTCAGCGGTCAAAAAATATTTCAAGATCAATTTTATTCTGTTAGCGTGAGGACATAAACTTTGTGCTACGGTTGAGTTTGAAATTAATGTGTTAACAGCCAAAACACCAAGTCTAGAAAGACATTTTCCTTTTCCCTTAGAGAAGATTATCTACCTTCGCTTTCCTTTCGGATTGAGTGTGCTGTAACAGTAAACAAACTCCTTCCAGCAAGGCAGGAAAAGTAGAAAATGTGAGGATGAAAGAGGGACTGCAGATATGCATGCTGAAGGGAGGGTGGCTGTGGGAGGCACAAGCAGGGACGGAAGGTGTTTTGGCAGCCCAGGCTCTGACTTTGCCACCCTGTGCAGGAGCAAGAGGTGGGAACTCGGGGAAACAAACTTATTAAAATAGGTTCAGTGGCAACCGCTTTAGTCTTATCTGTCAGTTTTGGTTTTAGAATGCCTACTCTCAGAAGTGATCTATTGAATGAGTTCCAAGAAAGTATTCCGTGACTGTGGAGATGATTGAGGTTAATGATGCACTGCCTCTGAAGAAGTTGGGGGATTTGTATAAAACAAAAAGGAATGACCAGTTTCCCATGCTTATGGTTTCCAGGAAATTCTCCCTGTGTGCTGGTTGTACTCAGAGTTTCTTAAGAGGTCTACAGAAAAACTTAAATATTATTCTAGTTAATATGTATATTTATAGAAAAATAAATAAGCACACTCACATGGTACTGTTTTTCAGGAAAAAAACTTTCCTTTGTCATTATACACACACATGCACACACATGCCCACAGATACATAAAAGAGCAAACAGTGCAAAACATGCATGTTAAGTTCTATACAATATTTATATTGGTCAGAATCCCCCAGGCAGAGAAAAGCTAGCGCAGGGTTTTCTTGGGTACTGGACAGTTAAGTATTCTGGGAAAACATATGCACAGTGATCCTAAAGAGAAACCGCCCCACTCCTTGCTTGTCCCAGTGTTTTAGGTGTGTGAGTCTGCTGTTGTTTTTGTATGGAAGCTAAATTTAAGAATCAAAACTGAGAACAGCCAGCAGTGTTAAACATTAAAGTGAAATGGCTGTTTCTAGAGAAAAAAACAGGAACAGCGCTACGCTTTTCTTTGCTGTGAAATGTGCCTGTTTTACAGAGGTTAAAATCACTGTGTTAAATGACAGGCTTAAGACTATCTATTTTCTGCCCCCCCTTTCCCCCACTCCAGCAGGCTCCAAAACTCGACCAGCCCTTTTCCCCATGAGGAACCCCGGCAGGCGCAGTCCTTCACACGTTGTCCACATCTGCTCTATCTACAGCTCTGCCTGGCAATCTTTCACTCTTGCTGCAAACTCGCCATGTTTCACATCCAGAGCAAAAAGCACAGCAAGGGGCAGAACGAGCCCTTACTAATATACCCAGCTATTGACAGAGCAAACACGAAATGGAGAAGATTCCAGCAGCTGGAATTGGTACCTAAAGAAAAGGATCTCTGACCACTGCTGTGGGAAGTAAAAAAGATATTTTGAGTAGATCTTCCTCACTTTTTAGGCTTTTTGAGTGCATCTTGAATATCCCACAAACTTAATTTTCTAAACAAGGCACCTCCGTAGCACAGCATCTTGGGGGTGATTTGAGTTATGGTCCTTGGGAGTGAGTCAGAGAGCAAACGCCCAGCTCGTACCCAGACAGGACTCTCAGGGGTAAGCTTGAGGTCAGCATTCAGAAGTTAAAATTACAGCTTTTCCGGCACTAGGTAGGGAAACAGGGCTTGGACTTCTAATCTTATGAAGAATAGCTCTGCCTCTTTCTTAATGCTGAGCAACATAATCTGCTTACCGAAACGAGGACTGTTTTGTTTCTGTTCTTAAATCCTACCCAAAGAACCGTTTGCAGCCTGTCCTTCCAGACCCAGCAAAGCTTTGGGGTTACCCTACGCTTAGGGTTACGTTTACTGGGCTGGCACGGTGAGACCCAGCCTGGTTTTTGGCGCCCCACACGATGGAGAAGCACGGGGTGTCTCTCCCGACCCTCTCTGCGGGCCGGTCACCTTTGCAGCCGGCTGCCGAGCAGAGCTGTGGGCAAACTGGAGCCTGGCTGTGCCGCTCCTGGCACGCACCGCTCTGCCTCTTTTGCTCGGGCTTTGCAGCCCGGGTCGATGGTAGTTTGAGCATCTCCTCGTTGTGCTCCGTGGTGTGCTGTGGAAGTTAGTCTCGGCTGCTCCCTTTGGCTCCCTCAGGCCTGCGGGTTTTGCTTTTTTCCAAACAGAGCGCTGTGTAGACAGGCTTTCACAGTTTTCACCGCTGTCTGTTGCTGTTCTCTGCTCTGAGACAGCGTTTCTGGGATGCTGATTTCCTGCCTGTTTTACAGCAAATCCACCTACCGGGAATGACGTGGAGTGTTACTGGGGAGCTCTTTAGGGACACTGGCCTCTAAGAAGATCTGCTGGGCAGAGGGCAGGGAGGGAGAGCAGACAGTGTCACCCCATCGCCCCTGCAGCACCACAGGGAGAAATTCCTAAAAATCTCGTGGGGATGTTTTTAGAGGGACCTAGAGGTTGATCCATCTGGCAGGTCTGTGGTGGGCAAGGTTAGGAGGAAGAGAGCCTTGCTCTCTGAGAAGCAGTTTACTTGCATGTGCAGCACAGGAACTTTTCATCTTTCTCACACTACTTTCATGGTGACTTGTGCCGCCTGCTTGCTCTTGCATCTCATGGACTTGAGCCTGGGTAGTTTGCACTGGTTCTACAAAGCTGGTGAAGATTTATGCTGTCCCACAAACACTTGGCACGTTTCATCTGACGTAGAGCCCGCTGTGTTACTAAGGAAAGCCTACTGTACGAGGAGGGTGACTAATACAAGGCCCTGCTTCCTCCTGTCGGAACATCTACCACGAAAACTCAGACTGGCGTGGCATTTTGCATAGGTGTGCATAGACAAAGGTGAGTTTGGGCAGAGAGGTTTTCGTTTTCCCTTTCAGAGCTTCAGCTTTCCAGCAGGGCAATGAGTTGCAAAGCTTGTGGTGAGCTTACAGCAAATGAGTCGCATGTGGAGGACTGGGGAATAGGAAAAGTGAGCTGGCTGGTAGCAATGAAATCCTTGATTAATGCTGTATGTTTAGCAACCAAGAGGATTACTGGGTCCTGTCTCTCAGCTTCAGCTAGATAAAGGCATCGACTTCTAACTAACTTGATTTTTGCTTTTAAACTCATAGTTCTGGTGTGTGGCGTTTGCTGACAATAGCCCTTTGTCAGAAAGGGGAGAAGGAACACTCAGCTGCACCTCAGCCAGAAAAACTGTGAATCCACTTTTCTTTGTACCTCCATCGTTCCTTCCAGCTTGGCTTTACCAACATCTGAAAAATTACTTTTCCTCTCTCTGAATGCATAATTGGTTATTTATACACAAACCATACAGCATTTACTTGGTATACCTGACCTAGAAAAAAAGATTAGTCAAGAACTATCCTAGCAGATGTGAGTGTCAGTCAACATATGATCTCCATATAATTTATAAGGTATTAAATTACAAAATAATGAATCTTTTCAGTTAGCCTTTTGGCACATGATGATAGTATTACATTTTATGTGAGAATATCGACCACGGCTCTTGCCCCATAAAACTGCAAACAGAAATTTGTAAGCATTGGCACTAGTTTCACTTAGAAAAAGACACCCATTATGCTCAGGTTACAGTTAAGCTATGTACGTACAGCCTGGAGGTTGTCCAGTCACACGCAGTTCTTTCCCCCCTCTCTTTTAACATTTCCTTAAGAAGCCTAGACAGTGGTTTCTAGGGTGATTTTTTTTTTTTTTCTTCCCTTGGATTTAACTAGAGGAAGGTCTGCAGAGCACAGAGCAGAAGGTCTTCCAGGATTCTTGCAGATGAGTTATTCCTCTGCTGTCAGCTCTGAGGTGCTGGGCCAAATTCTGCTCTTGCTCACCCCGGAGTGACTGAGCGGCCACCATGTGTGAGAACAGCCCTGTCCCACAAAGCTCCCGAACCCCACGTAACTCAGGAATCTCATCTTCCTGCTTCTTGCTTGCAAGTGGAAAGAAGCAGCTTTAAAGTAAGATTTACAAGCTGACAGTTGTATGTTGCCCATTGAGAGCAAGCTGGCATGTAAACAAGTTTCTCATCTGTCTTTGTAAAACTGAAATAATAGGAGGTTTTGCCTTGGAGAAGAGCACTTACTCATGTACCATATATTTTTCTTGCAAACAGGAAGCTGGTTTTAAATGCACCCTCAGGTTTTTTAGTGAATCCTCCCCACTCTCATTCCTTCTCTCTCCCATCCCTAAAAGTGGAGCTCTTCTCTCATTAAGTACAATTTTTAACAACTGTTTAATGGCGGGGCAGTGGAATGGAGGTGCCTCATGTCTTTTGCACAGGTTAGGATGTGTCAGAGTTGTTGATGGTTTCACAATCCCCTCTTCTTCCCTAGACAGCACTGCACTGTGAAGGATGGTTTGCTGTGTGCAGAAAACCCTGCCTGTATCGAAGCCTGTAAAATCCCTCTTGCCTCACTTTGCATTTTGATCTGAAGTTACGGAAACAGCTTCTCTGAAATATATGCATTTTATGGCTAGTGCTGAAACGGGCTCATCAGCCAAAGGAAATATGCATTTTTAAAAGCCCTCTAAACAGTTGGGTTCAGCCCTGCATGGGAAGGAAAGGGGCATGGCACTGGCTTTCACTTTGTGTACGGTTAAAATGCAATGACACACAGCTAGGTAACTTTCTGTATGTTTCTGTCATAGATCTATAAAAGAAAATGCAGGATACGTAATAAATTAATTGAAAAACAAGAAAACATTGCTGTAACAGACTAAGAAAAGAGTGTGGCTAACTTGTACTTAACTCTTCTTTTGGAGTTACTTTGAGACCCTCTAGTTTAATTAGTTGACTGTATAGCAAAAACCAGCAAGCAATCACAAGATCTTCTCTTAACTGGCTGCTCTAACACCAGCTGGCTGTGTCCAAACAAGCTCTTTACTAAGGTCAGCACTCTGGTTCTTCAGCCCTTCAGCTGCACTCAATTTCCATATAGGAGACTTGCCCTTGCAAGAACTCTGGTGTTTCAGGCCCTTTCCTTCAGCTGACTTTATGGTCTAGCTCTTGCCAGAAATAGTCACATATAATCTCCTGGGATGTAAAAGCCCAGGTGCAACAGTGCAGTAATGAGGTCCTTACTTCTCCCTGGAGGTGGCATTTAAAATAAATTAAAAGACAGCTTAATCTGACAAAAGTGAAACTTCTTTCAAAACTGCATTATTAATTATTCTTTTCGCTTATTTTTTTCTCTAACACCAGGCAACAGTTTTGCCTACTCTCAGACCAATTATTTACAATTCAAACCTCTCCATACAGTAAATTCAGCATGCCTGTATCTATCAAAACCAGGATGTATACTCTTGCAGTGAAATAAGGAAAAGCCAAAAGCTTTTATTATGTCTTTTTAAGCAAACATACATATTGTGTGAAGTTACTGAGTTAACATATGATGATGCATTTCCCAAAGACATGAAATACTGACAGATATCTCTAAGAAAATGAAATTTTCTATTTCCCAACTGGTCCCATGTCAACTGTTGGGGGGAAAAAATTGCCAAATGTTGGCATGTTCTGACTAAAGAAGCTTTTCTGTTCCCTCCTTAGTTGGTGCATACATTGTTACCTATCCATTGGGATTTTCATGTTTTCTGTTCACCTGTTGTATCCAATGGGACCATCCCAGTGTAAGGATCTGTCTACCTGTGTAGTTATGCCCCAGCAACTTTTCTTCATTAACACCATGTGTGAACCCACGTATTCTGAAACAACTATTTCACACATGGTGTTAATCAGAAGTTAATGGGGGATAACTCCATGTGTAAACATCTCGCTAGAAATGCGATTCAGATGTTGGGTCTCCTCCGTTTGTAATAGCCTGGTCACTCATCTCATCCTGTGGTGCCGGTAGTGCAGTCTTTGTTAGAGGTGTCTCAGTCTTGAAAAGAGAATCCATTTTTATCTGTGTTTTTATGTTGAAAGACTTCTGGAAGGATTCTGATGTAAAGTAATAGATGAAAGGGTCAAAGCAGCAGTTCATTGTCGCAATGCACAACGTGATTGGGTACATTGTCCTCGCAAACCTCTCCAAGGAGCAATTTGCTATTGCTTGGGACCGCACCAGGGCATACAAGAAGAGTATGGAATTGTAAGGCACAAAGCACACGACAAAAATGGCCACATGCACAATGATCATTTTCAACACTTTCTCTTTGTTTGTCCCGATCTGAGACAAGGTGGCAGGTTTCCGGAGAGTCCTGAGAACTAAAGAAGAGCACGTAAGGTTGAGTAGCAAAGGAATTATGAATCCTACCACTTCAATAAATATAGTGATCTTGGACAGATAGGTTTTCCAGATACGTTTGGAAAAACCTTCAAAACAGGTTGTGCTGGTGTTGGAAATGTTGGTTGTGGAGAACAATGAAGCTGAAATTCCACCGCTGAGGACCAGTATCCAAACACCAGCACATACTATGGCAGAATTTCTCCTGGTCCTAATGGTGCGAGATCGGAACGGATAGACGATAGCAAGGAAACGGTCAACACTAATGCAGGTGAGGAACAGCATGCTCCCGTAGATGTTAGTGAGAAATGCTGTACCAGAAATCTTGCACAGGCTATCTCCAAAAGGCCAGTGTCTGTTGAAATTATAAAAAATTTTAAAAGGCAAAGTGAACACAAAAAGCAAATCTGAAACAGCCAGGTTTGTCATGAAAATGGCTGTTTCACTTCGCATTTTCATCCGAAAGCAGAAAACAAAGAGGGAGGCGCAGTTAGTAATCAAACCAAGGATGAAGACCACGCTGTACACAGCTCCATACAAGTTATACTTAAAGGAATCATCTATCAAACAGGTATGATTGTTGCTGTGGTTTCCCATGCCAAGTTTGTGATGTGCTTCCAAAGAACTTCAAAGTCTACTTCAGTGACATCCATAAAATAAGGCAGTGATCTCTTCTCTTCCTGAAGAAACACATTCCAGGAAGGTTGCTTGACACCTTGCTACCGCGTCTCCGTCACGAATCCTTTCATCCTAAAGGAGAGAGAAATAGATGCCATCAGTCTTGTAACCTGCTATCACCTAAAGTGGCTGTGCAAGAGAACACATACTCTTTCCTTTCTAAATGAATGGATGTGCAAACAAGACCAGTAATTAGGTTTCAAGGTAGTCTTTATAGATTTCACTATTATTGGGATTTTTCAAAGTTGAACACAGCAGTTACTGTACTCAGCCTTTCCTTTCCTTCCCCCATCGCTCCCTTGTCCTCCTATTGGAAGGAGAGTGATTGCTAATTCCAACTTTCCACTTGGAAAGGTTTTTCTTTAAAATTTGAGATGGAATTGGCCCAGTGTGTTTGGAAAGAAATTAAATCATGGACCCACGATATTGCCCAGGTATAGAATCAAACAGTCTGAAATGTTCACCTAAACTTGTAACAAGAGGAGAAAGAAGCTGAAAGCTTTAGTGTTTACTTTTAACTGTGCAGGAATGAAAGTTCTACGGTTTTTCAACCTTTTTTGATGTAAAAGTATTAAAAAACCCAAACCTATGTTAACAAAGTACTGCTTTGTCTTTTTTCTATTTGAAAATAGGAGCATCCTTAGACATGTTTTTCAAAGTGAAAACCAGAAATTTTGTATTTCAGAAATGTTTTTCAAAACTACTTTCCAAAGTTATGCTTGCCACTTTTGGACAACGATGTTTGGGTTTTTTTCTTAAAAACTTCTGCAAAAATGCTATTACTTTCAAAAGGACTTTTTTTGCAAATGTAAAATGCTTTGCAAAAAGGACTTCCCTGAGCTGTACCAACAGCTTCATTTCATTTCTACTCTTTGTCAACGTTCAGAACCTGAAACTTCAGAAATCTCAAACCACGCTCTTGTAAGACTTTGTCTCAGTTCAGCAAGCTTTGGAGAATTGTAGGGTTGAAGTAAGCATGCTGCTTGTTGGAAATAAGTGCTTTCCAAACTGCCTCGATGTTCTCTTATTGCTCTTCTAAGTATTGTTTTTAAGGCCTGGGAGGATAAGCAGTTGGAAAGTCTCCTCATTGGAATGAGGAGGGTTTGTGAGTTGGAACATGGGTACTGCAGTCAGTACATCTTGGAAATGTGGAGCAAAGTTGGACAATGAAGGGAAAGACCTTTTGCCTTGTAAACTACAGCAAACCAAACACGAAACAAAGTTTGTAATCTTGTAATCTAAGAAACATCTTGGTAGCTACAACTACAGAGTAATTTAGAGAGATGAAACCCTTGTGAAGAGTAGGATCCATTCCAGAAAGTGATCCTCTGACAGTGTAGTTTCAACAGCAAACATGTAACTGACTCGTGTTAAAGGTTGGAATGGCAACATATAAACAAATAAACTGGGGAAGAAAGTATGGAATCAGGACAATTTGGGATGCAAACTGATCAAAATCAAATGTCTTCCATATGTTTTCCTACTGGAAAAGCTCACGCTGACAATTGTTCTTGCACGCAGGCTGTCAGTGAGTCAGCTGGTAAAATGTCAAGTGTTGAGAAAGATGTAACAGCCACGGCTTTGCCAGAGGGAAGGTGCAAGCTCTGCCCTCACCTGGGAATGCCGGGACAACTGCAGGCTTTACAAAAACCAGCCCTGTGACCCAGAGAGCAGGCAGCACCTCGCCTTTGCCCCTTACAGATTAGTTGGATGTAAAGCAAAATAGCAGTAAGGGAGGGCCCCCAGATCTCGCTTCTCAGAAAGATGACTTCCCAATTACTTGAACCTTTTGACGTCCAAAAAGATGACTTGGAACTATTAGGTCTCTCCTGTCAGGGAGGGTTCATGCTCTCTGCAGGCTGAGGCAGTGTCAGGACTGGGGCAGCGAAGTGGTGCTTTGTGCTGGTTTGCTGTTCTGGCTGTGTTTGCTGTGCAAGCCTGGAACTACCAGAATTCGCTATGATTTTCGTAGGCAGCTTTGGTATACACTTTTCACCAAATTTAGTAAATTCTTCCTTCAACTTAATTGCGTTTGGAGTTACACATTTGGGATGATATCCTGTATTAGCAAATGTTCAAACCAGAAGTAGATATGTCCTTATCCGGTTGCTGTGGCAATGACAGAGGAGACCGATCCTGCGGTGGAGCTTTCCCTACAGCACACGTAGGCGAGCGCTTCGTTCTGCAAACCGTACGGGGCTTTTGGGACAGCTGGGCAGAGTAGGGAATGGGCTGCACAGGGGAGCAAAATGTTCCTTGCACCCCTTTGTGCTTTTGCACTTATCTTAGGTTTTTTTCCTACTAATTCATGCCTAAATGAACTTTATTGTGAAATGACCTAAAAAAGATACCAAACGTTTAAACTTATGGAAAGGATGGTAGTAAAATCTCAAAGGTGCACTTCCTTTGAATAGGTAGTAATCTAAATAAGCGAAGGTCTCGCCTGCAAGTCGAAATGCCTTGAAGCCAGAAGTTAGATTCAAAAGCATACATGAGCTCCCAACAGGAATAGCTGTGCCTCTTAGCTTAACCCTCAGCCTAATGCATTAAATTCTTGGCTTGTAACTCCCTTTCAGTAAAGAGAGTGCATGTTATCTCCATCAGGAGCAATTTTTGTTTATACTGAAATGTAACCTCCATAAGTAGCTCCTTTTCTTCTGCAGTGTGTAAAAACCAGGTGTGCCAGACTCTTCTAGTCCAGGCTTTGTGTCCAACTGGGGAGGTCTGAGAGGGATTGGGTGTCCTTTGAAGCCTTACAGAGCCATGTGCCTAGGAGGTTGATGGAAACTCCGCTTTCCAATCTGTGCACACAGTCCAGGATTTTGGCTGCTCCTCAAAACACAGCCTGACACAGCAGGTTTGAAAGGCGGCTTTGAAATGCTTACCTTCACTACTGACCTACGTGGCTGTTGCCAGCAGCCTGACCCAGATACTCATTACACAGGAGAAAAGATGCTCGATCACTTGATTCTTTTTTCCCTTGCTCTGCATCAGACAGCCGCAAGGTCAAATACCAGTTTTTCTGGTGTATAAGTCTATGGGAATTGCCTGCCAGCGATTGTTTAGCTAAGTTATGGTCTTTAAAATACAGGCCTGTGTTGTTTGCCTATCTAACACTGAGGTGTTTAAACAAGCTGGCAAGTTGCTTTGAAACTCAGCCATGTGCTTTAAATTCTGCAGCATGAGTCTACAGATTTAGTTTTCTGAATGTAAAATTCACTTTCCTTCCTTTTCACTAAGGATTAAAGCAGTAGGATGCTCTTCATTTATACCATGTTTACTACTGCTGTTGTCTTGCTGGGGAAAAAAAACTAGCAATACATTTTAAAATGCTGCATTAAGTGAATATAAAGAAAACCACTTTACTGTTCTGTATTTCAGGCAGGCCAAAACTTTAAATCCTGCATCTAAAATGGGGGGCAGTACATGAGAGCAGAAATGTACCTAGGTGTTATCAGAATTGGTGCCATAACAGAACATACAGCCTGTTTAATGTGGTAATATTAAGAATATTTACTCTCTCGTAGCAGGGATGGTACAAGCAAGCCTACAGCAGCTGTTGCTTACTCATTTAACCCTGTTACTCTCAGAGTTACGAAGTGGGGTTCAGCAGAGTAGCTGACAGGGTTTGCTTCCGTTTGCCTTTTATCGTAGAGATATCCCCTATCCTCCGTGTACTGAAAATAAAGGAAAACCTCTACGTATTACTTCCTATGGTGCACAAGTATCCTGTTTACAATTGTTTTATATCCTCCACCCCACAAAATCTTCAAAACAGCCCGTTTGCAGCTTAATTCAGACCAACCATTTCTTAGTACAGAAAATTACTGCAGGTAAAAAGCACACTTTAAAATCAGATTCTGTAATTCCATTAAGTCCATCCATTCTTTCTGCTTCACAAACATCTCGTTCCCCACAAGTCCATCAAATTGAGGTCAGAAAAAACAGCATGAAGATTGGGACTGACACTTTTGCATCTTCACATTTTCTTTTTCTCATATGAGATGCAAGATGAATGTAACTTTATCAGTCTGAATATGTAGGACATCCTGTCTGTACTCATTTAAGTAACTAAACGCTGCAAAGCCTTTTCTTGTGAGGTCTGATACAGACCAAATGTGAAAGCCTTCCAAATCTGAAGGATCTCTTTCTCGATTATCACTATGTGTACTCAGGTTATCTCTACATCTTGAGAGACAAAGGTTTTATAGGTACAGAAGCCAAAACCTGATGGATCAAAAGGTGGGGATACTGGGGTTGGGGGTGGGGTGGGGAGGTGGTTCTCTGGGTTTTGTCCAGAAATATCTCTAGGTTATGGCAGCACTTGTTGTGTTTTGATATAGTCTCGGACCTTGACCTTAGAAATAAATAAGTATTTTCCGTGGGCACAGCATGCGCTTTATGCCTTCTCTTGACAAGAACTACATTCATTAGAGGGTTTTCACTTCCCTGTTCCTCACCCAGTTGGTACAACGATCGTATGATGCGCAACTCACTTCTGCCACTGAGCCCAGGGTTACGGCTTTACAACCCCAAACTCTATAATTTCTTCAATTTCTTGGGTTTTATTTCCCTCCTTTATTCTACTTTAATTACGTAGAAGGCTCAAAAAAGGTTTTGTTGGGTTGGGAGGAGTTGTTTGGGTTTTTGGAAGATTTTTGCATAGATGATAATTCTGCATGAGGCTATAGGACTTGGATTCTTCCAGACTGGTAGGAGTACTATAGGTAAGGTGAGATATAGTGCAACTGTTTGAATATGGACTTAATAGATAAACAAGAAACTTTTTCTACCTGAAAAAGTAAACGTTTCTGACAATCATATGGCAGTGCTAATGAGCAACCGTAACACCACCAAACCATCATTTCTAAAGGCTTACAAATGTTCACTTGAAAACCACAAAATGTGAATTCAAAGAAAGCAAAGCAGTGATGGAAAACACAACAAAACCATCTCACCACTGAGTTCCCCGCTGCTTTGCCACTCTTGCAGTACCTCAGTGCCTGCAGTGGGATCTCCACTTACTAATACTTTCTCTTTTCAGTAAAACTCCGCTAGTTATTTTTGATTGCAAAGAACTTTGAGAGCATTAACTGAAAGCAGTTGTAAGAACAAACCTCCAGTTTGGGGGAATCTGGATGCTGACTTTTCCCTTTTTGAGGCTGACAGGACAGTAACTGTGTTGCACAGCGATGCTGGCTCCATTTTCCCAGTGCCAGCAGCATGAGCTTACGGAAAGCTATACCAGTAACAGCAGGCATTGCTGGAGCCGGCTGCTGCTGCAGGGAAATGGCTGGGGATGGGAAATGGCTTGGGACATCAAGTTTGGGGTTGGCTTTTAAACCGACCAGCTTGCCGAGTTGCTGTGAGGTCTCCATCCTCCCCAGAGCTTCTTCCAGTTTCACAGTAACCTTTGCCTACGTTTCTTCCCCGGTGTGGTAGGAGCAGGAGAAAGGGTGGGATTAGACAGTGGGAAACGAAGCAGCTGCCTGTAAACAAAGCACTATTGACTATATGGAGCGATGGAAAGTAGAAATGCTTTAATCTCTTTCATTTACTAATCCTAAGTGATGAATTTGAGAACAGTAGGAAAGTAGACAGAAGTGTGACTTTGAAGTCCAGCAAAGGTTTCTGTAGCTTCAAAGAGCCATTCTTCCCCGCGTTTTATCAGAGTGAATGCCTAGCTGGTATGCTGGGCAAAGGGGGACATTTTCTGATGATTAGCATAAAAGACAAGGCAGGAAGGCTCTTATTCATGGCTTTGACACTTATTGTGCGAGGGTCTTCCCTACCATTGGTACTTTCATTCCCCAGTATTTGCTGTGGGTGTAATAACGTCTCCCGCACCTGGTGGGAAGGTGAAATCCTGAATTACTCAGGATCGTTCCAGTCAGGTTTCACTGTCTGCTTTTCAAATCCTCTTTGACAGAACTAAAACAAAGTATGGGAGCCTGTGAGGCATTTCCCTTCACTCAGCCACCAAGAGTGATCCTGGGGACCCGCTGGGATAGGTGAGAGCGCACCAGCCGCTGCTTTCCTCCCCGCCTGGGGCGGCCTGGGCTCTCCAGGAACCTCACAGACCCTCCAAGTTCAACAGCTACTTTCTGTTGCCTGGAAGTCAGTGAATGCAGTTGCAGCAGAAACCCAGGTTAATTCTTCTCCAAGATGGAGCGGGGAAGTGGAAACTTGAGCCTATCGGACCCAATCCTAAGGGCGCTCTCCTTTTTTCTTTCCTTTTTTTTTCCCTTTTTTAATTGGTCAGCGCTGCCGTTGTCTCCTAACTGTCCTCTGAGACTTACAAAGCATTTCCTGCTCATGGTGACTTCTCTGTGCTGTATCTGTTTTGTATTGAGCTAATTAAAATGTTTCCTTCTGAAGAGAATAGTGAACTGACTTACCCCATATTCAGACACTGATCCTCAGGGCATGACTCTCTTTTTGTTTTCACTGAGAATGTCTCTCTCCATTTACATCACCCCTTTAACCCTTGATGCGCTTTGGCCTTCCCCATCCACTATGGCCTTCAGAGGGTCTGGTCCGCAGCCCAGAAGTGAGAGAATTCACCCCGAACTTCCCAGCAAAGTTTGCACTATTTTATTCTTGTAAGAGGGACTTTTTTGCTTGCAAAGGAACCTCAATCTGATGGAGGAGGACTGTAGGAATGCTACTTTTTTTCACTCTCAGGTGTCTCACTAAGGGGAGATCACTTTGTAGTAGCACTGCTAGATTCAATCGAAATCCCAGTAAGAGAAGATTTAGATGCAAAGAAAAAACTGATGAACTGATGAAAAGTAGAGTTACACTGTTTGACCCAATAGTTGAAGATTTACAGGTTGTTTTCACTCAGAAGTAGAAGCTGGTGATGGAGGTAGCTATGTCTTTGATGTATCCCTGTTTATTTACAAAGCGTGGTTAAGAAAAAAAAAATAAAAAATAAGAGAGTCCTGTTTCCCTGAACCACTGGGGAATCCAACAACAGGACTCAGTTTATTTGCTTATGGTTCCAAAATGCCTTCCAGTCAGCGTCCTGCCCAAAAAGCTTGCTTTCTTTGCTTTCTCTGACACAATTTCCAGTGGTTCCTCGGTGATTGCTTGGCTTTTTGGCTCCTTGTTGCCCTTCCTCGGCTCCTCGCGAGGCGCCTGCAGCCGCATGAAGCCCTCCTTTCACCCGAGCCTCGTTTGACCGCTCTCACCCAGGACCGTGCCTTCGGGCTGGTTCCTCTGCAGTCCCTTTGCTGAAGCAGGAGAGCTGAACTTTCACCTCTGTTTTTCCAAAAATTATAGGCTTTTTTTTTTTTTTTTCCTTGCATACATTAGCACCAACAAGCTTCCATCCAGCTGCCAGCACCACAGCACAAACACCTATTTCAGCTTTTGCAAGCTCAACTGGGTGCAAGGAGGTGCGGCTGGTTTCCTTGCGGGTGCTGAGCACAGTCCCTCAGCAGGGCAGAAGGCAATCTGTACTCTGCTCCGGTGCTCAGGACCTTAAAGGATCTGTGCCCTGCGTTTATTTACTGGAGGGAGTTGATAAAACAGGGCTTTGTTCCCTCAAATTGCTTTATTCTGGGGGGGAAGGTTTGAGAAGTCTCTTCTGACAGCAGTATGACTGGGTGGGTATCGTCAGCCTTAGTTTCATTTGCTCCAGTGGTCCGGCCTCCGAGCGCTGGAGGTGCACGGTCCCCTCCCGGAGCTGCTGGGCTCCCTCTTCGCCTTGGTGCACGTTTCTCAGCAAGAAATTCGGAGGCATGATTGGGGTTTTCATGTCATCTCCCTCACCCCCCCTCTGGGGGAAAATCATTAAGGTCTTGAAAAATATTCACTGGCATATAATGAAAGGAAGTGTGAGGAAGCACAGCACACAGCTATAGAGCATTATAGAGGGTAGATTTGCACTAATGTGTTAAAATAAATACGAAATTACTTTGCAATGCAAAAATATCAAATTTCAGCCAGTGAGTGATGTTTCTGCAGTGAAGTTTCTTAGGAATTAGATTTCTAATAATGAGATGAGAGAAGGGGAATGACATTTTGGTATTGTATAAGGGATGCTGCTTTTATGGTCAATATCCTTTTACCATGTAAAAGGAAATGTATGCTGGGGTGGAAGATGGTGCGTTATCTGCAGGTTCAAGAAATTAAAATGGGAATATTACTAGGTGAAAATAAGAGCTTCCGTTGTGGCTATCTATTTACAGGCATAATAGGTACTCAAAGTATTATGAGATCACGTTATGTACAGAGAAAGCAATCTGCTCTGTTGCTAGCACGCACCTTTGTCTCGGGGCTTAGGGACTGATGAATGTCCCTCAGTTTCACTTGCTAAGATAAAGAGACTTTCCTTTTTCTGCAAAACCAAACCAAACTGTTACAAATAATGCAGAAAACTTTCCTTGCAGCTGGGGTCAGCTAAGGCTAGTTCGGCTCTGGAGCGGTGTGGATCTTTACCCTCTTTTATGGGCCTGAACTGAGAAGATGGTGCATTAGAGGAAGTCTTGCAGAGCCACTGTCTGTTCTCATGAATAAAGAGCTCCTCTTTTCAAGGAAAAAAATTGCCTTTCACAAAAGGTGATGGCTCCCCTTCCCTGAGACTAAATCGGATCCTTATTTACGGAGGAGGAGCAACGTGTGAAGGAGCAGAGTGAGCCTCTGCACGCACGCTTGACCTGGAAAGACCTATTGAGGCTGGATTTGCGCTGCAGGAGCCATCCTCACCTACCCCAGCCCGCGGACGGGACGGCTCCCCGGCGTCTCATCTGTGCTCCTGGAGCAAGCACTGTGCGAGCCATCGGGCTGGGACCACCACATCATCCGTGTGCACCTGGCCAGCAGCACCTGGGCACTGCTCAATAGAGCCCCGATACTCAAATATGCTTTTAAGCAGAGTTAGCCGCAGCCTGCACAGATGAAGCACAAACATTGGCATGAATACCTATGGCTGCAAGCGGCCACGCTGTAAGTGCCAAAGCAGTACCACAATAACTGAGTCCCAAATTGTTTTGCCATGTACGACTCTCCCCAGCGAGCAATCTTCTCTGGCCCCCTGCTCCAGAAGTAACACACCCTGCTACAGTGCACCCTTTCCCCAGGATCTGGCCCAAGGTTTGGGTAAAATTGCCTTAAATCCTGCTCTTGTGCTCCAGCCATGAGGTCACAGGCTGGAGGAGGGCAACCATCTTACAGCTGGGAGTGCACCCTCCCTCTGGCACAAGCTGCAGCTCAGGCACAGTGAATGTTTCGATCACTGCTTCTCGGAAAACGGGGAGGTGACGGGTTTTCACGGTTGTTTTTTTTTTTACCCCTCTCATTACAATACTCCGAATGGAAGTGAATGGGTAGTTGCATTCAGGCATTAGTTCTGTTTGTCTGTCTGGTACAACTGAGCTCCTAACTCCAGAATTTGAAAGACACTGATTTTTATCAATTGACCTAACCCCAGTTAAGGAGGAGTCTCATTTTTAGTCTCAAAGGATTAAAGTGAAATGCATGCTCAGCCTCCCCCTCCCTTCCTCCCTCCCATGTTTTTCAGGACTTTCTTTTACAATTCAGAGGCTTTGAAGCCCCTAAAGTTACCAAGGTTAGTTTCCTGCCTGTTTTATTTTAGCTTTCAGAATGCTAGTAAGGGAAAGAAGATGGAAAAGTGCTACAAGGGGGGAATATCCTTATCACCAACCTGTGAACTTTGCACTTCCCATCCTCTGGGTTTTACTGTTCTGTTCATATAGGGGAGCAATACAAACACACACAATTGTCTCGTCTCAAACAAAGATTAAGGAGTGCCATTAAAAAACCCAAACTGTTCTTGCAAATCCTTCTGCAGTGGGCTTATATTGTGTTAAATCCTATTTCTTCCAAACAGCTGTGCCTTTAGGTTAAGTATGTTGTTCATCATTAATTTTGCTTCTGATACCAGGTTTTCTATCTGCTTAGAACTGTATTTGACTTTTTCTCATGGGATTTTGCCACTGAGCTTAAAAGGAGTAGATTTTAGCCCTAAATGAAAGCCAAAGTGATAAATAACATTTTTAAGTTTTGCAGTATAAAATATATAACTTACTTCCTAATTTGTAATGCAGTTTGTAGGAAACGGATTCCACATTACATGAAGCTGAATGCATGTATCATTGTAAGCTGAAAGTCTAAGTTTATGCCACATTTACACACAATCCTTTCTTAAGCTTGAAGTGTCTTTATGATACTGACTTCAAGTACAAAAAAGAAGCCCTAACCAAGAGATTTTTTTTGCAAATCTGAAACAAACAACAGGGATAGAAAAGTCCTTAACTTGTCATCTGCAGCGACACAATGAAAATTACAATGTGAATTATATCAATTTCCACTGCAACAGTTTGGAGGAGTAGTTCACAATAGTAATTACCTTCCAAAAACTTGGAGATCATCCTTCTCACTTTAAACAGAAACATTCGCCTCTCCCATCCCAATCATAGCATAGCTCAAGTATGAGGAATGAGATCTGGCTGTATAGAAAAAACATTGCTAATCTCCATTGAAATGTACAGCTCGAGCCCATCCCCGGCTAGTTTTAACCCCCGGATTTGTCTGAGCCTTCAGATTTCAGAAAACACTACAATCCTTTTTTTCAGCACTGACATGAAATCTGGATGCTTTTCTGCTGAGTTCAAAAGCGAGGAAGCAGAAACTTACCACGGCAGAGCAGCCGGGGCTGAGATCATGCCCACGGCTCGGCAGATTTCAGCCCGATTCCTCCCTGACAGCCCACATTTATCCTTTTTGTGTGCGTGGAACGCGAGCCGAGCTAGTCCCACGCGGAAGATCTGCGTGCTCGACTTCCTACAAGTTTACCCGTTCATCTTTAAAATCTAAAGCGACTGGCAGCTGTCTGCCTTCCTTTGTTCGCAGAGGAAAGAAAACTGCTGAACGCTGCAGCCATCATGTCTTGGGAAACGGGACACAAGAATGGGCCCAATGTCTGGGCAGGGTCTGTGGGCTGGGGGAACTCTTGGGGGTCTCGATAGGAAACGCTTTCCATTGGGTAGGGCTGTATTATTAGTGCCTGAGCCCGCCCCGCTCTCCGCTGGGTCCCTCTCGCGGGGCTGTATTCCCTTCCAGAACTGTTGCCCAGCCAAGGCAGCTCCCAGTTCAGAATTAGCAGCTTAAGGACAGCCCCACAATGGGTAACGCGGATTTCCTGAGCAATTAGCTGGTGGGGACAGCCTGCGAGAGCGTGCCCGCGCCTCCACGCCGGGGATGGTAATGAGCAGGGGAAAAGCTGTTTAAATCTCGGATTTTCCTTCGCACGGCTGTAATTGGGTTTCCTTCCAATTAAAAAAAGTGAGGAGGAGCGGGGGGGGGAGCGGGAAAGCGTTGGGTAAGACTAGGAGGCTGCAAAGCAAAGCTGGCTGTGAAAATAAAATGCCTTTCTAAACAGATTTAGAAAGGGGTTGGGTTTTAGGTTGGGGACGGTTTGGGGTTTTTTAAATCTTCTCAAAGGAGCTGACTAGGACAGTCTGGACTCTTGTCCCCCAGCAGTTTGCTCTGAAAGCCCTGGGTTCCTGCTGGAAAACCTGTAGGCTTTCAAATGTTTAGGGACATAATTACAAATACTCCAGGGAAGCACGGCTGCTTTTGCCTGTGTAGCTCACCCCGGGAGCTGCTGCTGCCACTCAGTGAATCTGCCTTCCAGCAGAGCCGCTAGCTAAAAGCTTTTTTTTTTTATCTCTTACCTTTAATACCAGCCCTTCAGCTAGGGAAAGAGGATCTTCTGGCAGCAGGAGTAATGCAGCAGACGGCTTATTTGCCTCCGCCTGTTTATGCTGTGGAGCAGCTGGTGCCCTTTTCTTTCTTTTTCAGCCCTCTCCAGTTCCATAGGTTTGAAATCCCGAGTCTGCTTTTAAAGCCCAGCCTCCCACCTAACGTGTCTCGCTCGCATTGTGTTTGTCTCTCCTTTTCCTCCACTCTTCTTGGCTGTTCCCACAGGCAGCCAAGGCCAGTAAACAACTCATTGTGAAGCTGGAACTAATGTTATTCCTTGGGCTGGTGGCTGATGCAGCGGTCTCTGACTCCCTTCTGCAGCACGCCCAGCTGCCACAGGCTTTTATCCAGTCGATGCAAATAACTTCCTGAATATCTCATGTAACAGCCTAACTCCAGTCTGCAAAACCTCATCCTCTGAGAGCTTACGGTTTAATAAAACATATAAAAACACGAGTGTGGATTTAGATGGCAAATGGTGAAGGTGCAGATGTTTCCTGCTCCGAATGGTCAAAGGTCCGTTTTCCTTTTTTCAGCTGGTAAAGGTGACAGGCAACCTGGGTAAATTGTGAAGGGATGGCCAAAGACATCGGCCATCGCTGTCACTCGTGTACAGATGTGTGTGTGGGGGAAGTATGCAGGCTGGGAGAAGGCTCAGGATGCAAAATCCACCAGTATCACCAGTAAACTGGCATATAGAAATCAGCTTTGGCCCTTCATGGCTTGTGGGCATTTTCAGGCTGGCTGCTTTTCACACCCCGGGGCCCATTCTTATGCGAGTGTGAGTGCTCTCAGCAGGGACCGATTAAACAACACCTCTGCATTTGAAATCGCCCTTTTTACGGAAAGAAGTGTGGTTTGGATGGTTTGGAGCTGGGTGTGCTGCTACAGATTAGAATGAGCTCACCGAAACCCTTTGCAGATTAACATCTTGCGTCTCAGCCTTCAAAACTATCAGTCGCTGGGCAAACCCATTAGAGAGGAGACTGATTACTCCTTGAGGCACACAGCATAAATCTTAAAACAATATTTCTGTGCTGCTTACAGTATTTAGCCTGAACGTGGCAATCATGCCAACTTTGATGCTGCTGGAATTTAATCAGGCAGCTGTACCTATCTGGGATGCTTGCTTTCTCTCTAGAGTTATTGGTTTAATTAAACACTCCTAACAAAAGTCTTCAGCTGTTGTGAACTTCCAGGAACTGCTCCTTATTATGTTGCCTCTAACCTAACAGGAGACCGGAGATGGTATTTTTGCCCTTTAGGGAGTCCATCCTTCTAAACCATCGTAGTGGTTCCAACTTCATTCGTGGTTGCCATTGAATTCAAAAACATCTCTAGTGAGCAAGTAATTCGGTCACCTGTTACTCTGGGGTTTTTTTTTTCTTTAAAAAGGAGCATCTTTTTCGCTAGCTATAGCCAAAACTAGAAGCTGGAAAAGTAGGATCTCTAGGGTGACCCATGATGCTACTCTCCAGCCTCTACAAATCATTAAAAAAAATCACAACATTTTCCCCTATGGGACATAAAAAGGGTTTGGTATTAACGAGAAAGAAAATGTCCCCAGAGCAATATATTTCTGCTCCCTTCTAAGGCACAGTTCACAGCAATACACATAGGCCTTTACCCTTCTCCACACCAGTTTAAATAGGCCAAATGCTGTGCTATCAATGTACTCTGTGTATTTTTTTAAATAAATAAAGTACAAACATTTCCAACAAAGTACCCTTAACATAGGTTTATTTGCCAAACATGAAAAAAGGAGGTGGCTGCCTCTCTTCTTGGTTACAGTTACAGGCAAGTGTTTTCTTTAAAATGGAAAAACAATGAATAGACTCCTCAGCTCTTCATCTCTCCTCTTTGCACAACTCTTTTGCTGTCCCCACCCTGATCCCATGGTGTTCATCTTAGACTTGGGACAGGGTGGGATTTAGTGAGCTCTCCTTGTTAAAACATTGGCAGTACATCAATAATCTCTAGTTATTTTGGAAAACAAGGGAAATTGGACAGTTATCTTATTGAAAACCACGGCTGCTGAGAAGGCATAACATGTTTAAGCAAAAGTTTTACCCCCTGTTTACAGTACTCAGATTTTCTGCTTATGCATAGAAACCCTACTGATATGATACCTCTGTTGTGTTTTTGGTTGTCTGTTGTGTCAGTGGTCTGGTGGCTTTTGGGCTGGCATGTGATATTTCCATTGATTTCAGCCAGACAGGAATATCTGAATTTAAGGAACGATTTTGCCCAGAAGACTAGCGCATTGCATTTCCAGATGATTAATGCTTAATTCTTCTGCTGTCAAACATACTGGCTATTTTCAGTCAATTGATGCTTCGTTGTGCCAAGATTCCTACTTCAGGGCACTTAGGAGCACTCAAAAGGAGCCAAAGAGCAGAAACCAAATCAAAATTGCATTTTAAAGACCGCTAGAATATATAGGATAGAGACATTAGCTTTTCCCTTTCCTCCTCTATTCATTGGCAAGGCTCGTTTCCTTCCTTTGCTTTCTTACAAAAGCAGATTTAATTTGTCATTTGGTAGCTAAATATTGCATGGCTTTAGTTAACCCTGATACGGCAGCGCGTATCAGATGTCCCGAGGCCCCGCGGAGCCCTCTCTCCCGTAGAGAAGAGCGTGTGAACAAGATTCTTTGAGCTGCTGTGGTCACAATGGACCATCCAGGAGGGGCTTCACAGCACCGGGGTGGTTTAAGGACCCTCTTTGGAGAAGCAGGTAAACCCCATGTTGCCAAAATACCTTCCCCTTGAGCTTACAAACTTGGTCGTATTTAGAAATTTTGTCTGTCTGCAATACATCTGTATGATGTCCTGTATCGTTTGCTCATGCTGTGAGGCACACAGCTTCCTAAGGTCTCATGGGTTTTTAAGCACCGGCTTTAGGACTGCAGCTCCTATGGAGTACGGTTAATGTCTGGGTGACCTCAAAGGAAACATTTGGATGATTAAACCAACAGGTTCAATTCTGTTAGAATGGAGTATTTCATTTAGATGTGCCCCAGGAAAGCCAAAGGAAAAAATCAGTAATACTGACATTTTCCTGGAAAAAAAAAAAAAGTTACTTTACAGAAACCACAGTCTCTCCTGGAAAAGATTTTGAAGGAAGATTCCTGAGCAGAGGTAGCAGAACCCTTCAGGAGCTCAGTAATGCTGCAGTGTTTACTATTACTTAATGGTTTGTCAGTGCTTCCATTTGAAATCCTTTTTGAAGAGTTTTATAACAAAGCCATAAAAATCAGTTTGCAATCAAGTGGAAATGCAAAGCTTCATCCCGTGTGTGTTTTTTCCTGGGGGACAAAAAAAAAAAAAAAAAAAGCAAGTACCCATTTGAATCAATATCCTTGCAGTTTTAAGAAGGCTTCATCTGAAAACCCTCGTTTGTCAACTTACCAGCACTTAAAGTTCCATTACTTTCCAATCCAACAGGACTTTTTGCTAATAAATGACAGGATATTTCTTCTCCAAATATTTAGTCAAATTGAAGCTTTTTGGGGGGCAGGGGAAAGTGCTACTTGTAGCAGCGGAGTGACTGAGTGTCCAGAAAGTCCCCGCTGCTCTCAGTGCTGACAGTTTTCTAGTGAACACGGTCTGCTAAAACACGAATACGGTCCATCCGGGTAAGGATGGGATTAACCAATTAACTTGTGATTTGTTTCTCTGATGTTTAGACCCATCCAATAGCAACTATTTGCCTTCTCATGAGCCCTGAGGGCCTGCCTTTATTAAGTGCGCTTAACTCGAAGCAAAGGCATTAGATTATGAGCTGCTGAAATGTGTTTCATTGTGTAAAAAGTAAATCAGAAGTTCATACTCTTTGCTAGGTCAGGAAAATAGAAACTTCTGGTGGCACCAAGTGCCTGAACCTGAATATTCCTCCAAAGCATGCATTTTTTCCTAAACCTTTGCTTTTCTTTGCTATGTAGCCTCATCAATAAGCTAGAATAATGTCAGTCTTTTGGACAGTGTCCTCTCTGTGCCTCGAGGCAAGCCTCTCCCTTTGCTTTCCATGTTTTGCAGTAATTTAATAGGGCTCTTCCAAGTGTGTCTCAGTAGTTTCAGAGTCTTTAATTTTTCTTGTCAACGGAGACGGGATTCATTTTGCAGACTCCCCGCTCATTCGTCATTTTCCCCATAACGTGGAACAATTTCCAATTTTGCATGACCAAATGTAGCCCGTAACGTCTCCCTTCAAAAACTGCATCCAGGAGTCACTTGAGGCAAGAAAGAAGTACCTGATTATTCTCTCCACCAGAACGAGTTCAGACACTCACTGTCCTAATTTGGTGTGGGATCCGGGTTCGTCGATTCTTTTTACTGAGTTCAAAAGGACTCTGCATGCTTCAGAGTCCCCGCTTTAATAAACACGCCGTAACGTATACTGTTGTTTTGACAAGAGGCACCCGTCATGCCGAAATCTTATCCCCAGGAAAACAGAGCAGGTGTTTTCCAGCAAAGCTGCTGGGCTGCCTGCGTGAGCCACCGCCAGCACCAGCTCACGAGGAGCCCGATTTCGGAGTTAAGCAATATTGCTCCTGTCACAGGGGAGGATGATGTTCCAACGTGGCCAGGGGGAAGCTGAAACGGCAGCCTTTGTCTTCCCATAGCAGGGAGCAGAGCAGGTTTTAACGAAAAGCGGCTGAAATAGAGTCGTTTCGTTCTTCTTCTGAATCCCAGTGATAGCCAGCCAATGGCTCCTATTCCAGGCATGGTGGAGCCTGGGTTTTTTTAGCAAAGAGCACCCTGTTTGACTGGTGTGACTGGACCCGCAGCGGCTGTTGGTGTCAGCAGGAGGTACCGTACCCGTATTTCACACAGCACAGCTTCCCCGGGCTGAGGCTGTGGGATGGCTGTAGTCAGACTGTAAAACGGCTTCAGTGAGTACTGGTGTTTTACTGGAGGAAACTGAGATTCACCAGATGAATTGGGAAGGATGAAGAGTGACCATGTCAGGAAGAGCCACTGCAGAGCAGTTAATGAAGCAAGCAGAGAACAACAGACGCTGCGGGCCAGCGCTGGCCGACTTCCCCGCGCAGTAGCAAGGACAGCATCTCGGAGCACGGCACTGGAGGGATATTAAGTTTCAACAAAACAAACCCAAAGGACACGAGAAGCTGGTGAATATAATCTCTGTTCTGATGGCAAAAAATCAGAGTTTGAAAGGAGCCTGGAGCACCTAAAACAATTGAAGGCGCAACTGGGCAGGAGCTTGCAATTCTGCTGTGCATGAATAGAAGGAAGAAGCAGCTGAATATCAGGAAACGTTTTCTAACAATGCGCGCTATTAGACTTCAGCGGAGACTCCGGAGGGAAGTGGTAAAAGCCCACATGGGCTGAATAATAGAAAACTAGACAAAATCGTAGCATACGTATACTGGAAAGAAATCTTTTGGTACAGTGATACGCAATTCACAATACCTAGTGAACATAGCATTGCTGTTATTAATAACATCTTTGAGATGCATTTTTGGATACACAGATTTAGAAGAGTTCTTGCAAACGAGGAGGCTGCAAGCGTTCTGTGCAGGTGGGTGGTAGAGAAGGGGGAGAGGGGACACGCTGCCCGTCCCAGCCCTGCCATGGCCTCCGCACCGCGTTTCGCGACAGCGCGAAGCGGTCGCCTTGGCTATCCCTGCACCTAGGAGGAAGCCTGTTTTCTGCACTTTTGTAAGAAATCTCAGTTAACCCAGGTCCCGCTCCCTCTAGAGGGCAGCTGCTTCCCTTAGAACCACTTGGGAGGGTGATCTCCCCACCAGCGTGTTCTGGTTCCCACTTTACGTGCAGTGAGTTTTGGGGGCTTGCAGGATTGTGGTTGTGCTGCAGACAGCAGGGCGATGCCGGACGATTCACAGCCCCACCGGGCTCCCCCCACCTTCGGCACTACACCAACCTCCGTGGCTGTATCACCGATGGAGAACAGAAACAGAGCGAAATCAATAACAGTCATCATGCTCTGTAGCTTCACTGTCTCGGAAGCTTCTTGTGGCATCACAACATACAACAGTATAGCTATTATCGGGGAATTTATTGATGAAAGAGATATGCTAGAATGGACGAGAAATATTTCTAGTTTTCATTAGCGCCCAAGCCATTGCTGTGCCTAGGAGCTGGTACAGCCTGCGGTTCCCCCCTGCCTTCTCAGTGGTTGACCCTTTTTGAGTATTTTAACCCCAAAGAAGACTGTTTTGAGCGTGACTAATGCCCAGCTCCAGCGAGGTGTGTGCCGTTGCACAGAGCTACGCCGCGCGCCGAGGTCCAAACCTTCGCGCCGAACTTCTCTCCTAGGGACTGTGTTAGTAAAGCATATTAACGGAGCTAATCTTGCCAAGCCGTGTGCTTTTCTGTTGCACAAACTTACAGTCAGACAGTGTTATGCAAATCAAAGCGGTATTATTCATATTGCACCACCACTTAACTCCTGCTCTCTACCAGCCCATTGTTGATAGTACTCTGGCATCGCGTCAATCTGATTGCGATTAAGCTTTTTACAAAGCATCGTTCAAGGCTGTCTGTTCTGGTTTTGATTGTTCGTGCTCTGAAAGGTTCTCCACAATGGATGTTCCGGGGAATATGCTACCAGCTGTGTTGGTAATGCCCTTCTCTGATAGTTTTGATAATTTTTTTGTGACTCATGAAGGTTATTTTGGTACTAACTTGTTTGTTTTTCTGATTGAAAAGTGGTTTCCGAGGAGAGAAAAGTACATATTTAATGCCCTAGTGTTATGCAATTTTTTCTGAAGCCTTTTTCTATCCACAAAAAACTTTCTTCTACCAGAAAAATGCCTGTGTTCCTAATGAAAGCAGGATGTTACGTGTAGAGGAGCAGTAAAGAGGAAAGATTCTGATACAGATATCGAGGCCTAAGTGTGTTGCCAATACATAAATGTAAAAATAAAATGGAGCCTGCGTTTCATTTTGGAAATAGACTGTATTTCCAGCTGAAACTTGCTGTCTTGGTCCAGCAGAGTCTGCAATAAAGCAGTTATGACGGTGTACTGAGAAGGAGCAAACGGTCTCAGCTTGTGAGCAAACGTGGGAAGGCAGCAGCATCCAGGCAGTGACTGTCTCATTTGGGGAAGGTCTGTACCTTGGGATCCTCCCTCTGCACGGAGAGGAGGCTGGTTTGTTAGGCTTAAACTTGGGAGGCTTATTTTCCATTACATTTTTTCATCCTCTTCTGTCTCAGGACATTATTTTTGCATTTAGGGGTGTGTGTGTGTGGTTTTTTCTCCACATGAGTTCAATGTGCAGGAATTAGGCTGGACAAGTCTCTATTATATGTCAGCTTATAGAAAATACAGAAACTTTCTCTCTGCGGTACTCTGTAATTCTGATGTCCTCCCCTGCTCGCAGTCCACCTAACCCAGAAACAATAGGAAAAAGATGTTTCTTTAATGTTTAACTGTTTGACCTAGTGCAGGAATTGCCTGGTACAGGGTCTCTCCAGCATTTCTTGTTTCTCTTCACTTTGCCCTGGACCATTATATTTCACCTCATAAGTCTGTGAACTTCTACTTGCACCTGTGCTAAAGCAACATAAAATTAACATCAGGTATGCAAATACAGGCATTGGCCAATTTCCTTTTATTTTAAACTGAAGGCAACTTGCAGTAATTTAGCGTGAGTCGAGCACATCAAGGTTTCCCTGATGTGAGAGAAGATCCCTCCTCCATTTGACTGAAAAGCCTCATGTACAGAGGGACAGGACCCAGCTCCCATCTGAGAGGGGAAACCTCCATTATCTCCATGGAAGCCTGCAATGAAACGTTGCCTTGCGGATGGCCCCAAAACGCCTCCAAAGTGCCCATCAGGGAGCTCTCACAAACCCTTCTTCCTACTGACTCTCCTTTTCGGGACCACAGTAGCTTATAGCAGAGACTTGGCATCCACTGGAAGTCCAGCCTGAAGTTACAAATTAATCCCAAAGCTGCTAGTTTACAACCCAAAATTCATGCCCAGGCTAACGCTGAAGAAACGTGGCCGACGGAAGGCGTACTGCGTGCTGCACGTCGCCAGGTGTCCTCTGGAAAGTGAATTCAACCAGTTTTTCATGGAGTCACCTGGAGAGAAGTTATTAATGGGCCAAACGCACTCCTCAGTGACAGCTTCCACCAGCAAGGAGGCAACAACAAGTACCTAATTACAGGTACCAGCAGCATACTGGTCAGGGCTTAGCTTAACGGTGTGTCACTGATACAGGACAAGCTGTGCAGCTTGCGGGGTTTCAGAAATAAGGATGAGTCCAAAGTTCAGTTTTGAACTGAACTTTCCCACAGACGTGGGGAGCTCAGGGCGTGCATCTCGGCCTGAGCCACCTTGAAAATGGTATCACCAGTGCTGTGATTTAAAACACAGCGGGGTGCTGTTAGCAGACGACAACAGATGGTCTCTGTTCGCTTCCTTGGAGTTGCTTGTTCCTTCCAAGGAGGGCGGCAGGGAGGCTCAGGGTGCGACACCTGGACGCTGCTCAGCTGCTGCCAACAGGTTGCGGTACAGAGGACGCAGATGTCACGTCCTAGCCCCTGCCACGCTCCGAGGTCTGAGGGGACCGCCACAGCAGGGCCTCGGGATGCCTGTCATGATGAATATCTCAGTTTCTGGTAGAAGGCTGCCACGGGGCACTTCAGCACACGTGGAGAATTTGTTCCAACACTAATGACTTTCTGAGATACGTTTGCAGCTCTCAGCTGCTCATCACACAGCGAGACCCGGTGCCCAAGTCACGCAGTGACTGAGACCCAGTGGTCCTTTTAGAGGAGGTGGGTGTTTCTGCAGTGCCATCAGGTTGAAAAAAGAGTACCAAGACAAATACATACAGAAGATATACTGAATAAAAGCTGCTTTTCTAAAAATGTTTTTTACTCCTGAAGAAGGAGGAGCTTGGAGAGGCAGCTTGCCGTGACAGGCGAAAGGCCACCCTGTCTAGGAGCTCCTTAGATAAGAATGGAAATCCTTGCATAACGTTTCCCTTTGTTATCAGAGGGGAAGAAACACTTTTAAAAGCATTGTTTTTACAGAGGAAAGCAACACCATCAGGGCAATGACTTTTTTTATTTTACCTTTTCTCTGTTGACTTGTGATGGCTTTCCAAGCCAAGTCTTCAAACCACCCTCCACCGCTGTCCCTTCACCCATCTCTGCCACGGACTCTTTCTGGGTTTGATCAGTTCTTGTTGCAACTAGAAGAGGTTTTTGCTTTCATGTTCTCCTCCCTCCCTGGCCTGAGCCTACCCACCTGCCTGGGGCACCACGTCCTCACCCCCTGCCCATTGCTTCCCATCACCGCGGCCATCTCGCACGCTCTTCCGTCTGCTCTCAGGGCGCTGAGTCCCTTGCTTCGCTGAACGCACCCTGTGCACGGGCTGCTGCACAGGAGAGGCTGGTGCTCTGTACTCGTTACCAGGGCTAAATGTTAGCTAATTTGTTCCCTCATCAGAGTTGGTGCTCTGCTGGGTCTGGGTCAGGACAGGGTTCATAGCAGTCTGCAGCCCTCCTTCCATAAGATGCTCAGAATTTTGACTAAAGTTTTCTTGCCGTTCAGTGCCCTGAGATTTAGTCGCCAAAGTTCCAGAGCCCCTGTGAAACCAGCTGCTCCTCTGAGATTCAGCCATATTGAGATGATCCCTTCTCTTCTGGGTTTATGCGTTATCTGGTACCACAACAACAGGGGTTACATGTAAAACTTGGGAAGGCTGAAGAGTATCTGGATCTGAATTGGCACTTTTGATTTTTCCTTTGTCCAAAAGCCATTTTTAATGTGGAACTTCTCAGATTCAAAATTCAAATAGCATTCTCATCCAAATGACATCCTGACGGTTTGCACTGGTGCAGAGATTTTCACCTTGTAAAATTCCCCATGGCCAATCGCTTCCCAGTGACCAATGCCACCGCCGCCAGCTCAGCTCCCTCAGGAGCACGCGGCACCGCAGCCCCAGCGCCAGCCCGCCGCACTGCTCTGGAGAACAGCCCTCCATGAAACGCGAGACCCTCACTCATAATTCATGGACTTCCTATTTTATCATCACTAAGTGAACAGGGAAGGGCAAATGTATTTCCTGTGACTCGGAGCAAAATACAGGATTTACTCCTAGCTTCATGTCTTCCCACCTTTACCATCCTTCTTCTCCTGTGGGAGAGGATTTGCTTAAAGGAAGGATTTTACTTAACATTTAACGGCAAGTGTTATTGACTGAAGTGAATAGACCAAAACAAATAAACCCCTAGTTTTACCTAGTCTGGTTAAAAGTCTTTCCTGCTGGTTGCTAAGTAGTGTCTTGTTTCTTGTGAAGTAATTTCACTAATTAGTAATCATCATGGACTCCTCCAAGGCAAACTGGCTGTGAAACGGGGGAAGATGGGATGGTTTTTTGTTTATAATGCCACCTGAGCGACTGCTGTCCGAACTGCACCAGCACCCACTGCTCTCGAGTGCGGTGCTGTGGGCTTGAGAATTATTTCATCCATCCTGTCCCCATCACTGCCTTCGTCAGAGCCACAGATGTGATGTTCAGCCAAAAGAAAGCCGGGAAGATTTTCATCGATTTCAGCTAGGTAGCGACGCAGCACCGGCCGGCGGGTTTGCTAAGGCTTTGGTGGAGCTCTTCTGTATTTGTTGGAAAAGGCTTTTATTAACCTCGTGCAACCAAAAAGCTTCCCAACGGCCCAGTTGCAGACTCCTTCACCCCAGGGCCTGACTCTGCGCTGCCTGTCCTGGGGAGGGCCGGGAACGTCAGGGAGCAGAGCACTCGGTGGGCTACAAGAGGCCGCGGGACCCGGTTTGACCGCGGTACCGGTTTGACTGCGCTGCGCGTTCAGAGCAGGACGGCACGCCGAGGCCACCGAGACGCGTCGACCCGCCGCGGGCTCTCCCCGCTCCCCTGGCAGAGGGACCTCTCCTCTCCTGCAAATCACTCTTTTTGAGCTCTGGCCTGCCGGCGCAGCTCGGCCTGCTCGGGGATTTGGCCGCGGCCGTGCAGCTCCGCCCGCGCGGCTGGGGAGCGCGTCGCTGCGGCCGCGGCATGCTGCGCGGTGTCACCCCAGCCCTGCCGGCCTCTGCCTGTCCTTCGGCACGGGACAGTCCCTTCCTCAGCGATCGCCTCTGCGGGCACGTCGCCCTACCCGTTTCGTTGCAGACGATCTCCTCGTGGAAGAGAAAAGCCCTAATCCTTCCTCCTTTTTTTTCTGGAGGCTTGGTGCGTGCCATTTCCCTGCTTGCCCTGTGCAGCGGGAGCGGAGCTGCAAGGCAGAGCCCAGCCCTGCGGACAGGCAGCTCTTCTGCAGGAGCTGCAGATGCAGTTTCCTCGCAGGACTGGAAAACAATGAGTTTTCAATCAAGCCAGCATCTTCCAGCAGGCTCTCAGCTCCACGCCTGGGGGGTTCCGGCTCCAGCTGCACCGTGCCGTGGTTCAGGACAGGAAGCAGAAACCAGCACGCCCAAAGGGAAGCGCCGGAGGAATTCAGGGAGACAGAAAGCAATTAAATAGCCAGGAATTTGTCCAGGTCCTTGGGGTTGTCACCCCATCTCCTACAAAACTGTAACAACCGCATGCAGCCTGGGTCTCTGCGTTATGTCTCCTCTGAGAGGCAGCGTGCAGGGCAGTGGTACTGGAGCAGTGGGAAGTGTTTCCTCGGTACTGGTTTCAGACCAAGCTCCAGCCATTGCCGTGCGGTTGTCTGCAGCGGCACGGGGAGGTTTTGCTTTGGGAGCTCTTGCTGTGGCAGTGACATGGCTGGACTTTGCTGGGGCTTGTGATAAATATTCTCGTGTGAATTTGAAGGGACTTCTCAGACCATTACTAGCAGATGCTATATTTATCCTAATGCTGACACATCTTTAAATAGTACGGTTACATGACAAGGTCCCTGTTTAAAGAGTTTACCACTATCGCTTTCACTGAGTGTAGTTCATTCAAAGCAGTTTGAAAAGGAGCAGAGCCTCCCTAAGCACCGCTTTGATCCTACTAACATTTTTCTGACCAGAAATAGTTGCCAGAGACCCTCCCTTCTCTGTCAAGTCGTTGTTACACCTCTTCTGTAAACATTTTTTCCTCTCTTTTTGTTTTCTTTAGCTTTCCCAAACCACCTCTCCTACCATCTTCCAAATCCTGCTCAACTCCTTCCAAATTCCTCATCACCTCCCTTTCTCAACACAGCCTTTTGGTACACTCTGCCCTCGACTGCCAAGCATGTGGTCCTCCGCTTCACCTTGGAGTAAATGACTTATTTCTAAACATCCCTTGAGAAGCATGATTTCACCTCTTTGGCTGGGGTGCCCTGCTCCAATATTGGTGGGACATCTGTTTGCAATGTGAGTGATGGAAAACTGTAGCTGCTTTTTTTTTTTTTTTTTTTTTTAACTGCTCCTTCTTGTTGGCGGCTCTTCACACTTAAACTTGGCTTCTGCTAATTTCTAATGATGACGGATGCATCTTTAATCACAGGAGCACTTTGCACGTACCTCTGGCAGCTGCCGGCTCTGATACCGTGCCTGCGCCCGGGGAGCTGCTGCCAAGGCAGAGCAGCGGCTGCTGGCCCGGCCGGTGGTGAGCACAGCCCTGGGTTCAACGCACTGCTCGTGTTGCCCAGTCTTTTTCTTTCTCTTGTGCTTTTATTTTTTTTTTTTGACTGCATTATCTTTTAATGAGGACAGCGTCGCCAAATGACAGTTCCGTCTAAGCTTTCAGCTGCACCAGCAAAATACCATCCGTGGGAAATGAACAGAATCGAGGCCTTTTGGGGTGCTAAGCAGTGGTTGCAGCAGCCTTACAACCATTTTTAATAATGGACCTTTATCTGGAGAAGGAAGGAGGAAGAATCTTAATAAAGCCATCCGATGGAAGGAAAAACTTACCCAGTGCAGGGGCCCAGCTTCGCTACCACTGCAGTTGGTTTGGGTTGCGTGCGGGTCACATGAGAGCAAGCTGAAATAAAGTCCTATATATCTCATCCTCAGACCCCTTTATAGGCAACAGAGCTTTCAGTTTGTTAAACGCGATGCCGTAGCGCAGCTGGCAGTGGGGAAGGGGGAGTTCGCAGCCAGCCCCGCGGCTATGGCTCGCTTCCTAAGCCGAGGAGGGGAAAGGAGCTGCTGACATGGCCCCTGCTTCATTTTTGGAGATACTGCCACACCTGAAGTCACGGGAGGCAGGGTAACTTTTTGTCACTGGAGAGGCTCACGATTATACACCCTGTTCTCCACCCCACATTGCCATGGGCATATCTGTGGTCCAGTGCACAGCTTCTCTCCATCCCCGGTGTGGGTCTGTAACCCACTTTTTGCTTCTCTTTCAAGCTGCTGCTCAGTCTTTGCTCTTCTGTCTGGGACCGTTTTGCTTGGCCCTTTTCAATTTAGTTTTGCTATGAGCAGAAGTTATGGCCGTAGCTCTGTCTTTGCACCGCGTTGGAGTTAAACTTTCCCCTTGTTTTAGAAAAACACATGGTTTTGCTTAGCACTAGCTAAGGAATTACAAGCCGTATGTCTTGAATATGTATCTGCCAAGGTAAGTAATCTCTGCTGTGAACTTGAACAATCAAAGCTCATGGTTATTTGTTTTCCTACGTATAGATTTACTGTTTATTGATGTTTTCTTTTTTCTAATCAAGACGTCATTGCCATGTTTAACTAGGCGGTCTGTCATCTGACGTGCCGTGGGTAGCTGGGCATACTGCGAGGCTTTTCCACCGCCCGGGGCAGCACAGCCCTCCCGCAGGTCAGCAGCAGGCCGGGGCAGGATCTGGCAAGGAATCCCAATTTACTGTTTCTACCAAATCTGCTGGGGGGGGGAACAGGTACAAGCAGTGTTTTACACATCCAGACGGCTCCCTGTAGTCAGCCGCCAGAAAAGGACTTACAGAAATCTTAATCCAGGCTGTTCAAAATGCCAGGGGATCCTGAAAGAAGTGACTGGGTATTTTGTATCAGCTTTTTTTTGAAATGTGCAGCATATGTTTGCTTAAAGAAAGTAAGGGAAAGCCTGATTTTAAAGGCGTGTATCGTATCTTGTGAGTTTCCTGAATATTTTTTTCCGTTTCACTTTGATTTATGTGTCAGTTACGTTCTGAGGCAAAGCTTTGCAGAAAGAGCATATCCTGGAGCCATCACGACTAGATCTTGAATCTTGTCGTTCACAGGTGGACATCTGGGGTCACAAAACTCGTGGTGACTCTCAAAGGCTTCCTTGCTCGCTGCCTGTCGCTTAGCCCTGCCAGCGGGTTGTATAGCTTTATCTACACCAAGGGTTAAACATGCTGGATGAGGACAACTGGAAACTATTTGTGCTGTTATGATTCAAATCAACAGTTCTCCATACACCTTACACTGAAAAATTTTAAGTGTTTTGAGCCATGACTGCTAGATTTACAAAGTCTGTGGAGAAGGAGTTTCAGTTATGGAAGGAACTCCTCAGTAAAGGATGAGAAAGGGTTTACTGTAAAAATGATTGTGTTTTGCAGAACTGCCTGGCAGCATTGACACAGACAAGGTTTTGAGACCATTTTGTTGGCCCGTACAAGTTGCTTTTACAAATAAAAATGGTTTCCCACACTGTCATTTAGAATAATTTAGAATTTGCTTCCTGCTTAGTGTCTTAACCTCAAACAGGTGCAGAGAGATCAGTGGTATCAATTTAGGCTGCAAATGGAGCATTCCAAAGTTAAGAAATGCCACTATTTCCGTTATCTGCATATTTTTTGTACCAGCAAGTATGTTGTTTTCTCCACACTCCATTTTGGTACACAGGATGATAAATGGCAGGTTTCAGGACTTGAAAAATTGGCTAAGTCTTTACAAAGAAAGAGTTTATCTAGCTCAGAGGGGTTTTTCCTTGCCAGATTTCAAAGGCTTCCTCAAACAACAACAGCAACAGAGATTCTTGGGACAGTTTTTCAGAAAATTTTAAAATGCAATTTGGGAGCTGTTATCACTTGCCTTTACAGTACAGAGAAAAAGAGATTTGAAATGTGGGTACTCTCTGATAACCTACTGACTTCAGCGACCATTTGTGTCAGTCCTGGAGTTGTTTGACTTGCATACAGCCACAGAGCGCTTTCGAGATCTCTCCAGCCCCAGGGGAACACTGGGAGCTCTGCCTGCCCTGCAGCCTGGCTGGACCAGGCACCTCGCCTGGAAAACCTCCGCCTGTGCTCCTGGCACGGGTTGCACACGTCTTTTTTTTTTTTCTTTTTTTTTTTCTTTTTTTTTTTTGGTCCAGAGAGCAGCAGGCAAAAAAAGCAGCTGGCACAGAGCCTGGCATAGATGCGTGTACGAAAGCAGGGCCAGAACCCAGCAAAAGCACCTTCAGGGAGGAGAGCCGGGAGAGAGAGGTCTCTGGTCTGCCGGCTGCGCTTCAGTTCGGAGAGGTGCACGCAAAGCAATGCCGCTTTTCCTGGCTGCAGGCGGAACTGTCTTCAGTCTGGCAGAAGCACAGAGTACGACGCCTGCATCCCCGTTCTCTGAAGGGAGGTTGGAAATTGGGAAGGGAAAAAGGAAGGCAAGTTTCTGGTCCCTTCTCCCCCAGGGAGGAGCTGGTGCTCCCCGGGGAATGAGCAGAAGGGAATGCTGCACTAACCTGCTACACAAACCAGAACAAACAATACAAAAAACCCCACCAAGTGCCACAGAAAGAGCCCTGAAACACAGATACAGCAAAATCTCTGCTCACCGAAGCTCCCCATGCCGCAGCCAAGGAGCAGGCAGGAGTCTGGCTTTCGCCCGGCTCTCCCGAGGCTTTCCGTCAGTCGGTGCAGCACTCGCCGTTCGGTTTTATTTGGGTGAGTTTTTCTTAAACTACCCAAGAGGATTTATTGAGCTACGTCGATTCCGAGCATGCTCTGAGCTCTTGACCAAGGACGCTATACTGAGCATTGAGGTTGCTCTGGCTCTCAGCTGAGCAGATCTCCATAAACACGCAGGGCACGGCCGTCCCGGCGGCAGCTCTGCCCAGGCACAGCGCTGGAACTTGACATTTAAAAATAGCCTGAACGGAGGCCAAGAGATGAAAAGAGCCCACAGCATGTCCACCGAACACAAACCCTTTAATGAAGCTGAGGGACTGGGGCTGGACCAACAACTTTGTGAGCGGAGGGAGATCTAGTAGCCAGTGTCACTATGAATAGACCGCTTGTAAAAAGGCTTACGTGCAATTTGCACAAGCGGGGAGACCGCTCGAGGAAAAACAACGTTCAATGAAATCTTTTAAAAAGCTCTGCTTTTTCAGTCCACGTTTACCATTTAAACTGCTCTGAATTTGATACCTCCAGATTCAAACTCGTTCCATTACAGAAGCACACAGAAAGGGGGAGAGAAAAACTCGTTTGGCTTGATTTTCAGGTAAACTTAGACTTCTTCATGAGCTTTTTTCCTGGTTCTCTATATTAGTGGAAAGCAGATAATTCAACATACTCTTACAGCCTCTCAACAGTATCAGTGTTTTGGCTAACAGCGGTTTTGTGGGTAACATGGAGAATCAAACCCATTTTCTATGCATTGAAAAAGTAGCCACCTCTGTCATACAGAAACCCGTGTTTGTGATTCAGAATGGGATATTCTGCAGAGAAAAAAGTTCATAGAAAAACTGCAGGGGAGTTCCCACCCACAGGGTTTCGGGCTGGTTTACCCACCTACCCACCGGCAGCCCCCTCCCATAGCTGAGCATGGCAATAGAATAGAATAGAATAGGATAGAATAGAATAGGATAGAATAGAATATTTCACTTGAAAGGGACCTACAACAACCATCTAGTCCAACTGCCTGAGAGGAGCCACCGCTCCTGTGTTTAGCTCTGCTAGGACGGTGCAGAGCTTCCGTGTCTCAAGGGGATTCCTTGCAGAGGCTTTAATGACAGGCAATCTGTTAGTTTAGTAAGATGATGTCTACGTTTTCCAGTGGACCCAATTATACTGCTGGATGTCAGGCTGAGCTACTGCATTTCTGTGAAACTAATGTTAAGTTGAGATATTTTTTTCTCTAAAACCAAGCAAATTGGGCTTCTGGAAAAGGTATCTGAGACTGGTGCCAAGTGCGAGCAGGTATAAATACTAAGAGATCAGCCTGAGCAAGAGCATGAGATCCAAAGCAATAAACTTGGAGGAAGCTCAGCTTTGTGTTTTATGGCTCCAGAATGACTGAAAAACAGTATAAACATGCCTTGGTTGACTTTAACTCTTTGGGGAACTCCAGCCATCTACCATGGCAGCATGGAGCTCCACACAGCCACCGAGCCTGCCTGAACAGGGGAAAATGTCAGAGACATTTGACGCAGGCTTAAATCCAACACTTTCTGGATCTAGCCTTTCCCCTGGGTAACTCAGACTCTTGGGCTTATCTCTAACATGCAGTTTTTCCATCTGCTCAAAAAACCCCCCAAATCACCAAACGATAAAACCCATTATTTTTCTCCTGTTTAGTATTAGAGAAACTCAGCTGAGAAGTTCCCACAGCCTTTCTCTTGCTGCCATTGCTAATTAACTCCTCAGCCCTGGAGGCAGCAAGTATCCTCTCCCTTAGAGGATTGAGCCAGATATTCCTCTTCAAATCTGCTTATTCCCTCAAATGAAGCACCCAGCATAGCTGACATTTTTAGGATACTATTCTTGCTGCTTTCTCTGTGACCCTGCACACACCTACTGTCATGCAGTAAGTCTGTGTTCCTCCTGCCTCTGGTAAGCTAAAATAAGTAACCTGATATTTTGTGTTCCTCTGCCTGATTGCCTCCCTCTTACAATAAGGCAGAATCAGCAGTGTCAGGGTCTGTTCAGTTGTGTGTGTTTGGATTTTGAGGGGTTGATTGCCTGAAATCAGTACCTGGGATGGTCAAAGGGAGGTTGCAAGTGCTTCAGAGACCTGATTTTCAGAATGTGGATCCTCAGCACCTGAAGGTCAGCTCTTTTCTCAAGAGTGGGTGCCCCAAAACATGATGAACCTTTGAAACATCTCCATGAGTGCTTGTGGGGTGTCTTCCGCGCGGGTTTGTGTGCACTTGCATGTTTGCTATTTGGAAACACAGTCTTGCATTAGAAACGCATACTCCAGATACACCTAATTTTACCGCTGTGATGGGGAGTCCCGCTCTATCGGCGTACGACTACGTTACGCGGTAGCGCTGTGCGGCGACTCGAGCTACTGCTGAAGAGGCAGCTCACCCCCTGCTAATTAACTCTGCCGAGAAATGAAGCCTGCCAGCCAGGGAGGACCGGCCTGCTGAGAGCCCAGCACTGTTCCCAGGACTGAGGGACTTTGTTCAGCTCAGGTGTCCCTGCACGGAGCGCGGCGGGCTGAGCTGCCGGGGAGCTGCAGGCACCCTTCAGAACTTGCGCGGAAACCCAGGTCACGTACTGCAAATCGGTTCGCTCCCGCAGACTGCTGGCAGACGCCCCGGCTCCCGGAGTTTGCTGGATGTTACCATGGAGAGAGCATTAGCTATTTCTCTTTTGCCTCTTGTCGCTTTTACGGCAGCGGTGCTGAGGGCAGGGAGCAAAAACCGTAGGCAGCCACTCTGAATGCGCAGGAGAGAGAACAGTCTTACTTGGACCGCCTGTCCTCAACCATCTGAGGTACGAGCATTCGTCAGCCAGCTACAGCCCACAGGTGCATTTGTAAAAATAAGTTCCCCGTGATAACTCCAGCCTCGCTTCCCGGCTAAATGGTGAACATGCCCAGTCATCCCAGCTCTGCGATGAGCAGCGTAGAGCCTGGGGATGGATAGCTATTGGGCATGCAGCCATCCCGCTGAGAGGGGCGCTGGATGCAATGCTAACTGCCTTGGGTTCAATAAGCTGTTGTTGCCTGAGAAAAAGTCAGGTTGGGCCCACAATGTCATGTCGGTGCTCAAATAAAATTCCACGTTGCTGGGGCCGGAGGGAAGGGAGGGGGGAGATGCCACCCACTCTTTCTCACAAGTGTGGAAATTTCAGCTGCTACGACAGGCAGGTGAAATGAATGTGTAATCCTCCCTGGATTTTTTTTTTTTTTTTTGTGGAGTTGGAGTTTTGCCATTTTATTTCAGCCCTTAGACAAGGTCAAGCAGCAGTTTTGTTAAGGAAGGGCTGAAGCCAGGCGTAACTGCAGCACCGAGGGAGCATCGCTAAGTCTAACACCACAGGGACCGGGATTTGCCCTGGTCTGAGATGGGCTCGGGCAGGTGCAGCTCTGCGAACATGTGGGGTAATTTGGGAATGACTGAGCCAGGACGTGATGGGATCATGGGGGGACAGCCTTTCCCTGACCTTGCTCCAGTGAAAATCCAAGCCCATGGAGAAGGGGCTTAAATCAGAAGTTCTGATAATTCATTTCCCTTTTTAAAATTTTTTTTAAATTAGCCGTGTGATTTAAGATTGCTAATACAAAACAAAAGTGACCAATTTTGGAGCAGGAGGGCAGTATTTGGTTTCTGAGCAGCAAGCACCCTCTCGTGCTCAGGCTTCCTGAACAGGCCACCAAAACGCCCAGGCAGTTTGCAAAACCAGAGCAGCAGAAGGGCGAGCGCTGGCCGGGAGGGAAGCGGGCAGCGCTGCAGAGCCGAGGGCAGCTCTTTGGTACTCAGGTACGAGCTAGATCTTATTTCTAGCTGCTGTTTACATGCAAGCTTGATGTGGGAAGAGAAGGATGAGGCAGAGAGGGCCAATTTGTCAGGAGATGAGAGAATTATGAGGTTTTTCCTAATAACAGTTTCAGGCTTCCATTCCAGCTCGCAGTGGCGCAGACCTTTGAAACCAGCTAATTAAAAGTACAGCTTGCTTAAGTGGATGTGTTTTGCCTGCGTTCAGAGCTGTGCCCGTTCACATCCGCGGCAGAGCTGGCCCTAGAGATTTGCAGCGGCGTGCACGCAAGCAGGATACGGCCCTTGCTGCTTTATCGCAAGCCGAGGAGCTCTTGCCGCTCTGTCAGCAGCTGCCTGCTCTACCGGCTTTTTATGAAGTGCTGTTTCGGCTGCGGTCGGGGCTCACCTGCGCTTTATAAATACCCGTTCTCTGCCAGTGCAGGGCTTGGGCTCTGAGTCAGCAAAACATTTCAGCACGTGCTCAATCATACCCCAGCCCGTTACAGAAGTTAAGGATCTGCTTATTTTTAAGCTTGCGCTTACATGTATTTGGGGGGGGGGGGGGCGGGAGGGGGATTGCCAAGCGATGGGCAAAACTGGGTGCGGGTAACGGTGGCTCTCGCTGCCTACCTGGAGCTCCAGGTGAGCCCTGCTCAAGCTGCCTTTCGCTCTAATGCTTTTAAAGAATGAAAAATAGTCCAAAACTGTAAATATGGGAATAAACATTCCCATAAGTCATCTGCTGTTAATTTACAGTTGAATCAATTCATTTTAATCCAAAAACAGCAGAGCAGTTTTCAGTCTCTGAAGACCATTGAATATTATACTTGATATCATAAGCAAAAGGATTGCAGGGCATGTCTTTCCCCCAACTGTTTTATTTCACCAAAAGCATTTAGTGCTTTGCCAAAGTCTGTCTCTGAGGGTCACTGCAAATGTGTTCTCCTTCTGCTTTTCATATAATACTGAAAAGTGAGCTGTGGTTGTGTAATTCGTTAACTATTCTTGCAATTTTACCTTGGAGGCTTCTCTTTTTTAATGCATACATATAGCTTGCTCTCACAGACTTATCTCCCCCTAAAAAAGTAAGTGCACGAGCAACCTGTGCAGTGCTGCCACAGCAGATTGTTACCCGAAATAACGGGAACTATTCCTCTTGGAAGCCAGAGCAAACAAACAGCCAGATTCTTTGATGTCTTGATCTGAAGAGGCTGCTCATGGCAAGTGGTCAGCCTCCCAGCTGTCACCATGGTCAGTTATAAATATGAAACGTTTTTTCCAGACCACCTTCGATATGTTGCTTCCTATCTGCAATATCTGGTACTGCAGGTGATCATTTCTCTGTCTGTCAATAATGGGAACCAGTTGCTTAACAGCAGAGGAGAAGGTGCAGACGAAGCGAATGGGCTTACCCAAACCGCTCTTGCGCTGGAAGTTATTCAGTTGTCAGACAGTGATTCCTCCCTCTCGGTGCCCATCCAACCCACAGTAACACATGGTCCCAGGCAGCGCGTCCCTTTGATTTTATCATCTTTTCGATGAGCATTTTTGCTCATGGGCTACAGGACGTGTCCAGGACAGCGGTCAGGGGCTGCGCTCAGGCTGGCGGGTTTTGAAGGCAGCGCGGTGAGAGGCGTAGCCATACCCGGGGTGAAATCCTGAGGCATCTCCCTGCCGAGCTGGCAGGCACCGAGGCCGTGCCCCGCTCCCCCAGGAGTGCTCCCGATGCACGGGACTGCTCCGATCCCCCAGAAAAAAGGTCTCAGGCATTGCTCGACTCTGCTCAGACAAGTTAAACCGCACAGGGCATGCTTCACGTTAAAATATATCAGAAAAGAGCAAATGGACGTTGCCTGATTTATGTCTTCATTTACCTTTTTTTTTTTTTTTGCCTAATGTTGAGGAAAGACCTTGGTAGGAAACAGTAATGTTATGCAGCTGGCTATGAGTACTGCTGGGTTCAGTGTCTTTTGCTGTGTTTGATTCCTTGCAGCTGCTCAGGGTTGGTCAATTATCTCCTTAAAAGAGGAATTTCTATTTTTACAGGATGACTAGAAGGCTGATGGAAACATGCAAGAGAGCAGAAACCCAAATATTTAGGCAGACCTGTAAAATGCTTCCCGTAGCCAACACCGCAGCTGTAGCTAACGCCAAACGCTCTCTGCTTTCTGGGTGATACATTTTTCTTAAGGGATAAGTTGCTGGAACAGCTTGAAGTGAGCATCGCCTTGCGCTTGCACAGCCTCAGTCACACCTCGGTACAGAGCCGCACTGAAAAGCAGCAACGGTGCATTTTTGCTTCACGGAATAGTTCCCGGTCGGTTGTTTTTCTGGCGTCGGGTGAAGTTTTACTCCGCGTTACTGCTGCCTTGGTCCCTGCTGTAACGAAGGATGCTGCAGACCGTGCCGCAGTGGCTGTCCTTAAGGCGTGGGCAGAGCCTTGCCGGAGAGCAATGGGTTGTTTGGGACAAGGGACGACTTTCTGGGCGCAGAAAACTCACATAGTTTTGGTGGCCGTTGGTCTCACCCCGGCTTGCTTTATTCCGTGAAAGTACTCCAGGGCTGGGGAGGGTTTCATGCAGCCTTTGCCAGCGCATGGAGGTGGCGAGTGGCGTGGGGCCTGAGCGGGTGACAGCAGAGCTCATGCACTAGGGATTTAAAAAATATCTATACTGTTGTTGCTGAAAAGTATGAAACGAAGCCTAGTCTCGCTTGATCTTTCTCTTCCTTTTAGCCTTTTTAACTAATAATGGGCACATGTAAGTGATTAACACGACCTCGTGTGACTGTTTCTTGTTGTTTGTGCAATCCTCAACACGTGCTTTATCTTCCAAGTACGAGGTGGACGTGTTTGGCATTTGGTAGACGAGGGGCTTTGCCAGCCCGGTGGGACGGCGCTCAGCCGCGCCGTTGTCCTGCCACCCCAGCTGCGGCCATAGCTCCCGGCTCCTCCCCGCGCTCTCCCCGGACCTCTGGAGCATTACACTGGGCTCACTGTTGGAGGGGATCGCTTATTTTGTGCTGGTAATAAATGCTTTTTTAATTTGTGGCCTTCACGTTCAAGATAAGCTAGTTCTTTGCCTGTGTTATACAGATACAGTCTTTGCTTCTCTTCTCCTTCATTAACAGCGATGCCTGACAGCTGCCGGGGTGGGTTTTATCTTCAGCATGGTCTTTTGACCCCCCCTGTCCCTGCTACCCATCAGCAAGTCAGGGTGGATCCATGTCAGATGCCCAAACTGAGGATAGAGGGGAAAATCAATTACAATCTTAGAAAAACTTTCCATATCCCTAAAGAAATCTTGTTTTCTTTGAGAAACATGTAATAGAAAGTTGGATTTAGGTTCCACATTCTGTCCAGCTGGCAACCGGTTCACAAAGTCATCCAAAAAATTATTTTGAAACCATGTTACTGACAATACTAACCACTTAACACACTGAGCGAGTTAAAAAATAGTGCAAATACTGGAGAAAATAAACGCATAGGATGTATACATTTCGTGAAGATTAAGGGAAATTAAGATTGAAAATGTTTTAAGTATAAAGATGGTGAAAAATGCTGCCAGGTGCACAGGCGAATTCCACCCAGATTTCTAGTCTTGAGTCGCAAAGAAAAGGGGCTGCATCGCACTTGCCACGGGCAGCCTTGGGGTGAGCAGGAGCTCAGGTGCATGTGCCTAATCCCGCCTGTCCCTGGGCAGGTTGCACAAAACCGAACAAATCTGAGCTTTCCCACATGGCCAGTTCCAGAGGCCGTGGACGAGGCGCCCGCTGCTTGCCTGACTCTTACCTTGAGTACTTTCTGCTTACCTTTTCCCTTGATCTGTCTTTTTGATCAGACTTAGCGCGAAACGCTTCTGTCTGTCAAGGCACGCCGTGGCTCAGCAGAGGCCCCGCGAAGGCTGGTGGCATTGCTGGATCTCCTTGGGCTTGTTTGCATAATTTTCTATGTGCTCTTTAGATTTGGAGTGTTTGGTTTGATCTTTGTTTGCATAGTACTTTGAAGTGTTGACCCATGACGTGGTTTCCTACAGCCTGCGAAGAGGTACAAGATAATAAAAAAAAAATGTTTTTACTTTTAGGGTTTTCTTTTTTCCCCAAAAAAGGCTGGTTTGGGGAAAAAAACCTACTGGGTTTATGCTGTATCTGGGAGGAAGGTTGGTTCTACGTCTATAAAAATAAGTGCGGATGTGTGCCTGAGCAGTGCTACAGTAGCAGCATGGATAACATAAATCCTGCTGGAGCAGGGAGCTCCTGCAAATGGAGCAGAAATGTGATATTCTTCAAGGGCATTCAGTGGAAAATGTACCATAACTGAAATGATTTGGTTTTTCTTTCTTTGTGACTTGTGGCTGGAAGTCTGGAAGCTTTTTGGCATTTCCCAAATCCCTCTGTTAACCTATAGGAAAAGCATCACTGAGCAACTGGGAGGTGGGGAAGATCCGCTAAACGTGAAAAGCTGTGGCCAAAACTAAACGCGTAGACTGAAGCAAACAGTCTTGTGCTAGCAAAATCAAGATGGTTGTGGTTTCCTTTCTAATTTCTGTACTCCTGGGACGTGAGCAAGCAGCTGACAGTCTGTAGTCTATAAAAAGGCAGATAAGCACTAACAGAGGTTAAAGCACAGAGAACCCTAACATATTTATCTGACCTTGAGTACCATGGGTCATCATGTCTGTCCTCTTACCCTGGTCTGAGATCTCCAAGTTGGAGACACCCACATTTCTTTGCAGTTTGACCCAAAGCACACCTGCGTGCTGCTTCCCCAGGGCTGTCGTGGGGGTTCTCTCTCCGGGGGGGGCTACACCTGCTAAGAAATACAAGGAAATCTGGCAGGCCCCATAATATGGGAAAAAGAAGTCGCACAGCTTCGCAGCGTTAAAGAGGACTACACGTTAAGTAGCCAGCTACGTTGGTCTGTAAGGACAAATAGGATCTTCCCCCCAAAAAGCTCCTCTTCCTGTCTGTTGGACCACAACAACCATGCTGAAGGAACACAGAGCAACACCTGGTGCTCCAGGGGTTGTTTTTCAGGTTGCTAGAAGAGGCTGTGCGCTCGCAGCCCAGAAAGCCAACCGTATCCTGGGCTGCATCTGAAGAAGTGTAACCGGCAGGTCGAGGGAGGGGATTCTCCCCCTCTGCTTGCTCCATGAGCCCCCACCTGCAGTACTGCATCCAGCTCTGGGGCCCCCAGCCCAAGGATGACGGGGACC
>JAVJGG010000039.1:22719725-22750901 GCA_035590195.1 Aviceda cuculoides
AGAAAAAAAATGAATTTTTAAGTTGTGCAAGGCTTTATTTAGTTGAAAATGCAACTCTTCACTGAAAAGAAAACTCCAGGAAAGTTTCAGTCAGCCATGGTAGTGCACAGGCCTTCATCGTTAAACGTAAGCTCAAGTATCAGAAACAGAGTATGCCTATTTTTCAACTGCTAAACTTTTCATTATTTAGGTCTTTTGCAAGCAACGCGCATATAATACCATAACTTGATTTTCAGATAAGTTTCCTATATATTGATCTCCTAATCATTCGAACACCCTGTTGATCGGAGGGACGGCCGGGGGGGTGGTGTTAGGGCAGGGGGCTGCACTGAAGACAGGGATGCTGGACAGAAGGTCGAATGCCTGAACGCCGCTTCCGTGCCCTCCTCCAGCCGCCGGTAGCCGATGTGACTTAGCCGAACCTCTCTCTCCCGGCCGCAGGCAGCAACCTCATCACAGCCTCTTCTCCCTCGTTAATCTTGCGCGCTGGACACGTGTCCACCACCTTATGAGCCACAACGTCCCCAAGCCCTGGAGTCTGCTGTCGTCTCCAGTGTCCCACGCCGGTCACCTGGCTGCCACAAGTAGCTTATTGGTGGTGGACTGGCTGCTCGAGGATTTTTTAAATATGCTCTGAGCACGGAGACCTCTCGTTTTTGAAAATCCACCCTCTGCATGGATCAGTTTTGCTCTTTATAATCAGGCAAACATAGTAGCAGAGGTGAGCACAGGGGAGGGGATCAGCCCTTTTACAGCATTTTACAAATGTCACTGGGAGCCCTGTTCTGCAGCATGCGCGGGTCCAGGCGTTTAACGGGTCTGGCTTCTCGGGGCAGCAAAAGGCTTCGTAATCGCTGACAAGAGGAGAAGTGTGTTCTGGTCACAGCCGGAACTGGTCACTGTGTGCAACCAAGACAGATGTGCTATTTTTCAGCTTCTGCTTTCATTCTCAGAGAACTGGAAGTAACACACTCACAAATACCAAAAGTCAGAATGCAAGTGCAAGCGGCAGACAACAAACACGCATTTGGGCTAAAAGTTTAAAAAAGGAGTGCTCTTAGAACAAACTATGTGTCTATCCATGTTAAGTATAAGTTTCTGTGAGTGTCAGTGTGTATTTACCACAGCCTAAGTGGGACAGATTTATTCTTCAACATTGGCTGTATAGCAATGCAATTGCTTGCCCTAACAAAAATAATCCTTGGGGCAAGGCAGTGGATGGTCAGCCCCAGTGGGATTTATTTGGCATACTTGCAGCATGCAAAGCAGAGCTCCTGAAAACCTTCCTGAATAAATGGGCACCGTGTGGCAGAGGACTGAGGTGGCAGCTCAAAGGTGACTTCATGGCCCCGGGTCTGGAGCTGGCCGCGACTTGCTGCCTCCTCCCAGCATCCATCCTGCTGTGCCACAGCAAACCGAGAGGATTTACTTTCGGCGTGACTTAAGCCATTGCTTTCCCAGCAGAGGGCACGATGCGCAACGAGAACCGTGATTACCCCTGCCAGAAGCAATTTCAGAAACGACGCAGTGAAAAGGAACAAGTGTGGAGAGCCAGAAACCCCAAAGGCAGGATGTGTCGGGGTCTGCTCAGCGCCTTGCAAAGGCGCTGGCTGGGTCTTGAGCAAGCACCCCGCGCTGCCGACTGCTCCCAGCCCAGAGCCACAGCGGCCAAATATCTTCCGCGCTTTCGAAAGCACTTGGTTTCGTTATAAAACACCCTCAAAGCTATTTTAAATGGAATTTGGAGAAATTTCTGTGACTTAAAGAAACTGGAGCTAACATCTGTTAGAAGGAATGGAATTGTTCCTCATTTTCCGGAATTTTGAGGCATTGATGTCAAAATAGCAACGTTTTCCAAGGTAACTCAATGTTTTCTAGCAACATAATTTACTGCAGGGAGCAAACCCACCTCTTCAGTTCAATCTGCTCGTGGGTTGTGTGAGGTCTAAATTAAAGTCCTTTGTTTGGGTTATCAGTGCTTAAGAAAATGGATCCCTGAAAGATGACCTGGTTGTAGAAAAATACTTTCCTGTCTGACTGTTTCCTTCTCAGAAATGGCTCCCTGGATTATTATCAAACTTTCTCTGAAAGAGAAAGGCATGAGAAACATTCAGTTCTTGCCTTAATAATTAAGTGAGGCAAACATGCTGTTTAGCCTCAGCTGTATATTTTAACTGTTCTGGTCATTCCCATGACCTGGAAATTTCCTTTGTTGTGCACCATCACATGTCTATTCCAAAATTTCTTTTATTTCAACTTCCTGCTCATATACTACTGCAGCAATGTGACTCCTGACTGACGCACACTTAAAAGGATTAAAATATAAATCGATTTTCTTCCAAGAGGCAAAGCTTACACACATACTAAATCAGTGAAGTGACCAGTTGGGCTGAATGGCCAAAAATCACCTGTTTTGAGCGACTCCTGCATGGAAAGAAGGAAAAAATCACAAGCACAAGGTCTCTTTGGTGCTGCCACCTGAGAAAGAGGGTTGTGCTGCACCGCTCCCTTGGGAGCTGCGTGCGACAAGTGCTTATCTGCTCATGGTTTCATCAACGCTGCTCTTTGTTAGTATTATGAGACAAACCGACTGGGCCACAGAGCTTCAGGGTGTTCAAACGCCAGATAATGAAAGGCTTGGCAAGGATTTCGCACCCCTGCCCACTGGGGCTAATGTGTGCTTTACAATTTATTTTGTGCTGCTTAGCAGGTGTTGAAAAAGAGAACTTGCACCAAAGATAGCCCTTGAGCTGGTGACCTGGTTTGCTCTGCAAGGCAAAGCTCTCGGCACAACCCAGGCTGCTTGGGGTTTTGTTTCACCCCGTCCTGCTTTTAAGATATTCTCCCACTAAACAGCAGCCCAGCTGTTTTTCCCTGTTGACCCATTATCTTGTAGCCAAGGATTTTTTCCAGCTTTGGAGAGGTTTGTCTAAGGTTACCGACACCTAAACAACGGACTTGGCCTGCCCATCCTGCTTCCTCCATCGCTACCAGCTTGCGCTCACCCTGTGGTATTTGCTTTTGTTGACAGCTCCTTCCCAGTCCCACCACTGACTGCACACCTGACCACCTTGTTCACAGTTTCTAGAAGATCTACTATGGACTACCTGCCGCTCACCATGGACCCCTGGACCTCACATCCCTTCAAAAAGCCCCTAAAAGCACCGCCTGATCTGCACGGCAGGTCTTACTCTTTTTTAAAGCTCTGGAGGGATTTTAGGTTGGCCCCTAAAATGCCAGTTACCGTTGCATCTTCAAGTCTCAAAATCCACCATCCCCACCTAATGCAAACTGGTCTGGTACCCAGGGGTGCACATAGAGCAGCTGGAGGTAAAAGCGCTTAGAAGAAGGTGGTCCCTGGGGGGGACATCAGTCATGCCCTGAGCCATGGCTCTTTAGCAGAGGTGTCTCCTGGCCAGAGCCCCGGGCCCCCTCGCTCCCCCCAGCCGGAGGATTCCTCTCTTGCAGGAGGGGGCTGTGTAAAGCTTTTGTGAGGACGCGGCTTTTGTGAGACCCAAACGACGCTGTGTCCTGCCCGTCGGTGCCTTCCGCTGGCCGTCCCCGTCAGTTTGCAACCCCACTGCAGAGGGATGGGTTCCTCTGCCTGCACCCCAGAAAGGGCTTCTGTGGTCAGGGAGAGGATGGACTGGGCTTCCGAGGGTGCCCAAAGAAACAGCAGCGTCTGCCAGTGCCCATGACACCAGGGGAAGAAGTGCTGTAGTTTTTTGGCGCAGAAAATAGCTGCAAGCTGTTGGCAAAGCCAGGTGGGTCTGTGAACCTTTCGCGGAGAGTGACCCGACCTTGCAGCCACAGCTATGTGAACCATCAGACCTGCTGGTTCATGAACCAGTCCGAATCACTTACAGAATCATCTTTCAAGTGAAAAACAAATAACCCATGTCTATTAGGAGAACTGTAGAGAAATCCCCTTTCTTTTAACGATTTGAAACTTCATGTGAATATGCAATGGAAATAGAGGCTCTGTCATTGACCACAAAGCACTTTGGGGATTCCAGCTATGCAAATCTCTTGGTAATCTGGTCTGCTGTCCCAGCTGTGGGCCCAGAACTTCCTTGTGGAGCATCTCCTTCCCATCCAGCCTGACCGCTGCCCAGAAAACCCGCCTGCTCTCAAGAGGGATGCTGGTGGCGGGTCGTGCGCGGGGGCGAGATGTGTCCACAAAGGTCCTACCAGCACAAGGAAAAGCCTCTTGGGGACTTATTTCAACCCTCCACTGCAGAGTGTGCACAAAGCAGCTCTTCAGCCCTGGGTGGTAGGAGGGAGGTCTCCCCTCCACAGCACTCATGAGCTGCGCGCTGAAACCGCGAGTAGATTCTGGATCTTTAAGCTCCCTGGTGGCTTTATGCTGTCGGGGGGAAGGAAACGCTTTCTATTTATCAGTTTTATCATCCTGTGTAAGGTCTGTTTCCTTTACATTTGAGAAGGTGATCAGAAGTGGGGGTGATAGGGACAAACTGCTGGTAGGCATGCAAGTGCAAAAATGTGAATTTGCTTTTGCTGCTTAGATTTAGGACAGGAGATACAAGCATGCAGCAACATTTCTCTGTCATTCGGGTTTTCTCTGTGTCCCTCTTTGCCACCCTAAGGAGTCAAATGTGGTCTAAATGTTCACTAAGAAAAAACTAGCCAACTTTGGCTGTGATACGATAATCTTCTTATCTGTAGATCTCAGCTGAGTGAATCCAATACCCGACGTTTTATTTTACATCTGTCTTAGCTTTGGTGAGCGTATGATGCAACTTGGGAACCTCTGTTCCTCAGACCGTGTCAGATGGGGGAAGTTTTAAGCTCCATTCCAGACCTGATCCGCAATCACTGAAATCAGAGACAAATTGGGGCTCCGACTTCAACACGGATGAGAAAGTCCCCACTAGGCTGTTCTTCACCTTCTCCGGGATTTTTTTTGCAAATCCATCGAGGTGGAGATGCAGCAATCAAAGCAGCAGGAGCAGCCATGGTTATGGGGTCCATGATTACTTTTGCAGAATGGGGACAGTCCCTAGGCTTTTGGTTTTTTCTTTATTATATATGTTTTTATTGTTGAAGACCGTTTGGGGGATTCATTTGCCTTTCAGAGGAATGTGTAGTTAGGAGATGCTGAAAAAAATCTCAGAGCTGTGGGATTACTTGTCTCTATGTGTATACTACTCAGGTTTTGAATTGGAAAAGTCACTAAAGAGTTTGTTGGTTCTTAACACGTACAAGAGCAGACAGCAGGATAACAGGTCACCCGGCTCTGGAAGCAGCCAGGTTGTTTCCCAGCAGGCTCTACAGATAACTCAGTTTTATTAGTATTTTTGTAATAGATCTCCATCAGTGACTTCCCAGAAAACAAAAACTGTTGTGAAGAAGTACCCAACACACTATTCTGGGATTCAAAGCAAGTTTATTCTGGCTGGACTAAGCTAATAACCATCATGGATTCCTTTGCTTTTGATGGGGAGTTCTTTAGTATTCACACCAGCTAACAAAATTTTGGTCGCTAGCTTACTTTAGATTAGTAAAATGCTCATTCATACTATGGAAATGAGTCACTCGGGAGGGAGAAGAAATTTCTCGAACTCTCATTTTGCACAGAGTGAGAGTCTCAGCTCTGTTTAGTCATCATTTTTTGGAGTGTCTTGTATTAAATGATTCACTTTTTCCAGAGCATGTGAATTTTGGATGCCGCTGAGTGTTAGAACAGCAACTGCTTTGGTGCCCAAAAGCCAACAGAAACAAGTGGATGGTGTTATTTAAAGCTTGACCTCAGAGCCAGCTGAAAGACACATCCTGGCATAAGAGAGTAGGACAAACTCGTTGCCTAGATGTGTCCTATCCCAAAGGTCTTGAGGTAAGGTGGAAAAGGCAAATAGAAAAGGCACAGTACAGCAGAGCATGGAGAGCTCTCTGCAGGGAATTTTCTGTCAAGATTTTTCATTGAAAAAAGGTGATTTAACAAAATCTTCTATTTTGTAGTGAAGATGTAAGAACACTGCCCAGTTCCCAGTGGAGCTGCGAGCCTGAAAAGCAGGAGAGCTCCCCGGCTGGGGGGGCTGGGAGGCTCACCACGTTCCGGCCCACCAGGCTCCTACTCAGCAAGCAAAAGTCCCAATTCCTGGCTCTCGTCAGCACCTGCAAGTATTTCACCATGGTACCTGGGATCCTGATTTCCAGATACAAGTAAATACCTGCTGGATTTTTTCTATAGGCTACCTTCTTTTTACATGCTTGCTGTTTAAGCCAAGTCACACTAGGTGTTTGCTTTCATTAATCTCTTAAGGAGAGGATTTTCCTGAGGGCAGAGGCACTTGTAAGATATAATCAGGCAGAAAAAATTCATGAGCCAAGTGGTGAATTCAAAGATTAAAAATCCTGTATGCCTTGTGTACCAAACACGGCTCCGGTCTGCTCGTCAACACTCAGCCACCCGCCTGGGCTTCTGTAGGAGGAGGCAAAAGTGCAACAGATCCTTAGAAAAAATACACATTTGTAATAAATAAAGCACAAGCTTTAACAAAACAAAGTTTTATTAATTACAGTACTTCAAGCAGCAGTTTGTCTGTCCTGAAAGTGGCACTTCAGGCTTCCAGAATAAGAACAGTGTATCACAGCACACCAAATTATTAAGACGTCCTTCCTGCAGAAGGAATCAGCTTTGTTAGGCAACATGCATCCAAGTTTTTTTAAGTGACTTGATTAAATTTCTGTTCTGTTTTTACTGGATACCCAGCCCTTACCAGTGTTTCCTTTCAGTCTTCTGAGAAACAATAATGTCAAGCACTCTTCCCTGGCTTCTGGCCCAGCAGTGTCCACAGCATCACTGATGCTGCCAGTATTCATCGTAAATAACTGCACTCTAGGCAGATAACTTCTGTGAATTCTGATAATAACAATATTCATAATTTTTTGTTGTGTATTACTGCAGCCAAAGGGATTAGAATATTTTTAAAGATTTTAGCAGCTGTAAGTAAGAGCTCACTATTTTCATCTCATAGAACCAGCCAAGTACATCTGCATTATTATTGCTTGATTTTTGATGTAGAAGCAAAATTCAGCCTTTTCTCAGAGAGTGCCATGAAGGAACACAAAGAGGAGGTGGAAAGGAAGCGGGGAGAGTTTCTGAAATGACTCTGGAGATGCTAGGCAGGGTACAGTCATGTAAAAAAGGTTTTCATTTCATGTCCTTGTCAGAAAAAAATGCACTTGAGTAATCTCAAAGATCCCAATGTAGGATGCACGCTCCTTCAGCCAGGATATTTGCCTTTCATTAAAACTGAGCTGACTTTATCTGACATGCAAAAACCCCTATTTTGTTTCATTTAGTTCGGCTGTGAAGGAGACGGTCCTGCTGCCAGCCGCCTCCTGCCCCAGCAGCAAGACGAGTGCACCCGGTTTCACTGCCCCTTTTCTGGGTGTTGCCTTTTGGTCAAGTTTATCTCCGTGAAGGAGGAAAAAATCTCTTCTGACACCAACGAGAAAAAGCATGATTGCGAAATTTAGAAACTGGCTGGTAAGCACAGCAAAGAGCAGGAAACTCCTCCGCACTTGCTGTTTGCCTTGGGTTTGCGGAGTCCGACCTTCAGTTGACAGCTCTTGTGCCTCTGGTCGCCTTGGGCTACAGGCCACTCGGGAAAGTGCTCACGGCTCCAATTTTCAGGTCTAATAGTCTAAGTGCCAAGTAGCTGCTACCAGCAGGGCACATCAGGCATTCACTGGTACCAGTTTGAGTGTGAGGACCTACTGCAACCTGAAGGAGGGAAGGTTAGAGCTGAAATTCATCAGGCTTGGGTATTGTGCCCCACATCCTTCTTCTTCTCAGGTGGGCAGAGGCTTATTGCTGTGTTCGGGCTGGCGAGGTGTATTGAAGGTCTGGAAGCATGACAGAGGGAGGTTGTATGTAGCGTTTTGGCTATTAATACTTGGGGTTTGGCTTATCTCATTTTTCTCTCCACCTTTTATGATCTGTGGATTGCAGAACTTATCACAGAAGTTCAGTTTCTCAAAACCACGGTCTTTAATTGAAGCTGGAGGCCATCTCCCATGCAAAGTGCAAAAGTAATCGGAAGTGCCTACACCCACTTGTGTGTTGGGGGGTGTCTGAGGTATCTGGAGTACTTTATGTTTTGCTGATAACCATCCAGTGCTTTGAGGAGACCCCAGGAATCGCCAGCTGGGTAATAGCTCTGTTATACATCCACCCGAGCCCCAGTGCGGTCAGAGGGACGTCCATGGCCCTGGTACCCATGGAACCACTGCCAAGGGAGCCGGAACAGCACTGCTAACCCCAGCACATCCCTCCCTGCCTCTGAAACCACGGCCACCGAAATCGCTGGCGATCCCTCTGGGTACAGCATATGGAGCCCTCAACACAGGGGTTTTCTGAAACTTTCTCCCCGCTCTTGTAGGGCTGCAGCAAACAACTGCATTCTGGCTTTCCACCTCCTGTTTATTTCTGAAGGAGGATGTGAGAAGCTATTTACTACTTCACTGTAGCAACCTCCCAAGAATAACTCCAGACGTGTACCGAGACGTGCCAGCTCAGCCCCGTTCTGTCCTGGGGACTCTCATGGTGGGGCTGATGCCACCTGCGGGACAAGCCCAGCTAGGCTAGGTCAGCTTGGTGCTCCCCTTGTTTCTCCATCCTACCTGCTGATTCTGATGGGTCACCTGGGTTAGAGATATTTTAGGACATAGATCATGTCTTTAGCGTACAACTGTACAGCTCTTGGCTCAACGGATCCCTGAGTAAGCCTCTAAGCACCCTTTTTATATGAAAAATATTTGAGTTGCTTTAGTTTTTACAACCGTTCATGAAATGTCATTTGTTTCACAAGTGAATATACAGTGAATAAACTGTAGATTGCAAACAATCCAAGCAAGCCCGCGGTGCTCTAAGGCTGTCAACACGAGCACCCACAGCCCAGCTTCGTTGTGTTTCGGTGCCAAGGGGCTCCTCAGCCCCAAGCTCCCATAATAACCAAGGCTAAACAGCATCAGAAAACAAGAAGGTTTAAATTCAATGGCATGCCAAAACATGAGCCTTGGTCCTGGCTATTGAACAGTTTTCAAACCAATAGCTTGAAATCGTGTCGAAGTGTCTTCTGTTTGGTGTCACAGCGCAGCTTCCCCTGGGAATACGCGCTACTTCGTTTTTAGCGTAGATCTGTTAGACACGCTAAAAAATATTTTGTAGTAGATGTATACATTGGCAATCCTTAAAAGAATCCCCAGGAAGTAACTGAGGGACCTGAGAAGGGCTGCAGCCGCGCTGGAGAAACGAAACAACAGAAGGTCAGGGCTGCAGGTGGGAGCAGAAGTGCTGCCAGCCTTCAGGAGGGCATCCGTCTGGAACAGGGCGCACTCTGCAGTCACCAGGATCCAGATGAGCCTGGATGTCAGTCTGGCGTTTTTCACCGTCCGTAAATGGCGAGAGTCTGTGGGGAAGAAGGTTATCAAGTAAGCCTCGAAGGCAACGCAGCTCAGCAGCAAGCAGCTGAGGTGTGCGTTGGCAGTGAGGAGGTTCTGCAGCAGAGCTGATGTGAACGCTCTAGATGAGATACTGACTTCAAAAGTCCGTACGACCAGCTCGGAAACAATGCTCACAGAAACCAGGACGTCTGCCTTTGCTAGGCTCGAAATGAGAACCACGGTAGACTTGGACGAAACCTTTGCAGACTGCAGGATGATTATCGTGTACGAACTGCCCAGCAAGCCCAGAAAAGTGCTGATAGCGTTTGAAGAAGACAGGACGAGGTATTGGATGTATTTAAGTACCAGGTATCTTCTGAGATCTTTCATGTGGTCTCTCTCCATAGAAATGCCAGTTAGGGAAGCATACCTAGAATACATATAAAAAAGGGCGATTAAATGTACAATTAGTGGGATAGATTCCAGACAAATTATTAGGTACCTGCATTTGTACAGACACATGCTGGCATCCTGCCCACTCCAGCATTAATATGGCGTTGGTTGGTTATCCAGCTTCAGAAGCGTTCAGCATGTGAAATCCTCAGGCTGCGTCAATTATTAAATAACTTGCATGTAAACCCAGGCGATAGCATTTTATTATAGTTAACACAGGAGTCATTGCAGGGTACTGGAATGACTCTCGACTAATACTGGAAAAATTGAGGTCAGAATAGGGCTACTTTCATTATGCAAGTTTTTTTCTATTTGCCTTTGTGGGTCAGTTCAAGAATGAAGAATTCATTCTCTAGTGTCGCAGCAAGAAAAAGGTTTGCAGTTGTGCTGTGTAGAAGAGTTAATGAGATATTTATTACTCATTCTGGGAAACAAAGTAATAAACTAAAGTGAACGCTATCCAAGAAATCTCCCAGTTGAATCAGTAGTTGAGAATTACCATACGAATACCCATTTTATTTCCTTTTCCTATCATTCGTGCAACTCTTCTTCCACATTCATATGCCGTCTCTAGCTTCTAAATAAAATTGAATGCCCGGGCACAGTGTGGGAAATGGCAATAAATTACAGCTTCTGGGCTACCAGGGAAAAGGTGGGCTCAGCAGTCCCCGCTGGTGCAGCCTCACCAGCACACAGCTGCTGGCTGCAGAAGCCCGCTGGGTTTTTTAAGTTTTGCTGAGGAGGGATGTGGTCTCTGGTTCGACGTGCGGTTGGTGATAGCATCCCCGTGCCTGTGAGCTCTCAGCTCTGAGCTTCCCAGGGCCACGCCGGCTGCCGCGTGGCTGAAAGCTGGTCCAGCTGGTGCCCAGCCCCAGCTATGGCACCATTTAAAATGTTTCATAACGTTCTGATTTTACATCTACGTTTCTTTGGGAGTAAACTAAAAGCCAAGAGCCATTTCAAGCATTATCGCTAAAATGTATTGTTAGAGTTTCTTTTTCTTAAGTACCGTTTACAAAGCCGAAAACCAGCTCGCTGCCCCACCAGTGGTGTGTCTCTTGGCAACCACTAGCATTTTACTCCTTGGGCTTAACAGAGCTATAATTAGATACAACTCTAATTTCCCCCTGAGAGAGCTATACTGTCATGTTTCCAGCTTGTTTATTAGTTGAATCTCCTAATGCATCCAGTTGGATTTTTATGAACCAATTGTGAGATCTGACCTGGAATTTGAGGGAAAGTTTATAGACCTGTGGGAAGTTACACAAACGAGCCTTGGGATGAAGGCATCTGGAGGAGGACCACATCCGTTGCTCCTGGTGCTTCTGGGTGCCTGGAGTACTTTTGTACTCTACCCACGGCTGGTTGCCTGAAATCTTAGAATCATAGAATCATTTAGGTTGGAAAAGACCTTCATCTTCTGCAGCAATAGTGTGCTTTGGGGTTGAGTTTCTCTCGACAGGCCTGGTACGAGCCTCAGTTCACTAGGGTGTGCGAGCAAGAGAGAAAACCGCATCCCTCCAACTGTTAGGTAACATTGCTCGACAGAATCAGCCATCAAGATCGGCACATTCCTGCATTTAGGCAACATTTGAAAACAATGAAATTTATGAAAACAGCCAGTTCCCACAGGCTGCCAGTGGGAGTCCTTCTTTATCTGACCGTTATCTCCTATAAAAGGTTGCCAAGAGTCCCTTTGCCTTAAGTTCAGCGGAAAGAGGTACCTGGATGATCCACTTCTGCCTGGGGGTCCTTCACATCTCAGGGGGCAGCTTCCACTGGAGTATTTTGCATCAGTGAGATTAAATTGGCTTTGCAGCTCTTCATGGTTGTTCTGTATCAACATGCTGAAGTAATCTAATAAGTCAGGGCTGCACCCCAAGGCTCTACTCACTTCCTATACATGCAAAGTACCCATCAACTTCAACTACAGCTTTGCGTGACATAAAGAATTGGTTGAAGATGACTAACAGCTCAGGATCTGACCTAGTATTTACACACTCATATCTTAAGCAGGAATGAAGTTTGTAAAGTGCCCAGCTATTTTTAGCTCTTAGCGTAATTCGTGTAATATTGCTTCAAAAGGGCATAAGTGCAAATTATCCCTGCGTGGGATAATGTTACGAAGAACAGTAAAATGCTAATTTGGTTAAACCACTAGTTTCCTATGATCTCAAAAGCAAGAAAGATGTTTACAAAAAATGGAGTGAGGATTATATGATGAAGATTAGTATAAAAGAATAGCATAAATATATAAGAATTATATTGGAAAGATCAAGACACAAGATGAAGTACAGCGGAAAAGTGGTGTACAGTTAAGGAGGAAACACTCCATAAATCCATTTTCAGACAAAGGAAGACTAGGGGATGAGTCTGCTCGCTGCAAAGTTTGCATTACCAGCCATTGGTGCCAAAATCAGAAGACAGCAATTCTTTTTCTCTGAAAGGCACGCTTATGGCTGGACATGTGCCACAGCAAGAGCTAGCAACAGAAGACCTCCAGTAAGGTTCCTGACTAAACTAAAGGAAGAACAAGATGGATGTTGCTTAGATAAATTCTGTGGTTTCAAATATCTGAGCTTCAAGTAATTTATCCAAGCACACTTAGAAACGGGCTGAAGCAATTTCAGAGATATTCATGGTTATCACTGAGAAGTTTTAAAAGACAAATGGTAGAAGTTCCAGAAAACTTGAAATAGTAACGATGTGGCCTGTCCTTAAAAGGGAGGAGTAGGGCAAGAGGAGCCAGAAAATTGTAAGCTTCATTTCCCAGAAAACTACTAAAATAAGCAAGCAAATTGTTATCTAAATGGTATAGAATGTAAGCAAGAACAATGTGGATTTCTCACAGATATAGCAAATTTATTGAGCCCCGCTTCCTTCTGTAGCAGGATAATAGATCTCACAGGTGAGGAGAGAACCTTTAAGTGTCAAAAATCTTGAATTTTATTAAGACTTTCAATGTTGTTTCATGAGGCATTCTTACAGAGGAGCAAGCCAAGGAAATGTGGACTAGATGAAACTATGATTAAGTCATGCATAGCTGGGTGGGAAACTAAGAAAAGGCTAGTTATCGGAAATTAGAGGAATGACGTATCTGTCAGGTGGGGTTCTGCAGAGATCTGACATTTTTTGCATTTTTATTAACTACAATAAGGAATAGTGGGCACGCTTATTAAATTTGCTTATTAAGTCAGCTATCACAAATCTACAAGCCCAGTTTCAGACCCATACAAGAGCTGGTCCCTGCACAGCAGTGAGCGGGAAGAACGAACGTGTGGGCAGGAGGAAGGAGCAAGCCAGAGGAGGAAGATGGCTGCGGGAGGCAGCGACGTTGAACGTTGGCACGAATACCTGTGCAGCCTGTGGATGGCAACACCCGCAGCTGGAGTCGGCGACGGTTGTGTCGGGAAGGGCAGATGCCATCATGCCATGCATAAATTGGAGAAGTGTCTGTAACCGCATGGGATGAGTCTTTGGTTTCGCTCAGCAGAAGTCAGGTCTTGACCGAAGTATGCGGCCGGTTTTGAGGCCAACGGTTCAAGAAAGGTATCAGTTGCTGAAGGTATTTCAAGGAGACTGAGATTTAGCTAAATGTAACAATGCCATTTCTTTCGTATTTCAGCACTTATCTCCTTATGTAAATTCTCAGTATTTCTAATGTGATACCTTGGAGCATGTACTACAGAGCTTTTCCAGTACAGCTACCCGACAGGTCTGGGTGGTTGCTTTAGTCCTTGCCTGTTTTTTCTTTTGATGAGATGATGGGAAGATTGTAATTCTGAGTGATTCCTGTGAAAGGTACCGAGCCAACTTTTTTAAGAGTGGGATTCCCATTACTTGTTGAGACTCGATTTGTATGAGCTTGACTCATCCAAGACTCACATGCATCTTTTTTTTTTTTTTTTTTTTAAAGTACCTGAGCCAACTTGTTAATGGAATCCTTTAGGGAAGAGGTAGGAAAAATTTAGTCCTGTACTTCAGCTGAACAGTGGTACAGTTCATCTTGTCCTAGTTTGCCACAATGATTAGCTAGAAAAATGATTCTGCATTTTCTGGCAAAAGCAAAATCTTTCTGAAATCAATGGTCTGTGCTCTTTCCATTAAGTCAAGGGGCTTTGCCACCAGTCCTGGTGCAGCCCCTTTAGTGTATGCTCACTTGCCAAGAAGAGGCTTTGCTTCACTGCCGAGGGTGCAGTAGGGGGTGAAGAGGAGGGTTAATCTCTGAGCATTGATATCTGAGAGTTGGTTTGACCACTTGTTTCAATACAGAGCACCAATGAAATGAAGATCTATCGGAACAGAACTATCTGAATCCACAATGCGAAAGCTCGTACAACTCACTAGCTAGAAGTGGAGGAGAACTAAGCTGTGATATATACAGTCAAGTACTGATTTATCTTGTTACTCAAGCAAGCTACTCCTTCTTTGGAAAGGTACAGTAAGAATATTCTGTTTGGGTTTTTTTATTGCAACCTATTTCTGTATATATTTTCATTAAGTATATCTCTGAGGAGACAAATTATATGCCTTGATAAAGATCTTTGCTCATTCTGTGACAACTGATTACTGTTGTGAATTGTTGTGTGCTGGAAAGTACAAGTAACCCGGCCCAGGCTGCCGTGGGCTGAAGACCAACGTACATGGCCACGGGACTTCAGCTAAATTCAAGGCTGTGATCCCCAGATGAGGGGTAGTAAACAAATCTAAGCTGGTTTGAGGGCCTGAATGAGTGAGCAAAATGTGCAGTTCATTAACTTTGGGATTTTACATCTCTGGAGAATGTCACAATTTCATCGGAAAACAAACTGAATCATACAGAAGTTTGCCATGTGGATAAAACCACATTTCTCCCGTGAGCTGGGCTAATTCATATATTTCCTCCATCCTTTTTTTTCACTGAACAAGTTTGAAAGGAAGAAGACACCGGCGGCTGAATTTACAGCAGAACTTTATCTTGTCCGTGTGGAGCATTTTAACTCTGAGCTTCTGGGCACCGGGTCCTACCTTACACCCCAGGACCTGGTGATGAGCCCATAGGCTCTTCTAAAGACGAGTGGTAGAAAAGGACGCTGAGCAGCTGGTACGGCTGGAGGAGATGCCCAGAAGCAGCCAGTCCAGACGCTAAGGAGCTCAGCGTGTTTTTCACGTCTTCCTTTCTTGAAAACTTCGGCATTTTACATAACGCTGCCAGCATTTTACGTTACATGGCAATGTACTGTGGGAACGAACTGGGCAGAAGATGCCTTCCCATTTTCTGTTGGAGATGTGCCAGCGGTGTCCTTCCTTCCAAGCCACGGCTGCCCCAGGAGATGGGATCATTGCCATGGCTCCCTCCTGCCTCCCTCCCCCCCTTTCACACTATGATTTAGTGGTTAAAACTGTCATCCAGAATGTAGCAGAACGAGGTTTGATTTCCTCCTTCGCCGCAGGGGATTTAGGTGTTTATCTTTCATGGGTGTCCCAACCAGCAGGCTACGGGTTGTCTGGAGGTGGGGACACCTTTCGTACCACCCAAGGAATCTGGTCACAATGTAGGAAAGCAGCTGACACTCTGGGCCAAGGGGCAGGGATCAGGAAAAGGCTGATGGATCACAACACAGGTAGTTGCGGATGTTTGCTAGGGAAAAGGGCATCCTGGTTTCCCATGCTTGCTCCAAATGCTGTTTGGATACATCTGCTCTAGTAAATTAAGCAGAGCTGGGAGATGTTCCCGGGTACTGGAGCTCAGTTCTTCATAGTCTCGAGAGAGCTCCGACGGCCCCCAGCCAAGTTTTGGTGTCTGCCGACGCGCGCCCTCCGGAACGCCGTAGGGGCAGGGGCTGGGCTTCAGCAGGAGGCAGGGAGCGCTGCCCGTGCGGCGAGGGTGGTTTGAGGGCATGGTCCTCGTTGCTCTAGCCGAGCTTGGCGCCAGAGATCAGCCCTGGGCACCACACTGGTCAGACGTAGCCCTTACGTACGTAAGATTAAGGAGACACTGGATAGAGAAGAGCTGTATGAAGAGTGCACAAGGCAAGGTCTGAAGGCACAGGCTCCTCCTCTGGAGAAGGTGGCTGCCAGCACGGTTCTCCCTGAGCTCCCGCTGCCAACGTCCTCCTCCACATCCAACCCAGCAGCTTCGCTCCAGCTGGGGAATCTTGCCAGCCCGCGAAGGACCTCGGGGAATGGAGAGTAGGTGCTCTCCCCCAGCAGACCCTTCCCTCTGCCTGGAACGAGGTGGGGATGGATGGGATCGCGCCTGGGATGGGGCCGGGTGGGAACAGGAACGGGGGGCTGTTTCTGGAACAGCTGCTCCCATCCTGCCAGAATGGCCAGAATTGGTGTAGAAGGCAACCTGAGCCAATCCATCTACTTATTTACAGTTTTCAAAGCAGCCTCTTGTGGTATTCATTACAGGTCGTCCGCAGGAGGATTGCTGCACATGGACAGTGACACTTAGGCAGTTTTTGTTTAATCCTTATTCAGATGAAACCTCAGTTCAAGCTCATGGGAGGTTTCCTGAACTAGCGCTTTGCGTTTCCAGCAGTACTGTTTTTTATCTCCACAGAAATTGCTTTCCTGAGACACTTTACATTTGTAAATTCCAGTTAATAATAAATTCTCATTTGTCATTGATATGCCATTGTAATCTGAGAGGTACACAAAAATATCTCCTATTCTTAAACAAATACTTCCTTTCAAGATTTGTCCTGGAATTGTGTCAAAGAATATACAGAAAAGGAGAAAAATTTGAAACCCAGATTACCACTGAATATCCTGACTGTAATGAAGTGATATTATCTTTTACTTAGTTTAAAAGCAAAAATACTTACATTTGCTGGAATAAGCAGCCAGGAACAGTTTTCTGCATCACTATATTCTGTGGATGGTCTGCAGCAGAACTAAAATGTGCCTTTTCCCTTGGATTGCTTCCTGGTTTTTATATATAGTATTGCGTATTCAGTAGCACGTCAGAGCACGGGGCTATGCTGACAGGATTTGTTTTGCTAGGCAACATCCCCAGAGCTGGTTTCACAAGAATTACGTGCTTGAATCATGGTAGCTATTAACTTTCAGCTGTCTGGAAAAATTGATATCCTGTGTGGAAGAGGAGTCCCAGACACTTCCTCAAACATATGCTTTGAGACGGAGCAGATGACAGGGTGTAATCCCAAACTCGTCTGGGTGTCGCATAAACTAACACAGATTATCCATGAGTAAAAAAAACTATTCGGAGCGAAGAAAAGATGTCCTCTGGCATGAAAAGCAGCACTATATCTGGCTGGACTGGGCTATCCCCAATTAGCGTTTGTGTTGGCGTTTCCTGGGATACCCAGGTTTGATGGTGATTACCTTTGCGCTAACCCTCCTCTGTCGTTCTCCGGGCGTGATGTTGGTTAAGCCAAATTCATCCGTGTTCCAGGGCAGGGGTGTCTCTTCACGAGGTCTCGGTGTAGTGGGAGAGCAGAGAAGCATCCCACAAGCACCATGAAGAATAGCAAACCGGTATGTTCAGAGCCACACGAACCCGTACCACAGCTCCCAGCCTTACGGTGGGTGACGGTGTCACGCCTAGAGTCGATACGTGAAAGCAGGGAAATAAAGGTGGTGATGCTGCACTGGTTTCTGATCAGGGAGGGTTGGCTGCCAGTCCAACACCAGCTCTGCCGGCAGCATCCCGCTCCCCTCGCCGCTTCCGTGAGTGACGGAAAGCTGTAGAAAGGTAAAGCAGCCGAAAATCCAGGTGCTGCAGAGCACCGTCGTTACAGCTGCAGCCCGAGGATCACGCGGGGAAGGCAGCCCTGTGCTCTCCTGCCTGCTCAGGGAGCGCCGGCCACCCTGGGTTTGCACCGGAGTGCTGGTGAGAGGACATCTGCCAAAGCCGGGGAAAATCCCTGCAAAAAAAAGGGATTTGAGTGGTTGGTGATTAATATAACTCATGCTTTGATTTATGTGTATAAACATTCATTTTTAGATTTGATTTTAATAAGAATGAGTTAGCTTTTTGCCAGAGGCTCTCCACAGCAGTTTTATTTTTTACGACTACCGTTTCTATTATATTTGCTTATTTTGCTTGCATGCCGAGACGATACAACAGCACCGTCAGCTGCAAGGCCATAAATTCTGCAAACAAGCTACACAATTTCTCAGCGGCTCGAAATTTCATAACAACTCGCGGAAAGATAAGGCAAACCCTCTGTTTCTCCAGGGCACCGCCCATTTAGTCAGAGTGCTTCCCCCGTGGCACCAACTCTGTGAAAACAATAATAAACTCCCAGGGAAGGCAGAAGGGGTGAGATGAGGACCCGAGCCGTGCTCCGCTCCAGGGCTGGCAGACACCGGCAGAGCCAGCGCAGGGACGGCACCAGCCGTGGGAAAGGCGGCTGCGGTGAAATCTTTTATCGGTTCTGTCAGTTAAGCTTTACCTGCATTAGTAATCGCTCCTGCTGACTGGTGGTTTTCAGTGCTCCTCTCCGAACCCACCGGTATCTCCCTTAACGTAAGCAGAATCAACACAGCATCCCTGATTGATTTCTGCAGCGGCGTGAGATGGTTTCCAGTATTCCTCCATAACCTGTTTATTTTGTGCTACACCCTTCTTTGCAGGCTTTGGCCAGCTCTGTGCATTGATTAGCAGTGCTCTTTACAGCTGAGGACTTGATTTTTTTTCCTCAGCAACCGAAATACGATTGATTTTAATTAGAATTCAGCTATAGGTAACAAAATTTCAGTTTTCTTCTCTCCAAAGTACTCCACTGTTTTTGACACCAGAGGGTTTCCAGCGCTTTTCCCTTGCCATCTCATCAGTGTCCCCTCTCCATCTCTTTGTAGTGCAATTTTGTACACCCCGAAACACTGCCAAGGGGCACCATGAAAACTGCCCATTGCCTCTGCAACCTCTCTCTCTTGCTGATACTGAAAACAGTCCTATTCCTATTTCTTTTCTTTATACCGAAGAGAACTTTGTCAAGGAAATCCAGATAAATTACATCATGCAAATATCTTGCATTTTTGGGAGGTTTTTTAACATGCTTGAAGCTTTCAAGGAAATTGTAGGAAGGCAGTTTTCTTATAAATAACTCTTCATCTTGGTCCTACAAAACAAGTCCTAATTCTTATTCTTTTGTGGTTAACCATTTGTCTGGTCCTAAAGTTGTGCCAGCTGCTGCGATTGCCTGGGCCATCCTGATTTACGGCTATGGTACGTACAGCCTGTGCTGTTTTTCTCATTTTTCACAGTCGTTTTTTCTTTTCTCTTAGGTTCCTTGAGAAACCAGAACAATTAGTGTCTGATCTTCAGCCAAGCTTTCCTGTTTCTCCCCTCATTAAATGGATGGAGGTTCTCCTGCCTGGGCATCTGACTTGATATCATTTCCCACCTTCATTATCCTCAGATCCAGCACCTTTTGAGATTCCTCACTGAAGTTCTCCACAATTCCTTATCATTACCTTCTCTCCCTAGCCTCACAGAGTGTAAGAAACTCATTTTAAAACTACAGACCAGCCAAATGACTGTCTCTTCTGACTGGAAAAAGGAGAAGGAGAAGCCAGGCAGCTATTTGCAAATATGGGGAAGAGTTGGGCAACAAAGGGAAGAGACTCGAGGACAGGAGTGACAGGTAGCAGCTCCTATGGGCACCGAGCGGCAGCCAGTACGGCCAGACCTTCCCAGGCAGCAAACCAGCAGGAGGGCTTCCCAAAAGCTGCTGACCTGACCTGCTTTGTGTCCTTTCCGATGGAAAAATAGCAGAGCCTGCATGCTGGAGAAGAAGAAACGAGAGAGTTTCAGCCCTATCCCTGCTGGTTCGGGGCTTCAAACAGCAGAAAGATGAGCGTATTCTCCGAGGGAGGGATGGATTTTCCAACGTGTCCTCAAATCCCACGCAGCTGCCCCTCGGATGTAACCGACGTCTTCAGGCAGGACGCGAGGTGAGGCGATCACCCCTTTTGTGGCAGAGGACGGCGATTATCTCCCCCGGGCGTGCACAGACAAGAATCTTCCAAGATGTTCATCACAGAGAGGATGTTTTACGTTGGCCCCTTGGTAAAACGTGAAGGGGCAGGTATGGAGATGTGTGACCTGGGTGTATTCTGCGGCTCTCTCAAGAACGCGAGTTTCCACTTTCCACCTTTCCAAGCAGCTCATCAGCAAAGAAAATAATCAGCTCACTTGTTTTATTGCCTTTATTCTCTATTTTCAACATAGAAAAGGAAATTCACTTTTAATGAGGGCAAATGCTGGGATAAAGCATTAGTAATGTAATCTTCATTCCTTCAGGACAGTAAGTCCAGCGATAAGACATCATTGCAAGTGGCTTCCAGGATTTCATCAGCGCCTTTTGCATAATTGACAGAAAAGATTTCCTTACAGGGAAACTGTGAAAAGGTCGGTGGCATAATCCTTTTTGTCTAAGGTATTGAATGTAACAAGGATACAGATAAAATGCATAAAGAAAATGGTGGTGATTCATAAAACTGGGGGGGGAAGAACTAGGTACAAAATTGTTAATGCAAATCTCACTTGGGTTTGGCTTCCTCCTACACTGACTAACTCACATTTCCAGTCGGGAAATAATAGTGGTAACAGCCCTTTGGGAAATGCCCCTCATCCAGGCAAAAGCCGCTGAGAAGCAAATTCCCCATAGTTGCCCATAGCTGAAGTTTTGGGAATCTCTTGAATGAGTTTGCAAGTTCTCAGCTGACAACTCTTCTAAAAATAACGCAGGAGAGCCTGGCACCACCCTACAGCCCAGGTTAAGCACTTTTGGGTTCTCGTCCCTGCCTCCACAAATCCCTCCTTAGTGCTCACTCCTTTCTCTCTCTGCTGCGTGATGAACAAGCCTTTGTGCCTTTTTATTTTTGTTCCTAACGTGGTTTTACGTGCAGTCTATCATTCCCGTTTGAGGCTCACAGCGGCCGCAGCTCCCACAGTGGCTACCGTGGTCAATGCAGTCTGTTTTCAATTAAAGGTCTGCGAAAGTGCTTCCCCTTGAGTCACAGCATTCCCGCGCTGCCATCGCTCAGCTCACCTCCGAGGACAAGGGCGGTGGGAATTTCCCCGGCACCCACAGACTTCCTCAGCTCTGGCACCACAGCTTTCTGCTGAATGCCTCCGCTTTGCGCACCCAAGGCACGCTCGCCGTGCCCTGACGAGACTGTCTCCACCACGGCCGGTCCTCCTGGACCACACAGCGTGAAACTGCGCGCGTACGATGTTTTCTTCTCCGTGACAAAACATAAATGTGATTTTTGCTCTGCCCTTGGAGGAGCACTAGAGGCAATTTTGAGACCTCCTCCAAAGATGGTGCCTTCATGTGTCCCCACACTAAATTCTGCCCTCTTCCTTTATTCTATTTCCAAGGCATCGTATTGTTACTTAGCTAACTGAATCATAAAATTAAGTGTATTTGAGTTTAAAAGGACTTACTACATCCCATCAAAGCAGGAGGGGTTTTTTTCATGACAATTACTTGTCCAGTAATTTGTCTTGATTCGAATTCATCTAATGACCTTTCCTCCCCTTCCTCGCTGCACAGTCTAGGAGCTCTTCCTACCGTGAATGGCATGTTTGCTTGTTAAGTGTCCCCTTGTTACTTGCCTCCATTTATCTAAATTATCATTTATTCACATCCTGTGTTCCCCCTCTATTTATTACTGTCTTGGTGTTTCTTTGTGCCTAACACATGTATAAAAATTTATAGTCTTACTCACAGAGTCTAATATCGTATTCATAAATAGGGCTAATTGTTTTGACTTTTTTAGCTTGAACAAGATGCGTAGGACAATCACCAAGAATATATGGTGAATTTTTAACAGCTTTTCCAGGTACGGAATAGCCAAACCCATAATCATCAGCAGAAGTTATCCTGTATGCTCTGCATGGTTGAGGGAGTCTATTTTTCAACCTCAGGCCATGACACAGGTACACAAAATTTTACTTTTTCTTGTATTTCCTGCATTTTATAAATCATCAGACCAAAAGCCTTTCAAGACTTTTGTTTTCCTTCCTTTCCTCACACCTGAGAATGAACAAATACACTATGTGAAGCACGTGAGAAGGCAGAAACCCACATCCCCCAGCTTGCCACAAAAGAGAAGAGTGAGCTTATTTCTGTGGGTTTTCAATAGGAATTGTCTTGTCAAATTTGGAGCCGCGTGCTACACGCAGCCTACATTTATTATTATTCCTAACAGCAAACCAAAGCATGAGAGCAGCACTGAGGTGACTCGTGGAAACATAAATGCCTGCAAGAGTTGGTCTGCATCCAGCCTCCCAAGCAGAAGGAAAATGGCAGAGCTGTGTCACTGTGAGCAACCGGTCCACTCACTTCCTTGCTTCACCTTAGAAATTTTTGGTTATTTTGCTAACATTCGTGTAATAATGTTGCCAGGAATTGAACTTTGCTTCTCGGTAGATGAAACTGCAGCGAAGCACGATTCACGTCCCACGCCACCACTGCTCAGCGTTTAGGAACAGTCCAAGGACATCTGTAGCTCGATTCATGCTGGAAACGTCCCAGGAACGCACTGCTGTTCTCACGTCCATCGGCGATGCACCCCAATTTTGTGCTCCCCCAGGTACCTGCCCACACTGCTCCGCTCCCCCCCCAGCCTGCCCAGTTTGCCGTTTGCCTTCTGCTGCTCTTAGTCGTAACCTCGGCACGGTCAGACGTAATGAGGCTGCTACGTAGGCTTGGTCCGCTTGAAGCTATTTGTCGTTGCACCAGCGGTGACAGCAAATTTACTTTTTGGCCTGATTTTTTAAAAATTTTGGCAGTCATTGAAGCTGGTGTGTCCTGCTCAATGGCCAGCCAAGCACAAGAAAAAAGCAGGTTTTGCTGCTTGTGAGCCCTGAGTCCTGGCAGGGCAAGGAAGGAGCAGGTACCAGCCGTCTCTCAGGACTGGCAAGCCTTCCAAGAGGCTTGGATGGTATCTCTTCCATACGTGTGCAGTCCATCACGGCACCAGCAGCATCATGGACTAGATATCTGCGGGCACTGGTGAGCATCCACCAGGCAGTAAATCCAGGGAGCCGACAGGGACACGGTCACACAGGCATGTGGTTGCCACTATTGTTCTGGAGTGGGTTCAACACAGATTTCCCAGTAAAATGTTCTTTGCTGTCCTTCAGGCCCTGGAGGATAAATATTTGTTGCTCCCCTAGACTTTCTTTGAGAATAATGTCCTCCATAAACACTTGTGATGCTTCCCCTGAATATGAGTCTAATTTCTATTTTCCCCTGAGGGAGAAATAGAGGACACACCAAGGAATTTGTTTTCCAGTGTCTGGGGCTACATTAGAAGAAAATATTTGCAAACGTGTTTTTCAGCTTGGCATTAGTTGTTTTCCAAGGTTATCTTGGTCTGAGGTTGAGATTTTCTTTTGGGTTTGGGTGGCGGGGTGTTCCTGATGTCTGGGAGTTGGTTTGCTTTGTTTATTTTTTTTAAGAAAACTGTTTTTTTCGGGCTTGTAGGCTGGAATAGCAAATTATCATTGAGTAAAGAATGAAGAACCCCTGGAACTGAAAATTCAGTCATGAACTGAAAACAGTGCTTGAGGTCTGGACATGTTGCAAATGGTTGAGTTTAGTATGAGATTCCTGTTTCCTAACAGCACCAGGAAATAGAAGATTTGTTCAGGTCTTGTTGGGTTTTAATTTGAGATGGGTGACGCATCGCACCAGTGCCATTTCCAGAATGAGGTACCAGCCCAGACTGGATCTCATAGGTCATGTACAATCAGAAGTGATGTTGTCCCATGTCTCATCAAATGCGTATTTACCTGGGGTAAGGGTATTCTCCAACCTTTACACCTTTGTGGCAAATGAAACCAGAGCAAAAGCTCACTGCAGTGGTGGAAGGCAAATGCAGAGTCATGGGAAACAAAAGGAGTATTTGGGATTGTAAGAGTTTAGTGAAGGCACGGCTGGAGCGTGGCAGGATTGGAGCAGGCGAAGCCTGTTCTAAGCAGCGGTCTCTGACAGCTCACTCAGCAGCTGAGCTGGAAATCCCGACCCACCAGCAGCAACAACGCTAATGCCATCATCTCTCTCCATCCGGATCATTGTACGTGCAGTCATCGCATAGAGCAACTCTTCTACCCACAACGGGAGCTGAAAAAAGTGCAAGATGAATTACTGGTACTGCCTCCAGTGTTTGCCAGAAATCTGCTTTTTCTGTATTGAAGATTAACATTGGTTATCTTTAGCTGGCTTGGGGGAAAGTTAGCTGACAGAAAGGAAGATTTATTATTTCTTTAACAAAAGAACTTAGGAGCTATTTAGAGTGTTATTGTTGCCTAAAAGAATGTAAGGAGGAAACAAATTCTGCACTACTCCAAGCAATTCCCTTGTTAGTAGATGTATTTTAATTGGGACAGAAGATTAGTAAATTGTTTCTTAGTGGGAACACACGGATGGACAAAAATAACTTCAATAGAAAAACAGTTAATTAAGAGAGCAACCTAGCTGCACCATTGCCAAACTTCTGAGCAACCTCACTGGCAAAGCTATGAAATAATTTTGGACACATAGTTGTCCTAAGGGAGTTTTCAGGCCTATTTAATGCTTACGTTGTTTAAACATTGAAAAACTGGCCGTTAACCCTCATTGGCCAGATTTCTTTGCATTCCCATTCAACGTTTTTGACAGTCAATAGTGTAACTAAGCACGGGCAGGTTGAACCCGGCAGCATACAACAGTCACCGAGAGGCATGTGGGGGGAGTAAATCCTGCAGCTAGCTGGGAAAAATGACTGTACAGGCAGCCCTGTGGATGGAGGGGCTGGCAGGGACTGTCTTGTGCCAAGTTCTCACTGTGCTTTCCTCTCAAAGGGAGACCGAATATCTTGGGTTTTCACATTGAACACAGCCCCCAGATGTAGCACAGCAGCTCCTCATGAGCAATCACAGGTTTATATAGTTCCCACTATATGGTCAAGAGAAGGTAGGAGGGGGAGGGATTGCTGGTGACTGCACAGCTGAGGTTGAGAAGGTCAAGTTGGAAGAGAGGGAAAGTGGCTTTGACTAGATCAGTTGGGATTCAGGAAAGACAGAGTTTTTCTCAATTAGTCCTGGCCAAAATACGCTACTCCCAAGTCACGCAGAGCCTCCAGCAGACCCTCAGCTCTGGTCTCCATGGAAAAAATCCCTTTACCTGCATCCTTTCTTCAGCGGACCCGCCTGCCTTCATCCACAGCTTTGTTAACACCTGGCTTTGGTGGAGGAGGATCTCTGCAGCCCTCTGATTACCCAAGCAGGGTTTCAGCACAAGTGATTCCCCTTTCCTGACACTTGTTCTTGAAGTGACTTGATCCAGCTAATCTCACCCGTTTAGTTCTTACTGCTACGGCACTAGGGTGGCTGCAGACCTGCTCTCTCGCTACTGTGGTGAAAATCATTGCTTTTCCTGCAACTGAAGCTCATGTAAGGAAGCAAGGAAGGAGTTAGAGGTGAGAATATCAGCGCCTTTCTCTTCTATTTCCCCAAGCCTTTGCCTTTTCATATTTGCGTTATCACCTCTCGCCTAACCTTCTCACTCCTGCTGCAGCTTGTACGCAGCACTGCAGGTTCTTGGATGAGCTGTTACTGTTCTTTTCCTTCTCGTTGTCTGTAATAGTGATGCCGTAACTGAGGAAAAAGCTTGGAGGCAGCATAAACATTTATTAAACAAAAATGGCACTTTGTTCATCTTTACCCTCTCTTTCAGTTGTCCTATCTCTCCTGCTCCTTCTTTGTGAGTGGCTACTGCACCAGTTTGGTTTTCTGAAGTTTGTAACAGGCGTGAATAAAATTGCAGTTAAAATAGGGCTGGCTTCAGTACAGTAAAAGTCCTTTGGTGACTTGATGCTTTGCCCGCTGAACGCTCCTATTTTGTAGAATTACCAAGAAGATAAACATTTAATGTTTACTTCTGGTTCACAAGGAATTATTCTTAAATTACATCCTTTCTGGAGGGCCTGTTCCAGCCTGGTACCACGGCCTGGCCAGGCAGGGTGGTTACAGATAGGTCTATCTAGTGGTACTGGGATCTCGGCCAGCCCCACCAGCAGCAGACACCACTGCCTTTGCAAAGGTTGGGAAGGAGCAAGGGCCAGAACAACCCAGCCCCTCTCCTGACATTCCTCTTTATTTTCCCCAGGGGAGACTTGATGGTTCGATTCTCATGAAAATCCTCAACTCGCTGCAAACAGCACATAGTGGTTTTTATGGCAAAGACAGCGCTTTGGGCAAATTGCTTGAGACAAGTAAACCAGAGAGAGCATTGGTGCCAGTGGGAGTGGAAGAGAGCTTTGTATGAGGTGGGAAAGCTGTAGCTTTTGGGATCCAGGGCAATAGAGAGGAAAACATTGGCTGCTGCTCAAAGAAATTCTGGTCTTAAGATCAGAGAAAGTTGGTATCAGGATTTCCAGAGCTTGTCACTTGACAGATTACAAGTCGGTTGAAGCTGATAAGATAAAAGATCTGGAGAGGCTCTGGGGGTAGGAGGAGTAACCTATCTGTTAAATGGGGGAATTACCAGAAGCTTGGGGGTTTTTAAGGCCACACCAGTGGTTTTCGGAAGAAAATGACTTTCACTGCCAGCTGAAACTGCAGATGTTGTGTTACCTGCCCCCTCACAAACCCAGCCCAGTGTGCACAGGTGATGGTGCTAATGCCAGTGGTTATCACCACAACCTGCACAGAGAAGGCTAAAGGATTCCCAGCTTTCTCTCGTTTTCTTGGGATTTGCTTTTTCCTCTCTTTTGAAGAGAGCTCTGGGAAGTGTAAAATAGGACCTAGGACCCACCTGTTGTTACTGGCAGTAGTCAGTGCAGTTGCAGAGATGCAGAAGTACCGAGAGCTGGCCCTTGGCGGGGGACATGTGGCAGGTACTCACGCTGGTTTCTGCACTGGCATGACCCTATGGATTTGCTAGAACAGCTACTGCCTCCAAAATCTCTAATGTTTGTAAAACAAAAATAAAGGCTAAATAGTGATGATCCTGTTCTATGGAGTCCTGCTGTGCCTTAGAAAAAAAAGCATTGTGGGAAAAATTAGAAGGAAAACACAACATGGAAATAATGATGCATACAAGTACAACTAAATAAATAACGGAGCAGGCCAAGACTTCAGCTGAACTCAGGACCCATGGTTCCTGCAGTGAAAGTCTGGGAGTTTGGAAAACATCAGCTTGATACTTTTTAATTCTGTTCTAATACAGAACTTTAAAGGCAGGAATGATAAGCTGGAATCTGATTTTTGAAGGCAATGGAGGAACTTGAATGTAGGCAGATTAATCGGAAGACAATGCAGAAATCAGTTGCTCAGTTTCGTTTCGGGTGGGCACAAAATGCAGAAGTCATCCTCTCTAACTGGATTGCTCTGCTTGGGTCTGCTGCTCCTCACAGAGACCAGGCATGTGCAAAGTACATGGTATACAGTAACCCTACATGACTTGCACGAGTGTAAAACATTCTGGTGCGCATCAGGAAAGGTTCTGGAAGAAGAGCTACGAAGGCTGCAGGGCAGAGAGCAGCCAGATTGAGCACAAGTATCTGAACAAACAGCCTTTAACATCAATTCCTTGTCAGCCTCAGCCTGTAAGTTAAACAGAAGCACAGCTGATTTATCTCAGAAGTACTCAGATGGCCAAAAAAGGCCTATTTTTATGATGTAGAATGATCTTCAGGGAGCAAGCATCAGCCATAAATCTCTCAGATATATGCAGGCAGTTTGCACAGAAGTCTGAATTTTCCTGAGAAGAGATTGGCATTGGCCATGGGTTTTTGTGCCAGCGCAAGGTCAAACGTCATTCCTGAGCCTGATCTTGCAAAGCCAATGTGGTTTTGATGCACAAACAGCCACAGAGTATATAGATAAAACTGTGCTGGTGTGCTTTATTTCTATGTGTACCCTGAGCGTTGCGAATTCGAAACAAAACCTCGTAAAAACGGCTTTAGGGAGCTCATAGAAAGTTGGGGAAAGACCTAGCTCCACCAGTGGTACCTCTGGGCAATGACTGCCCAGTGACCTGCAGCTCTGTAACTCGCAAGATGATGGATCAAAAGCAGCACAAAAAGGGGTTTAAGACATTGCTTGGCAATGGGTGATGAGCTCCAGCCTTCACTAGCTGGTAGCTACAGTACTCCTTTAGCTCTCTGCTTCCTGGCACTTGGAAATTTACTGGAAGAGACTGAAAAGGTGTTAATTCCAACGTGAGCGTGTCTCAGTTTTGCAAAAGCTCTGCTGATATCTGCTGGACAGGGTATGTTATTTGTCATCTCCCAGAGGAGAATTTTTCTTTTCCAGCAGTATGTTTGTATTTTGAGTGATCTTCAGATGGATGGGAAGAGACACGTTGTCTTTGGATTTTAAATGCTGTTGCTAAAACTCAGGGTCAATATGATTATAAAGCTATGATTTTAATTGCTGCTCTATTAAATTTGAGATCAACACCAAGGAATCATTTTATGGCATGTTCATGGCGGGTACCCTCAGTCTGAGCCCAGTGGCGTGGCTTTCCCTGGAAGTGACTGACCAAGGACTACAGCCTGGGCTGCGGGATGTTCCCAGCCTCCACCACCACATGTAGTACCACTGCATTTTAATTATCAGTGATCACAAGGGAAATTATCTTGTGTGTGATTTTTTTGTTTGTTTGTTTGTTTTTTAAGGAAAAAAGCTTTCCCGCTAGCTTCCTTAGCTGTTCCCCTTTCCTTTCCCAACCCAGATGACAGGATGATCTGCACATAACCCATTCTTCTTGTGAACAGCAATCCGTCTTCTCCTGAAGAACAGCTGACATCTGAGGAAGTCTGCACAAGCCAGCTCTTCCTGGGAAACAGAGACCATTCCCACCAGCAAGTGACTGGGGCAACCACAATTAGTGATGCTTCTGCTACACATTGTCCCCAAACATCATTAAGCTCATCCGCCTCCCTGGTTTGTTTACAGATTTAGGAACTTTCTGCAAGTTTCTTCCCTCTTCCCAGCACGTTAAGAGGAGAGGACTGTAGAGCAGCTCTCGGGACAGAGAGGCCATGAGAGAGTCCTCTTTTGTATGACTAAACTCAGTTGTAGGGTATTTGATGCATCTAGAATGAGATGAAATCAAGAATCTTGGCATATTAAGCCCACAAAAATTAATATATTGTTTATTCAAACTCAGAATTAATAGGGCAATACAAAAGTAAGGAACTATTTTCCATAATAAAAACCTGAGCATGGTTTGTTCTTTATAGACCTTTACCAACTCTGAATTCTTTTAGTGGGTTTTTGCAATGAAGGCGAGTTTCCAGTATTGTCTGCCTTGAGACTAGCAAGACTTATTTTTCAGTGGTGATCCTTTGGGATTAGAAATGAGGAGACACGATCAGACTACCTTTCAGCCCTTCCAGCCCTGCTTCGCACCAAATGGTTTCTGAAGCTTACACATCTCGGTGAAAGGAAAGTGGAAAACAAAAGAATATATTTCTGCTTAGTCTCCTGTCCTCAGCAGGCTTCTCAGCCCATCTACAGGTGTTCCACAGACACCATTCCAGCACCTCAGACGTGTTCCTTTCCTTCCATTTCCATACTCTCCTTCATTTAACCTGTGGGGTTTTCGTCCTATTTCCCAAATCAGAAAGAAGGATAATTCACGGTTCCTCAGCATGGCTGTACAAACTAGTTTATTAAGTGTTAGAAATTCAGTTCTTGTTCATTATAAGATACTTTACCTAGCCTGGTACCATAAAAGAATATGAAAATTAATGCCTCTGGCAAGAAACACCCCTATTTTACCCAGATGGAGCTCAGAAGCTTTGGTACTGAAGAGAATTAAGAATTGTGAAAAAGGGCAATCAGTTGGCGTGGTGGCTGTTTCGTGCTTCACTGTACAACTAGTCTCACCTTACACTCTTCTCTTGTCGTTTCTTTTAATTTGAAGTTGTTCTGGTTTGATTGTCATGTTGAGTCAATTCATCTGGCTGCAAACGAGGACATGAAATAGGAATTACGTCGAGCGACTTTTGGGCTGCGTCTCCAGAGCCAGTTGGTCACTTCTTGCTGGTGGTTTTCCTCTCCGGCCAGGGGGGGGATCTTGCGGACGAGCGTGTCTTGAACCGGGAGCTCGTCAGACGCTGTGACTATGTTGGTAGGCAAGAGCAGCGGGTGCTGACGTGGGTGGCTGCGGGCTGTAAATCGGACTGATGTGGGCAGGAGATGGCCTACGTGATCTGACCCGGCACAGAAGAGCGCCCTGGTGAACAGGAAGGCAACGGTTCTTCACTGCAATCTCGTTGGGCAACGCTTATCAGCAGATGGGTGGGTGGGAGGGACACCGGCAAGGAGCAGGAAAGTAGAAAGAGCCTGAGGCACGGTCTGAAAGAGGAAGGATGATGGGTTAAAGTCTTAAAACCAATTAAATAGCTGCAGATGTCTGAAATCAAACCAGAGAGGTTTAATACACTTCACTGAATCTAACAGCCACAGATTTGCAATGTGATTTAGAAATGCTCAGGCAAAGGAAGGGAAGAGGGAACAGGCAACAGTCAGAAGTTATTAACACCAGGAAGAGAGAATAATTATTGGAAGTGATACTTTAGGTTAGAACTGGATATAATAGTACTAAATTAAAATATAAAGGTCATTTGAGGGTAAATACTGGAATAACTTCCTGATACAGAGGGGTCCCAAGCAGATTTTGGTTTCTAGGAATTAGATATGTGAAGGAGCTCCTGGACAAAATTCAAACACAAAAAAGAAGCCCAAAGAGGGTGGAAGCAAGGACGGGTAGCCTGGGAGGAATACAGAGAAATTGTCTGAGCAGTCGGGGATCAGGTTAGGAAAGCTAAAGCCCTGAGAGAATTAAATCTGGCCAGGTACATCAAGCGCAACAAGAAAAACTTCCATAGGTACATTGGTGATAAAAGGAAGACTATGGAAAATCTGGGCCCTCTCCAGAAGGAAACGGGAGACCTGGTTACCTGGGGCATGGAGAAGGCTGAGGTGCTCAATGACTTTTTTGCCACAGTCTTCACTGGCAAGTGCTCCAGCCACACTGCCCAAGTTGCAGAAGCCAACAGCAGGGACTGGGAGAATGCAAAATTCGACTTTGACAGGCATGGTAATAAAGATAACTTGTTTCCTGTGCATGCTTCACTGCATGAAATATAGTGAAACACACTAAGGGCAATATATTGTGCTCTGACTGCAGAGTAGCTTTTTTGATCTACCATTAAAACCCATCTTTACTAGCCCATTAATTTTACCACTGTCCTTGGACGTCGTTTAGGCAGCTTCCAGTGCACTTTTTACTTTCTGATCACAAAGGCTTGTTTCTTGCCTGTCCTTTGTCCTCCAGCTATTATCTG
>JAVJGG010000039.1:22751001-22764780 GCA_035590195.1 Aviceda cuculoides
TTGCTATTATTATCACTATTAGTTTCTTCCTTTCTATTCCAGTAAACTGTTATGTCAACCCATGAGTTTTACTTTTTTTTTTTTTTTTTTCCCCCTTCCTGATTTTCTCCCCATCCCACTTCATGGGGGGGAAATGAGTGAGCAGGTGTGTGGTGCCTAGTTGCCGTCTGGGGTTAAATCACGACAAGGAGTATTTGGGTTTTGGTTGTCTTGAGAATGATTTTTTTTTTTTTTTTTTTTTTTTGAATGAGCAGAATATGAGAAAACATGTAATCGGTAAATGCATTATTTATTCTTTACCACTACAGGAAAAGAATATCAAACTGCAGAAGCTTAAAGTGCATTTCAAAATATTGAGTATCACATAACATAGCTAATAAAGAGGGGGGGAAAAAAAACAGGTCTTGGAAGGATATTGCAACACTGGTTTGACAAGAAATGATAAAAACGACAACAGCCTGTGGTTAGCATTTTTAACAATGGGGCTAGAATAGGGTAAGCGTAGTGATTAGTGAAAATATCCAGGCACTAAAAACATTGCTGAATGAAAAATAATACTTGGTCTACATGGGCAAAGTCGTGTGTGGTTTGTAAACTATTTCACTTCCCAGGCAAAGAGACTTGGCACTTGGTGTCTAAGAGGGGCTGAGCTGAGATTCTGCACTCCCAAAATAGTGTCAATGTCCTAACCAAGCTGAGGAAGAGACCTGGTAGTTCCAGTTGGACTAAATGATCATTGTAGGTCCCTTCCAACTGAGCTATTCTATTCTAAAGCATATTCATGGCATTTTATGTGTGTGGTCTGTAAAGGACAATTTGAGCACGTGTACTAAACAGAGCTTATGCTGGGTTGGAAGGAGGACACTCCTCACTCCATCGTTGGGACAGCAAGATGTCTTCCATTGCAGTCAACGGAAAATTGTCTTACGTCGTCTGTCCGTGTAGGCTTTCTGCGGGATGTGAATTTAACGTGTGTAGAAGGCTCCTGATGGGCGGCTTTGGAGGCTGCAGTTGTCTGTCCCAGGACCAGATACATAACAGGACTAATGTGGTCTCCTTTGTGCTTTACACAAGCCCTAGATGTGAAAGACATCACAATTTTTTCCCGATTTATGCAATGCCTGTATCCCACAAAGGCTTGAGATTGTGCTGGTATCGCACACTTTTGCCCCATGGAGCACTCGCCGAGTGCCCATTGAGCGTGAGCAGCCAAAATCAACTTGTCATCCTGCAGAGAGCATCACTGCACAAAATAGTTGAAAAACATGGCAGAAAAACAGTCGTATCCTTCTCTAGTGCGGTTTGTTTTTTTTTTTTTTTTTTTTTTTTAAAAAAAAGCACCCACTCCTCAGCAGATCAGATAAGAGCAGCCGCAGAGAGCAGCAAGTTATATCATTGAAGGGCTTGATTCACAGCCCGGGGAAGGCACTTTTGGGGCTGATCAGAAGATTATGGCCAGCCTGGACCAGGCACATTGTTAGGGGGCTGAGACCACACCTAATTAAATCCAAGAGGAAAGCATGGGACAGAAGTATGGGAAGTTTTGAAGTGGTGGGTAACAACTGGATGAGAGCAAAAGCAGCTCAGTGTGGGAGTATCTGCCATACAACTTATCTCTCTGACTGAGAATGTGAATTATTTTCAGGCGGTTCCACCAGTGACATTCAGGAAATAAGAAGATGTAATTATTAAGGCCCAAACTTCTACTGTTACATAAAACTTCCTCACTATATCTTCTGCTATCTGTTCTAGAAGCTGAAATACAAAAGTGTTGTAGATAGACGCCGGTAGTTGTAAGAGCATCTTTTCACAGATTCCTGGTATATAGGGTCCCCTTATCTGAATATCAGATTTGAACAAAGAGCCTACTTAAGTATGTCACACTTCATCAGGGGGGTTTCTCTTGACATTTTGCCTTTTAAATCAACAAAGGGAAAAAAAAGCAACCAACAAGTTGAGCACTCAAATGCTCAAAGAACAGGCAATTTCTAATACTATTTCTACCGGTGATTTTAACCAAATTACTTTGCATATCTGATGATCTGTATTCATCATGCTCATGCCGAACGTCTCAGTTTTTGTTGACTTAAATTCTCATCATAGAATTGCATACCCCAACCTCGCGTTAGTTGTCAGACGAGGCAAAATGTTTATCTGTTCTTATGTTGCCATTCCGTGCTACAGTTTACGTTGATTCAAAGTTGATTGTTTTGGTCATTTTCTGTTCAAGCTGGCATCAGCTCCCCTGATATTTTCACTGGTTGCCAAACCCCTCTGCACAGGCATGGAGGGGTGTGTTTGACCATCAGCGCGCCTTGCAGCCTGCTTCCTCCTTTCTCCAAGAGCTTGATTAGGCTTTTGCCGTGTTGGTTTTGCTTTTCTTTTTAATGATACCCTTTAAAGACCTTATTTCTCTTCCCCTTCATGCAGGGTCCCTCTAATACCGGTGCCAGGTAGTGCCTTTGCAGACATTAGAATCCCAGGGCTGCTGAACTCTGAGAATCCCCACCAAGTGATCTCAGCTTAGACACGGACATGGGGCTTTCCTTGTACGAACCAGTCAGTAACAGCATCATGCCCCTGATACAGATTATTCAAACTACTTAAATATAGTCCAGAAATCAAGGGATATTATCCTAAGAAAAAATAATAAGCAAGATGCTCTTTGCACAAAACAGCAAAGATGTTCTCTGTTCCAGATCTGTCACAAGTTGAGGTCAGAGCTCAGAAGCTGTGGACCGTTAACTACTCTTCATTTAAATGTCTGCCACGTAAAGCACTGCAGCAATTGCAAATTAAAAAGGGAAGTGTCAAATGAAACAGTAGGTACCGCTTACACTGGACGCACAGCCAGTGCACGTAGTCACAGGACGGATCTCGGTGGCAGAAGCCACTCTGTAGATCGGCACGCCAAAAAACCAGCACAACACTGCAGCAAAATGAAGCTGGCTCATCACTCAGAGCCTGCCTTTATCCCAGAAGCACTCCAGCCGCTGCTCCCTGGCAATGCGGCGCATCTCGGACGTGGAGCGCCTGCAAAGTTTCTGAGAGACAGAAGAGCAGATGCATGATGACCCTTCTGAAACACGGGGATGTTTCCTCAAGCTCATGTCGGTTCCAGGTTGTGGACCAGCACGCATGTGCACGCACACGGGCGCGCAGAAGGCTGGACACCACGGCTCGGGTCCCACGTACTTTCTCCAAGCCTTTGCTTAAGGCAAGCAGGATGGTTACAGCTCCTCTTCCCACTGCTGGCTGTCCTGGTCACGTAGTGACCTACGTCCAGTGGAGACAAATGGCCTCTTCTCCCAGCATCTACAATGGGGCAAAATAACCTTCACGTGCAGAGCTTCCAGGCACACCAGGCTATTTACCGTGGGTTGTCCTGGCAGTTCACGTGTAGGACTTGAAGAATGAGTTTTCTCCTGGGAACCAGCTTAGCCAGTCATATCCTTGTGTTCCCCATGTCTTTCTAGGGTAAAACTGTGAATAAGAACAGATGAGCGTAGGTCCAACCCTGATAAAATGGAAAGATGCTGGTAGTTAATTAAAGGGTTAAGCCCGTGGTGGTGTATGTTTAATCAGCAAAGATTAATTGTGGAGGTTTTAGCTGACCTGGTATTTCTTCTTAACCAAAAAACCCCCAAACCCCAAACAACTTTGGCAAACCAGGCCATTCTAAACGACCCCCTTTTCCAGAGGTGTAAACCACAAAGTGCCAATCCCCGCGGAGCTCCGGGGACGACCCCTGGCATGCGACCGACCCCCTCGGCTGGTGTGCAGGGCTCCATCCCGCAGCCCCGCGGAGCCCGAGGGATGCTCCTGGGCTTGGCTGGCATCCCGGCCACCTCCCGAAAACCCAGCGGACCCACCGCGGGGGTTCGAATGCCCTGTTAAAGTCCCCGAAGCAGCCCTAGCCGGGGGCAATCTAGCGCCAAGGAAAATCTGGGTCTGACTTCCACGTGGGTGCGTTTGTACCGCTGGCGAAGTTCGGCTCTGGTGAAGGGCAGGGGTTTGTGTCTTGATGGGTATTTCCCCAGAAAAGCCTCGGCTGGAAGCCGGTCGTCAGGGCCTAAAATCTTATTCAAATACAAGTAGGTTAACGTGATCTCTGATGTTCTGTGGTAACTTACTTGACTTATATTGTGTCATAGATAATTATCTGGCCGTTCCCAAATACATAACAGCAATGTAGATCAAATGATGCACTAGATAAATACGGGTTTAGTTAGTTGTAAAGTGTCTCTGTTATCAATGTTAAGATTCAGTAATGCACATGAATTTGCCTTTCAGTTTAGATTTTTAAAAACTTCCAAGTGTGTCCTGAATTCAGCTGGGATAGAGTTAATTGTCTTCCTAGTAGCTGGTATAGTGCGGTATTTTGGGTTCAGCATGAGAAGAATGTTGATAACACACTGCTGTTTTCAGTTGTTGCTAAGTAATGTTCAGGCTAAGTCAAGGATTTTTCAGCTTCTCATGCCCAGCCAGCGAAAAGGCTGGAGGGGCACAAGGAGTTGGGGGGGACATAGCAAGGGCAGCTGACCCAAACTGGCTGAAGTGGTATTCCATACCACGTGAGGTCATGCCCAGTGTATAAACTGGGGAGGAGTTGGCCAGCGGAGGGATTGCTACTCAGGAACTAACTGGGCATCGGTTGGCAAGTGGTGAGAAATTGCATTTGTATATTTGAATTTTTACTTCTTTTTTTTTCTTTTCTTCCTTTCTGTCCTATCGAACTGTTTTTATCTCAACCTGCGAGTTTTACTTTTTTTTCTGATTCTCCTCCCCATCCCACTGCAGGGGGGAGTGAGCGAGCGGCTGCATGGCACTGGGATACTGGCTGGAGTTAGACCACAACAAAGTGATGCAAGCTCTGAAATACTTCCGATGCCATAAATTCACATGTATTCATCATCTTTATTCCATTCCCTTTCCAAAAAAAGAAAGCCAATTTGCATATACTATTTCTGGCTTTGTGGATCAAAATTTATCCATGGAAATATCTTGTTTACTGTTGAATTTTCCAGAGACAAGTTTGTTTTCTCATCTTCCAGAGAAAAAGAACCCTGGTAGTTTATGTAACCAGAAAAGTCTGCTATCAAAAAATGAACATCAGAGAATTAAAATACTACTTTACTATTGTGGGGGGGGAAATCTGTAACAAAATCTCTGATAGACTATTTTTATTTTTAAAAACTTGTATGTCAGAATATTTTTTTACAAAAAAAGTGGTAAGAAGCAATAAAGCTAGCGTCAGTATCTGAAACAAAACTAGAAAATCAAAGCACAACCTTTTGTCAGTTTGAAAGTAAATGCTAGTTAAGATTACCTGGACAGACTCCCAGTAACCCTGGTTATGAAGCCTAAAGTCACTGCTGAGCTGGAGAGACCCTCACGCTCAGTTCCAGCCTAAGCGCCAAGAAATGCACCTTAGGTCTGTCTCATTCTGGAAAAAAATATTAGAATGACAGAATACTTTGGACAGATTTGCTTGGAATACAGATTTCACGTCAGTTCGAACAAACCCAGGAGGATTAACATAATTTCGCAGCTCCTGAGAAATGAAGCCTCCAGGAACGGGAAAACATTCTACTGCTTTTGCCTGAAAACACGTCATCCACGAAGCGACACTGAACGTTTCTCGTTTCTTGACTGCTCTGTCTGCAGTGTGACTTGTGAAATAATGGGAAGCGAGCTTAGAGAAAGCTGTATCTCACCCACCTACTGAAGCTTCCCGTACTACACGGGAAGAGGCAGCAGCGGCTGGCTCTATCGCGACGGCATCTCCTGACGGCGTGGCCATGCTATTTATTACAGGTTGACATGTTGGAACCATAAAAAACCCCGAGGAAATCCAGCTTTTCAAATCAGAAGTCCGAAAGGCGTCATGACGTCTTTAACTTTTCTCTTTTCTAAGGTCGTTAAGCACACAAGGGACTCAGGGTGCCAACCTGCAAGTCCCCGGGAATCCCTGCCTGCCGTCGGAGACAGCAAGAGCCGGAGGTGTTCGGCGCCTGGTCAAGCCAATCCCGTAACCCCCGCAGAAAGGTAAAAATTCAAACCTTATCTTTCACAAGCACATATGTAATGTCCTCGTCTGGAGCGTGGTCGGCTGATTGCACGTGAGCCAGTTCTCGTGGCTTGCTGAGGTCCTTCACCAGCCAAACCACGGCAACAGGACGTCTCTGGGTCCTGGTCTGAGGTTTCGGCCTGACGAGCCCAGCCTTTCATTTTTGCAGAAGGTGAAAGGAGCGGAGCAGGTTAAAGGGTCCCTAAAAGCCCTACTTCCAGAAATTTTCCCTGCCAGAAGACCCCGAAGTTACCGCTCCATGTCCCAAAGGCCTCTCCAAGCCCAGGCGTGGGTCGGTCTCGGGGAGAGTGGAGCACACCCAGCTGCGGGGACACCACGAAGCCCCTGGGCCACAGCACCCCAGGGTGCCTGGAGCAGCTCCCTACCTGCACCCATACCCGAACCCATACCTCTGCGGTGGGGGCCAGACGCTCCGCTTCTCAGAAAAGGCAGCACAAACTCTCACCTCTTGGTTTGCGCTTTGAGTGGAAACCACATGAACCCTGTCTCCTTCGATGAAACAGAAACAACATTGTTCCCTGGCTGGTGTCTTCTGTCATTTCCCAGATTAGTCAGCCACCCCCGTTACCGCCTCCTTTTGTGAAGAGAGATTTGCTTCTGTGAAAGAGCACCACGATTCTCCAAATATTTAGGCTAACAGTGACGGGATTGCTGAACGCTGTCCTTGCAGTCATTCCTGGTAGGAATTTATTTCATTTGTCTCAGGAGAGCAAGTGCTTTATTCCAAAAAATGCTAACTAGAGACAGTGCCGAGGATGTCCTACCATCTCACCCAGCTTTGCATCTTCTTTCAGTCCTCTTTTCCACAGCAGCTAGTTAAAAATGTTGTATTTGCAGTAGGATACGATCAATGGTTTCATGACCTGAGAGAGCGAGAAGTGCTGAGGTTTTCTTCACAGAAAGCTCCCCAGCTCCATTCTTCTCCCACAGAAATCGGGGGAATGGGGAGCTTTATTGGTCTCCTATGGCTGGGATGGAGCAGCTTCTCACAGCTGCCAGTAAGGGCCACACATACCAACATCAGTTCCTAAAAACCAAGTGGCAGACAGGGCCAGTGCTGGAACTGTGATGTCAAGTCTCTGTGCCGGGTCCAGGGAACAAACGGAGACACGTCCTGTAGGGTCTAGGTGACAATAAGGGATGGTCCCCTGGAGAAACAGGTCCTCCCGGGTGGGAGCCCTCGCAGGAACTGTTATGGCGAGAACAGAGCAGAAAAGGGATTGCACATCCTTGGCAAGAAGCAGAAATTACTTTTCCAAATAAGGCATCATATTTGCAAGCTTGACGAAGAAGGAGGGAGGCATACCCACCTGTCTCCGGCCGCTGAGGCCATCATTTCTCGGCAGTTTTCTGCCCCCAAACACACTGACTCGGCCAGCCTGGGGGCTCGCTGCCCCCGGCCCCGCTGCCGCTCAGAAATGGAGGGGATGACCCTGGCCGAGCAGCTCCCGCATGGGCACGAAGCAAAAGCTGCTTGTTTCAGAATGACTAGGGGCTGTCAGACGTCAAGGCACAGAAACCGTTGCATAAACAAGACTCTTCATCTCCTCTCAAATCTGGGCGACATCTCCAAACCTTCCATTTCTCTGCAACTTTCCCATCCCTTTGCAATGGGAGTGTCCCCCATACCTGCTAGGTCCAGGGCCACCGTACCAGTGCGCTCCCTTCATTAACCCACCACAAATGCTTTCCATGCCCCATTCCTCCTTTTTGTCCCTGGTTTTTCTCGTGTGCTTTGTTTCATCCACACCAAGGAAGGACGTGACTGGGTTGATGAGTCCTCCCTCGGCAGAGCGCGGGGACCGCAGCTATGGGCATTCCAGGCTGGAGCTGGCAAGAGTCTAGCAAGGTCAGAACAGGCAGAGCTGTGACCAGGTCTCGATTCCCGATCTCAGGCATCACCAGGGTCATGCTTTTCTCTAGAAAGTGCGTTTGGCAGGTGACATTGCCACTGGCTGTTCTCTCCCAGTGTCACACAGTCCAGCCTGCGCTTAAATAACTTTGAGCAAGTCTGAACTGAAGTTGAGATTAGCACCCTTCTCACACAAGATTCAAAGAGAAACAACCTATTTTAGTAAGTCCCAGGAGAGGAAAGAAACAGCAACACGTTAAAAAGATGTTTATCATGAAGTGCTGGCTTTCTGATTTCTCCTTCTCAAATAGCCACTGCGAAAGCAGTTGCTAAAGCTGAAAAGCTTTTTCATTCAGGCTGCAAACTATTTAGGTGTTTGCTTGAAACTCCAGCTGTAAAGGAAGAAGCAGTCCAGTGCGCTGGATTGATATGACATTTATGACATTAAATGAAGGGCTCAACATCTTTGAGTCTGGCATCTGACTGGAGCTGCAGGTGTTTGGGTCTGGGAGGAGAAGGCAATGGAGGGTAAGTCAGTGCTAAGTGGCAACGTACCTTAACCCTGAAGCATGATCAGGCTTTTTCCGGATTTGGATGGTCCCAGACCGATCTCCAAAGCCCATACCCCTAAAATTGTGCCATATCCCACTGTCCTGCAAAAAGGGAATTACAGCCTACGCATCAAATTGCTCATATTAAGCACTATCAGAACAAATCTTTGGCCTCCAGATGTCTACCAAGCCATAAAAATTTGTGTTATTGTTAATGAATAATCACCTTTATATCAGTGAAAATCGTTCCCAGAGGCAAAAGGTATCTTATCTAGGCAAGCTCCTCTGGTGAAACACGGAAAGAGCTGATGCCTCTGACACAGCCACCTCCTGCACAGAGATCTGCTGACAGACGGGAAGTGCCAGCAATTAACATCGTTAAGGTGGCTGCGAACATCTGCTACATCACTCGGCTTCCTAAAGTGCTCTGAAACTCCCAGTGCAAAGAATCTGCAGACCAGTGGCTGGTTCCTCCCCTCGGCATGCATGTGTGGGTCCTACTAATGTAGCTAAATGACCCTTTCCAGATATATTTTGAGCCTGGTTTCCTAGTATAGCTAGAATTCAAATTGTCGCTTAATTAGCCCAGACTTCTAGTGACTCTGAAGGAGAGCACAGAAATCGCTTTACGTCACGTTAGGAGTGAAGCGACAGGTTACAGCTCTCCTCACCCAGTCACAAATCCCGAAGTGCAGCCCTCCTTCCCTTGCTGACCTCCATTCCTCTCCCAAAACGCTCCACAACTCTCTTCCCTCTTCTTTATCTCTTCATCTCCAGCCTTCACCCCATCCCCACCCCCATCATGGAAGTTTTTAGGGGTTTCCCTCTTCTTTCAGATTCTGTCACTCCCTTGTGTGTTTTTTCACACTGAGGTCTCTCCTGTAGTTTTCTAACTTTTTGCCCACCACTGCCCCCTCATCCTCCTCTGCTTTATGTTCCTCTGACTTTACAGCTTCTTACCTTTTCTCCGGCCCTTGTTTCTTTGAGCTCCTGTGTCTAAGCAGGATCTCTCCCCCCAGGACACAAGTGTGCTCTTGGCTGCTGCACCATAAACCCATCCTTGTCCTGCCACCTTCTCTCAATCACTCCCCACACTTTGACCGCAGCACACCCACACTACAGACCCCGGTCCCTCTTCTCCCCACCCATCCGCAGCCTCCAAGAACAGCTTCTCACTCTCCACATCAGGAGCCTGGTCTTCCTAAAGCCTTGCCATCCCCGTAGTCCTGCCTGCGCTAATTCTGCAAGCCCGACAGCTCGTGAGAGGTGATGCGTAACCTCGTTCTCCAGACGTGATGGGGATGGATGGCTTTGTGGGGGGCTTCTTCACACCCGCTTCTCTGGCAATGCATCCAGGGGCTCCTTTGGGGAGTCCTCCCCTTCCCTTGCCCCCCACTGGGTATCTCCCCTGTCCATGCCTGGCCTTTGTTCGTACATGTTCTTGTTGCCATCTCCTCCATCCCTTGCACTTCCCCCTCCTAATTCCTTCTCTAACCTACCTTGTATCATCTTCCTGAGACTTCAAATCCTCAGTCCCTGTGACATGTTAGCTCCGTCTGGACTCCAGCTTACAGGAAGGCTCTTAACAAACCAAGCAGGGGAAGAAGAGCGAGGAGGTGACCTTACGTGGTGTGCGAGGGACACCACGCCGATGGCATTTCCCTGCGGCGCTCAGCACCGAGAGGCCTGAAGATCTCCCCCAGCACAAACTGGGGGAGCAAAGTCGCCGTCCCCAAGCATCGCCAGCCGTCCCCGGGGACGGTCACCCGCAGCTGAGGAGGTCTGCTTTGTCCTCTCTCAGGGCACGGGGTCTGAGTGCCATGGATCCAGCCTTTCCCTGGAGCGCAGAGGTCCCCGGCGCATGGAGGTGTTGGGGCCAGCCACCCTCCAGCCACCCGTCCCAGAGGACAAAAGGTTTCATCCAGCTTCTCACAGCGCAGATATATCCAGTGAGTGCCCCAGTCCTGCCCCTCCAGGCAGTCCATGCCTGGCCCCCATCAAATACCAGTGTCTTCTTGGCCTCGTTGTATCAGAGCTGCAGTCTGACCTCCTCTCAGGATTCTGGTGAGGAAACCCTTCCCACACCAAAACTCTGGCTCTTCTGCCAGCACGTTTGGAGTGGCAGCAGCTTCCTTGATCCCACACCAACTTTAGTCTGACCTTGCAACTAGAAATCTTCCTGTTCTTGAGAGTAAAAGGCAGAAAAGAAAAGAAGAAGGAACAGCAACAAAAACAAAAAAAAAGGAGAAGGAATAATAAAACTGAATAGCAAAAAGCAGAAGGAATAGCAAAAAAAGGTACCAAAAAAAGCAGAAGGAATGGCAGAATGGAGTAATACCAAAATGTGCACCACGACTAAAGCAAACTACAGAACTGGTTCGCAGCGTAGCAGATTGCAGGCAGTGCAGCCGGTTGCCCAGTCTTGAAGGTCCTTGGACCTCCATCCCAGAAAGTCTTCAAGACCAGGTGAGATAAAGCCCTGAGCAAGCTCGCCTGGCCTGGTTTGAGCAGGAGGCTGGACTAGAGATCTCCTGAGGTCCCCTCCAGCCTGAATGATCCCATGATCCGACAATTTGACTGTTCCTAATATGCTGCCCAGTGGCTCCTGGGAGACGAGCAGGCTTTTCTGTGCGTGGGGTAGGCGAGGAAAGCAGGGAAGGCTCCCAGGAGGGGCAGATGAGTGAGGTGTACTTGCTTCTCACACACCTTCACTGTTCACAGAGTGGTGCAAAAAAGGAACTGCCACCTCCACAGCACCATAGCTCTGTCTGAAATGCAAGTCTGCGTGTTCTGGGTGCGAGAAGGTGCCAAGGACCCACAATGAGAGCACAGATTGCCTGGGTCCCGCAGCAGAAAAACCTTCTGGGACACAACAGGGAGGATGAGACGCAAGCAAGAAGAAAGAAAAGACAACCTGGCATTGCAGCCGGAGGAAGCAGGCACAGCTGCAAGGCTTGGTGCTGTGAAACCTCCAGGTGGGTCTGTAATGGGTCTGTAATTCCAGTGCCAGGTGGACAAGGGCTTTGTCGTTATATTCAGCCCATCTCCAAGCCTTTGCTTACCCTACTTCGATGTAAAACAGTGAAGAAAGGCGAATAAGAGCATGGTGAATAGCAGCTTGCAGCGGCTGAGCGCAGGGACACTTCAATGAAACACACAAGTACAAAACCAAAGCCGTGCAGCCCGGGCAGAACTTGCCGTAACACAGTCTTCAAAGAGACCATCACCCACCTGCCTCCCACGAGAGCAGACTCCAGTGCCCTGTAGATCTCATTTGTGGTTCACTCCTAGAGAGCAATAATGAGGTTATTGACATGGTGGCTTTTATTTCATTCCGAACCATCTATTTAAAAGGTTCGAGGCGGCAAAACGTGTAAGTAGTGCTCTCCGGCAGCCTTCCCCCAGCCGCTGCTCAGCTCCGCACCCTTCCAGCTCTCCCAGCACAGCGCCTGGATGCCACATTCCCACCTGGGCACCGGTGCGGGGCCACGCTCAGCCCTTTGCACCCGCACGCCTCTGGGTTGCGCTTGCTGGCCCCGTTCCCTGCCCCGGGCCGAGGCTCTGGCACTCACCCAGCGGACACCCACCTGGGATCTACTCCCTGTAAATGAGAAAAGGAGAGTTTGGGAAGCCCTGGAGACCAGATGTCACCGCCCAACCCTCCGTAGGGGTTTGTTAAACGTTATCGCCCACTGCTGTGCCAGAATTGAAGGTGTAGAAGCAGCCAAGAAAGCGAAGAGCTGGAAGGACGGCAGGAGCGATGCTCGCGCCGAGCCCTTCCCTCCGAAAAGAGCCGCGAGCCCCCGCCGACCCAGGCACGGGCAGGGCCACGGGGTCCGAGGGGCTCGCGTGGGAGGCAGGGCTGGAAGTAACCGCTCTCCCTCTCTCGCACACCTTCCTCCCCGTCCGTCCCAGTCCTCCCCAGCCCCTCGCGCTGTGGTGGGGTGCCACTTTGTGCCAGGCTGGGGAGAGCGAGCCCTACAGGCAGAATGTTTTTCTTCCTACACTGAGCACTCCTAAATAACAGCGTGGGATGTCCTGATGAGCAGAAAATGGGCCGTGGACAGGAGTAGCCTTGGGGACCCTCGTGCAGGGGCACGGACGGGCATGTCCGTGGGCAGGGGTCCCCTCGCGTGACCTCCATGCCACGGAAATGCCGTGGAAACAGGAGGACGCGGAGAGATGTACGTCCCGGGAGCAGACAGCAGCATTTACAGCGATCTGTTGGTTATTACCTTTTTTTCTTTTTGTGCCTGCCACTCTGGGAGTTAATTCTTAATTCTGAGGAAGTGTATTTACTCAGTGTAGTTATTTCCCACGAGAAACTAAAGCTTAATATTAGAGTTACTACCAGAGGTCAGTTGGGATCACGTGGAAGAAAATCACCTTTCTGGGGCCCCGATGGGTGTCAGAGCTATTCCTTGGCCACTGCAGCATCTCTGCATCCGCTGCCTGCGTGACCTTCCCATCCTGAGGAATGGCTTGCAGAGAGCTCTGCTCCTCCCGGTCCCCCACGGGGACACGGGGGCTGCAGGGCTGACGATGCTGCGGGGACAGACCCAACGGCTCTGCCGGGCGTCGATGGTCAAGATCGCCCCAGCCTCACCTTTGGGAACCCCGATTCTGCAGAAGGCAGGGAGATGCCACCGCTTCCAGGACAGCATAGGGGCAACGTTTGCCCCCGAGTGCAGGAAAAAAAAAAAAAAAAAAATCTCATTTGGTGCATACGTTGGTCCAGTGCAAGTAGAAATCAGCAGCCGGCACATTTTTATGCGGTCTCCGCTTTTTAAATAGGTGAGCAGCAAACTGCTTGGAGGCTCGGCAGCGTGTGGGGGGGGATTTTTCAGTAGCTGGCTTTGCCCCAAGGTGGAAAGCTCTGCCTCGACCGGTGCAATTTCTCCGTGCATAGTAACTAACCAGGCACACCAAGGGTTTTACCGGGACACCTTCCTGCCCCGCTGCCGGTGTGCAGCCAAGGTTGCCCCATCTGCCCTTGGCCCCCCGCACCCCACCACGATGCTGTCGAACTGCCACCGTTTCCCCGCGTTGGATCCCACCCGGGTGGACGGCGTGACCAGCCCGGCTGTCCTCACCCCGCCGGAGAACGCGGGTCTGCAGAAAACTCCCCCAAACCCGCCACCGAAAGGCAGCTGGGGCAGGAAAAAATTGCCTTAAAATTCAACCGGGTGGTCACGCCACCCACCCACCTCCCCCAGCGCGGCTGTGGAAGCCGTGGCCGCGCAGGTGCTTTATTTCAGTGGGACACCAGAACAGGGGGGGGGTGT
>JAVJGG010000039.1:22773347-22789312 GCA_035590195.1 Aviceda cuculoides
TTGCCTTTTGTTTTTCTTTTCTTCATTGAGGGTTTTTTTTTTTGGGTTTTTTTGGTTTTTTTTTTCCCCCTCCGTTGGTTTTTTTTTTTTTTTTTTTTTTTTCAGATAGTCCAGCCTGAGCTCCTTGCCTGTAACGCTGTCCTGTTTCCTCCAGTGTTGCTCACCCTCAGTTCCCCCTCTCCCACCCCTGCCTGTATTTTATTTCCTAATCTTTGGGGTTTCCCTCTGCCTTCCTCTTGTTTTTTCCTGGAGGGATGCTCAGGCTGGGAAGGAGCCAGCCACAGAAGGGGATCCAGCAGCACCCAGTCCCCCCAGCCTCAGCACTGGTGGCAACCAGGGTCCCTCCTCCCACCCCAGGCTCTAACAGCACCGTCCGCCTTGCCTAAAAAATGCTGTTTCTCTGTTGAATGGCTGTCCCGACGCAGAGCTTGGGTCTGCAAAGCTTTCGTTGGAAGCTGATGGGAAATACAACCCGTTGGCGTCGCGCTGTCACAACAGAAATCCCATCAATTTGGCCTTCGTTCGTCTGGGAAGGTCATTTCTGATAAAAGCCGGTATAGCTCGGAAAGAAACCAGCACCCACGTGAGCTCCTCACCCTGCCGCCTGCGTGGCAAGTGCACGTTGTCAGTCCTAAGCACTCAAAAGCCTCCAGTAGAGCCTTCCAAACCATGGCTTAATACCAGTTTGGATCTCTTCCTTTGCCGTTCAGTGCCTGTGCCTCCAGGGTGCAAGCCGGTAACATCTTCAGGCTTCCCTCCGCAAGCTCCACAACTAGAAATACACTTTTTCCCCCCAAAGCAAACCAAGAGTGAAAACTTCTGCTCTAGACCTCTGATTTTAGCCAGGGTAAGTCAAGCCACTAAGAAAGTCTGCTTAGGTCTAGCGTGTGTGCATTGCGACCTTTTGAAATTACACGTGGGGCTCAGGCAGTGGGGGTGAGTGCGTTCTATATGCTAAAGTGTGAACTGATTAATAGTATATTTACTGTAAAAAAACGAGTGCTTTAACCTACTCTTCTCGCTGTTGGGTTTTACGACTGTGGAGTTGCTGTATCCCCTGAGCAGCATTCAGGGCACGATCCCTCACCAGGCAGAAAATAAGGGGTGCTTCAAGTCGGACCATGCTCGCCCCAGTCCGACAGCCCTTGGGGTTCGCTGCTGTACGGAAGGGCAAAAAAAGACCCATCTCAGCTGAAGCCTATAGCGTGTAATAGTACACACAGCCTGCAGGTGTGAGCATAAGCAAGGGCTGAAGCTGACTGTGGTTTCTCTTTTTTTTAAAAAAATGGGGGGATCTGGGTCTTTTCCCCATGGGCTAAATAGGCACCACCAGCTGCTTAGAGCATGAAGCGGAACAAAACTTTGAAATACGAGAGAGAAAAAAATCTGCATCGTGTGTTGATTGAGGCAGTAATCTTTTGGGGGCTGGGGGATTACAGCGTAGCGGATAACATTCCGATTCCTTAATGGGAAGATGGGGCAGAGAATATCCCTTAACAAACAAGAAATCCCGGTCTAGCAGATGCCCAGGACACGGTGCCTCCCAGACAGACAAAAACCTCTCCCCTTTATCTCTTCTAAGATGGGTTTCAGGATAAACTTCCGTGCAAGCAAAGAGAACCATATGGGTGCTGTTTTGTCTTCGTAGCAGGCTAAAATGTGTTTTTATTTGTGCTCGTTTTCAGAAAGGGTCCAAAGCAGCCACCTGCTGCCAGAAGCTAACCGCAAACTCGATTTCTGTTTGCAAAAATAAAACAATCTTTCTGTTTCTAAGAGAACAGTACAAACCTTGGTTTCCAATAAATCCTGGCCTTGACCGCTCTATACTCCTTTTCAGCAGCTGCTCGGTACAGGCACCCCCTCCAGCACGCACGTCGCTGCCTGCCCTCGGACACGCTGCCGGGGCAGGTGCTGTACAGAGGATTTTTCAAGCAGGAATCTCTCTTGCTCTCGGCTTTTCTTCACGTTCTTCTTGAGCTACAGTAAAAGCATCTGACCCTAACTGCAGGGAGAAGGGCACTTTGTGATTTCTCTTAGGCTGTGTGCCCCCAAACCCGATCAGTCAGGATTGCTGGTTAATTCTGGCAAGTTTGGGGGGAGTTTTCTCCCCACATGCGTGTATCTGCTTGGACACACTATAAATCACAGAAGATAAAGTCATATTTCTGATACGCGGTGGCATGTCTATCTTGTTTAGACCTTCAGTGGTCTTTTTTCCTGAGGCTGTAAAAATATTTCCTTTTTTGACACTTGTGATACTATAGCAATTGACATTTGGGGTTTTTAACTCCACACCATTTTTGCTTGCTACGGGGCTAAATTCCAGTGCCACAGGCTGGGAAATTCAGAAACGACACATAGGATGTAACCACCCTTATTCTATACGAACCGTCTTCATATAAAACGCTTGCAGGATGTGAGAAGCAAACAACCCTTCAGTTTAATAAGCAATAAACTCCAAGCACCGGCAATAAAGAGAGATTTCCTGCTCTGAGCAAGCTGCTTTCTGCCCCCACCACCCGCAGGAGCCTGGGTATGTATTTTGGGGCTGGAGGGGCTCGGTGCAGCCCGCGGGGTAGTTCTCACTGCCTGAATCCCCCCACCAGCTGCAATAGGGTTCTGTGCATGCAGAGGCTGCAGGTCCCTTAGCAGGAGCTAATTCTCACGCTGAATCGTAATTTCGCTTTTTTTTTTTTTTTTTTTCCCCCCCCCCCATTTCCACTGCGGTCTGACATTAGAAGAGGGACTTCTTCCATATGGCAGCAGGGAGAACACTAGGCTCTTTATCCTTCACGTATGGCAGCGGAGGGTATGACCTGATTACTAGGGGAAAAAATCAAGCAGCAAAAATGAAGGAAAGTACATCAGATTTTAAAATACCAACAGTGTAAGCAATAAAATGTCTTAGAAATGATACTGAAAGCAAACCCGAGGGATGAAGAGCCCATCCTGCTGCTCCGGGTTACAAATCCATCTCCCGGCACATGGATTGGCATGGTTGGGAACTCAAGCCTACTTCTCCCAAACTGTTAATTTCAGCTCTGCGAGTGGCCACACGTACAAACAAATATTCGGAGTATTTGCAAACTTCACTTGAGGGTGAAATGTGCCCGTTTCTTTCCTGTCAATGTGGCTTCTTACGCTTCAGAGGAAGCCAGGCTGCTCTCGGAGCAAAGCAAGGAGCCTTTGTTAGTTTAATAAATATATTGCAGATGGATCTTCACCAGGTTTGGGGGGGGTAATGGGGAGGAGGTAGCAAAAACACCCTCTTTTGGTCATCAATTAAAAAACTCCACTTCCAGGAGCACTGCTGCATGTCTCTGCTAGGGATGTTGAAGACTAAACAGAGTTTGTTTTCCGTTTAGCTCATTGAAATCCCTTTATTTGTGAGGACCGTGTCTCTGGGACGCTCTGCTTGAGTTGAACTTCAAAAGGCTCCATGCAGCCCCCACGACCCCCCCAGACAACGCCTTGCGGGATCCAGGGCAAGAGGCACAGCATTGCCCTGTGTAACCATTTCAGGAATCGCTCTCGGCACAAGGCAGGAGGTTTCTGCAGATTATTTTGTCCGGCAAGCCGGTGCCGGGGGTGCTGCAAGGGGCTAACTCGAGAGCCCCCCACTTTTGCGAGCGGTTATTGCAAAAGGCGAGCGTGCGGCCTGACTCTGCTGAAGAACTGCATCTCTCCCAAAAGTCAGTCGGGGGCTTTAGGTCCTTTCCGAGTAAGCATCTGAAACGAGACAGTCCCTACTCTCTGCCCTTTTTCCCTTCCACATTACTCACGGCAGGAAGCCCGCCGGAGCGACAAGCACACGCTGCTTACGTGAGCGAGGGCTGAAAAATGCTACGGCGCCCTTTCACCACTATTTTTCAAGGAAAATGGAATGAGAAGTTCCCCATAATTGGCCTTGAGCCTCTGCCTGCTGTCAGCAGCGTCTCCTCCCACACGCCTCCACGTCCTTCATCACCCCGACTTACTATGCCAGAGGTTCACAGGACTTCAGAGCTGGTTTATGTTCCTCCTCGCCCTTTTTCGGGCGCTCAGGTGGGAAGGGCATCGCTGCAGCTCCCCTACAAACCTCGAGCAGCATCCCTCACCCAGTGCGGGAAAGCTGGTGGTGCCCAGCTCCAGGCTGACCCCGGGGCAGCACCCCGCTCCCTACCTGGGCAAAGGAGACCAGCCAGGCTCTGCGTGCGCAGTCCGGTGTCCGTCCCCCCCCCGTGACAAGGTGGCCCAGCAGACCTGCCCTGGAGAAGACCCACGAACCAGGCACGAGGTCTGCTTGGTCCCACGCGGGGCGGGATTCGAGGCGGGCGGAGGCGTTGTGCTGAATTCAGGTGGATTTTCCGCTTCGGGATGCGGCGCGGTGACTCCAGTCAGGGTTAATCATATCCTGTGGTAGGAAAAACAGGCCTCAGGGATGTGAACTAATAAAACGGAGGCACTGAGAAATGGTTGCCAAAGCCCTGGGGGACAGTTCTGCACATCCTGAGGTCCTGGGTACTTTTATCTTGGGATCTACCGGGAGCCTGTTCAAATCTGAAGTGCGCTGCTACTACCAAGAGTTTGTTTTCACTGCAATTAAACCCCAAACTAATTATTACAACCTGGGGACGTTCTGAGGGTCAGCGAACGTCCCTGGTACATCTGCACTGCCGGATGGTCCATAGCAGAGGACGCAGTAGCAGGTCAGTGCTGGGCAGGAGGATCGACGGCCGTGGAAAGTGGCACCAATGATTCAGCCGTGGCATCCGCCCGATCGCATTTCCAAGTACAGTAACTCTCTCCTGTGGTGGGAAGTTCTTCTGACGAAATAACCCCAGCTCCGTGCTAGCATTGGATATTACACTGAGTTTATGTAAATATGAAGGCCACGGATCTCAGCAGCCTCCACAGCTTCCAGCAAGGGGTGCCTGAGCTCATGGCCTCCTCCGCGGCCACTGACCCTGCAGCAGGGTTATATATTTTGATTTTCCCCTGTTTATTTCTACTGGATATTTCTCTAAAACAACCGTGCTCCAACGAGGACTGCTGTAGCAAGAGATCCCGGTTACACTTCATGTTCACAGAGGGCACATTTTATTGGTAAAGTGACTCTTAGAAGGAAGTTGTGGGAGTTAATTGATAGTTACAAAGGAAAAAGTAGAAGTACAGGGTATTAGCCGTCAAAGCTAGAACAGCTTTCTCTGTGATAGTCCTCCTGCATCAAGGCAAACAGAAAGGAGCAAAACGTCATAGCTGTGGCCATGCCACCTGCAAGGAACCTCTTGATTTTGATTCAGGTATCTCGCCTGCTTTGTCTAACCGAAGTCATCTTTGGGCAGCAACCAGAAGGAAGCTGTTCAACCTCTCCTCCATCCCACTCCCCCCCCAAAAAACCCCCCAAGAATAGTGATGATGAAAAGTTAAAGTCGAGAATTAATCAAGAATTCAGATCAGAGAAGCCCAGCAGCTGAAGTTTCAATCCCAAATTTAATTCAACTACCCGCAAAAATATGTAAATGCTTCAACCCCTGGTTTCCCTAGAAAACTGAAGTCTTTACAGATTACTAGCCCTTTATCCAAACTACAAAGATTGTATCAATACAAACCATCCATGCTGCACCCTCCCGGGGTTGTTGGGAGAGGCAGGAGATATGAGGCCATTTGAGAAAATAGTAAATGGGGGGATTTGTTAGTTTCTTTTTATTTTATGTTAAACTTCAGGGGCTTTTCTTTAAGTTCAGTGCAGAAACACCACACCGTCGCCTTTACTATCCCAGCTCGCATAAACACAGTTCAGGCTCCTTCTGGATGAAGGGATCTATATTTAAATACTCATGGCTTTTATGATTTTTTTTTTTTTTGCTATATTCTATATATAAATACAAACCTACTTATCCAAGGACAGCGGTGAAAAGGCAGCTGTGCTGTACGTGAACGACAGACCCCAATGTTGGCAAGACATTTTCTCTCCCCCTCTCCCAGAGACGTAGGAGGTCAGGGCCCGTTCTCCTAGCAGGTTCCCCTAGAGAGGCACCGACGGCATTTCGTCCATCGGGAGGAGGATTTTAAAGCCTCAGCTACGTAACCTTCAAGAAGAGCAGGGCTGAGCAAACCCCGTTGAGTGACGCTGTGACAAAAGGCCAGCCTCGTGCCTGTCTTACCCCTGCCACGCTGCTGGAGGACACAGCTGGGCAGCCAGCAGGGGCTGGGGGGAACGGGCTGGAGTAACTGCAAAGAGGGGAAGTGAAAAGCATATTGCTGCATAATTTTTTTTTTTTTTTTTTTTTTTTACGAAACAAGAGTCCTGTAGTTCTCTCAACGTGCTCTGTGTTTTTGTTTTTAGAGAAATGGCTGGAATAGACACTGAGGACACGCATGCGGGTGGGGGGAAGGATTCAGGTTTCTGCTTATAGGTGGCCCTCCTGGGGGGACTGGCCATAGTAGATCATTCACAGGTACAAATACTTCATTTTTGGAGGCTTTCCCTCAGCTCCGTTTCAAATGCTTAGGATGACCAAGAGCAAAGAGGGTCATTTCAAACTTTTTCTTGCCTACACTGTGGTAGTTCAGGCTACGCTACGGGGAACGTGCTCCGGGGTCTCCTCCCTCACGCGTTTCACAGCGTGCGATGCTGCTTTACCCAGCACCACACGGAATGAGTTGTAAGCGGGATGCAAAGCGAAACTTTCCAATTTGCTGGGTTTAACGGAGCCTGCTATTTGCACCGGCCGTGACGTGGGACCTCTGTAGCCGCGTGGCGGCCAGGGCGATGCTCGTCTGCGGGGTTGGGCCCACTCGCCCCTGGCTATAGCAAAGGAGCGTTCGGCTCAGGGGTCTCCCACCAGTTCCCGGCAGACAGCAGCTTGTCACCCCGCTCTTACAGCTCTCCCGGAAAACCGTCCTCCATCGCTGCCGTGCTGATCTCACCGGCATGATCACAGCAGCAACGTAACCGCTAGGTACACCGCCGACGCCTCGCTTCTCTTCTGCTTTTCTCGCAGACGATAGGAAAATTCGCTGCTGGAGCGTCAAGAGGCATCCCTCACGTCCATCCCCATGGATGACCTCAGCTGGCGGCTGCTGGGAGCCTCGCTCACGGCCTCCGGAGCCGCCAGCCCCTTCTCCAGAGCACGGCGTTTGCAGGAACCTCGGCAAACCCAGCACTCCACGTTCCTGCAGAGGAGCTTTCGGGAAGGCTGTGTAAAACCTGCCCTCTTCCAGCAGCCTCCGCTGCGAGGCTCTCACAATAGCTGCGGCGGGGAAGGCAGTGCAGATTTTTTTTTTTCATACCAAGAGAAGATGGAGAAGGTGGGAAGAGGCCAATTTTTTTTTTTTTTCTGCTTTCTCATGCACAAAAGGGTCCTTATTCATTTTAATAGCAGGTTCTCTCACACACAGCAATCTGCTCTGTCAGCCAGACAGCAGAGAAAGACTCCTTAGGCAGCTACCTCACACAGAATATTGCTGCTTAGACCATCTCATCTGCTCTCTGAGGATGGGAAACTAGATCCATGACAATCTCAAAATGGAGAGCATTAGCCCTGAACAAATAAGTAGATTGCAATAATGGATACAATATGGAGGTTTCCTCGAGGAGCCAATATTTGTATTCTTCACAGCTGCATCTTTTTCTTCTTCTGGGTTTTTTTTTTTTTTCTTTTTAGCCTGAAGTGCTCCCAAATGCTTCACGCCATGTGGCTGCTTCTTATTTGCATCAAAGACCTGATTCATCGCTACTTTGCACTTTGATAGATTACGTATGCTCCTGCAAAGCAGATATAAAATGCTCGTCGGCGAGTACGGCGAGCCTCTTCTGCAGTGGTGCAGGCACCGATCCGACGCAGAGGAGCTGGTGCTCCAGCTCCGACGTGTCTGCTGGAAGAGGAACCCCCAGCGCAGAGCAGGGGCCCCCGGGCCTCCATCAAGTGAAAAAAAAACCCCAAAAGAGAATGGAAACAATAATGAGGAATGGGGTTATTGTAGGAGAGAGCAAGTAAAAGAGGTTGTTTGGGGACAGTGAAGAAAATGCCAGATAGGAAAGAAATAGTGCTCTGAAGAAAGACAATGGAGAAATAGAGTGAAACAATTGAAAACCCATGTTAAAACAGAGCAGGGCGATCGCTGATCAGAGGGGAGCAGCTTTTCGCAAAGGTGCTGCAGCTCTGTTCGCTTCCAGCATACACAGCTTAGGGATGCAAATAAAACTCTTTGCATACATAGTTAAGTTGAAACTTCGGTACTAACGTGACGCCACAAAGGAGATGGTTTTTCACTCCCTAAATGTGAAGGGGGGGAGTTAGAAAATGGGCAGCAGCCAGAAAAATGAGTGAACCTTTGTCACCTGATGGAAGGTAGAAACCTGCACCACAGGCAGAGCAGGAGAGAAAACAATGCAAACAAAGGGAAGAGCATCGCATTACGCTTGACACGAAAATATTTTCAGATTGCATCAGTCCTTTATTGCTGATGGTTCACCTGCAGCTTGTTCAGATACGACATTTAGAACAAGTCAAAAAGAGATCAGTATTTCAACAACTAAAGTTTCAGCCTTTTGTCTGGTGGAAAAAAATCAATTCCAAATGTGGAAATTTCAATATGGACTATAATTCTGTTACAATTCAGATTTATTCTGCCTGTTTTCTTTCCTTTTTGTCCTTCCCCTCCTCTCTGTTCTTCAGAAATTGGCTCTGATGCTTCGTTCTCCCTCTCCAAAGACCCTTTGCAGCCGAGTTTCAGGCAGCAGGAAACGAGCCCCTGCCCTGCCTCGCCCAGGGAGCAAACCCGCTCCTTCCAAACTCCCTATCTTTGGGATAAAAACACATGGCCCGGGTGCTTCAGCATCTTGCAAATTTTATCTTTATGCAAAGCAACAGTAAAGCTTGTCGACGACGGTTTTTTAAACATTTTCAGTCTAGTTTATAAGAGCTAGTGGTGAACTCATTTTGGCTTTCTCCGTTTCTTGCTAGAGCAAGGACAAGCATCCTCCAGCTCCAACATGTTTAAACTACGGTTGTTTTGAGCATTTCTGAGGATCCAGCTACTCGGATTACCAAGAACTATGACTCCATTCACGTCAGGCCAGGCAAGCAGACCTGACTTTGCTCCACCGGCATTGCCACCAGCTCAGCTGAAGAACCGCCTGGGTATTTACCCCGGGAGCAACGGCTCCGCTCCAGCTCCTCAGACCCTGCGCCTTCCCACCGCCGAAACGTCCGACCCATCTCCCGTGTGCTCTGCAGACGCTGCCACAGCAGGGAGGGAGGCTGGGACGGGCTCTCCCCTGCAAGGAGAAGCTGTTTGCGAGGAGACGGCGTTTTCCTTCGGCTCTGGGTTTTGCTCCGGAGCAAAAGGTACGGTGCCACGCTGCGTGCGCTTCCCCCCGGCGTTTGCTTGGGCCTGCCTGTTCCCAGTGTTTTGTTGCTGCACAGAGTTCTTCAGCCTGTTTGGGGCTTCTGGGGTTTTTTTTTTTGTTTGTTTGTTTGCTTCTTGGCTTGGGGGAAGAGTTATAAATTTATGGGTAAACACAGCCAGTGTTTGGAAGTAGACCGAATCGGGATATTTGATTCCTGTCCGGGCCCTCGCTGAATAATTTGCGGAGGAACTGGGCAGAAAAACCGTGCAGAAGGTGGCAAAGGCAGGTGGGAGGCACGGGGGCTGGCGTCCCACAGCCGCCTCCTCCCGCGGCAGCGCTGCGCAAGAGCAGCTGCGGGCTGGGGCCAAGAGAAGCCAGCAATGACCACTCCGCTCCAGGATTTTGGGGCGAGGAAAGCGTCGGTGCTCGGGGCCGTGGCAGCTGGCTAGACGGTGAAGGAGAGCTGGAGGGTGCCGAGTTCCCCTTGGCCAGAAGGCCAGGCAGCTCCTGGGCTTGCAGGAGCTTCTCCAAGGCTCCGCAGAGCCGCCGGGACCGGTGGCTACGAGTCCTCGGACGAACAGCACTTGCCCCTGGACTCTCGTGGCTCAGCAAAGAGCAGAAGTTAATGCGTTAATTACAGGGACCGAGTTCAGCAAGGAGTCAGAGCTGCTGCTAAACGTAAGCAGGCAGTCAGGGGGATGAAGACGGGCAGGCAGCCGAACGCTCCCGACTCGCCAAATAAGAGGCACCTTCAGGCTCCAGGCATCCTCCCAGCTCTGACCAGGCCGTTCCAGCCACTTTTCCGCCCTCCTTTCAAAAGCAGACAGAGCGCAATTAGTTTGCCACGGCTGATCAGCAGCCCGTGTCGAGCTCCAGAGGAGTCGCGCTGCCTTCCAGTGCTCCCTGGCATCCTCGGCTGGTATTTACAGGCATCCTCCGGCAGTGGGCAAGGTGGGAGCTCCGGGCGTCCCTGCTCCCAGCGTGGGCGACGAGGGCGAGCTCAGCTTCTCCTTGCACACAGGGAGGTCAGCAGCGGGGCTGCAGCAACAACCCAGGGGTTAAGTCACTTTTCCTAACAGAGCCTGTTGTGTTTCCAACGAACTCGGTCAAGGCTGACGGCCGGGTGAAGGAAGAGGCGGGTGCAGCCCTACGTTAGGACGCGGGGTGTTTGCGCACAGGCTGCGCCGTGTAATAAGTGAAAGAATCGTAAAACAGATGCTCTGTGCAAAGTGCAAATTACCCAGGCGCTGAACTTCATCCCTTGCCATTTAAACCAGCCATAAACGCGAGGTATGTTTATCGTGGGTTGCAGAGGGCTTTTGTTTTGCACCTTTATCATTACTTTGTACCGACAGCCTTGTGGATCCAGTGAGGACATTCGGCGAGTTCAGGTGGGATTTTATGTGAGAATCGCAAGGAGTTTCTGGTCTGGAGCGGTGGGTTCACAGCGGGGTTCTGGGTCCTACTTGCAGAAGGAAGCGCAGACAGCAAAATGTGACGTCCGTCTGCATCTCCATCACCTGCCAAACTTCTCTGCCAATCCATTCTGGCCTGGCCATACTGATGCCAAGAATCTGTCTTCTTTCTTCATAAGATGTCTCTCTTGTTTTCTATAAGAATACCACCGGTTCCAGCTGTACGAGGAACATAAACCAGTGTGCCCACTGAGAGGGCAGAAAGTACTGTACATGTTACTGGGCTCAAAAGAAAAATCTCTAAACTTGGGTTTAATTTCTTCACTTAAAGTGGCTTTTTTTTTTTTAATGACATAGTGGACAAAACTACACAGAGCGTGGAGCGCAGTGCTGGTATAATTCTCACTGGTATAATTCAGTGTCTCTGATGGTATCACCTACTTGTTTAGATAGTGTTGATTAATGTTAAATCATTCCTGCTGGTGATGACTTGCTTATGGGGTTCAGTGGCAAACGAACAGCAAATTCTCTGGAAAAGGGATGAGTGCACCTGTGCATGCAGAACAGCAGGCACGTTTCATCTACCTGCAAGGGAAACTCCTGCTCCCTATGCCCTACAGGCTTTTCCCGTTGTGCTTCTTTCAAAATATACAACACAGAGTGCTGGTTTGCTCTCGATGGACGAGATCCTCAGCTGGAGAAAACACTCCTAATTCCAGTGGGGTGGATGGAGCAATGCCAATACATACTGGCGGAAAAATCTGCTCCAATATACACTGTTTACTTTTGAGGATCTAAGCACATACGCTTCCAACAAAGTGCTGTTTGATAAAAGTTTGTTTGCCAGGTTGCCTTGCCTTGGTTCCTCCTAAAGTGTACACAACAGTATTTTGTATATAATAAGAGAAAATGAAGTGAATGTCTTCCAAGACCTCATTCGCAGGTCCTAACGAATTCAAGAGATGGGCAGCTTTGCTAGACACTAGTTAAAATAACCATAATCATCATTATTATTGCCATGCAAATATGGAAAAAAATGTTTTTATTATGGGCTGGAACTAGAAATCCAGAGCAGCTGCTAATCATCATGATAAGTGGGTTGTTGGTTTGGAGGGGGTTTTGTGCATCCAGGTATTTACTGTGTCCAACTGTAAGCAGCAGTTTTTTGTTATCCAAGCCTTTCAACAACCTCCCTGCCCATGTTCAGATTGGAATATGTTGTAATTGTAATATTCCTCTTACCTCTCTCTTCTCCCCTTTCTTGTCAAAGGCTTTTCTTTTCCATTTCTTTAATATTTTTCTCTTCCCCCCACCCCTTTTTTTGTTTATTAACTCACCTAGAGGTGTGGAATTATAAAAGAAAAAAATAGAAATTACAATTAAAAATTTTCTAATGGAAGAATGAGCATGGTTTTGGCATGCTTCTTGCCATTGTTTTGTTAAGACGGACTCCTCTTAACTCTCCTTTTCCATTCCAGAGACTGCCCTTCCTTTATAAGGCCAGATTTCTTCCCATTTGTACTGTCTTCCCTCCCTCCTGACTCATTTCCACTTCCCATTTTGGCTGTTTCTTTTCTCTTTCCTTTTCCTTTCTCCAAATATTCTCTGGTCTTACATTCTGCTATTTTTAATTCCTTCTTCCCAGGCCCAGATCTAGCCCCGACCTGATACCACCGACGTGTGTGCCTCTTCACTCTCTTCCTCTCTAGACTGCAGGGACAGTCTAGGCGATCATTTCCTCAAAATCCAACTTTTTCTAATCCAGCAACTCGAGATGAGCATTGACTGCCTTTGTGTGTGGAACCTGGCATCGCCACTGCCCTCGCATAGTCCTTATGGCTCTCCAGGAATTTCAAAATATAGATAAAGCTCCCCTCAGACATGTTCCGTGCCATTCGGTAATTTCTCACCCATCTCATCAGCATCTTCTTTCCAGGCAGTTTGGTCACTATGCTACTCAAGCCAAATATTTCTTCGGTGCAGCTTTGCCATCTGGAACGGCCCACCTATGTGCCTTCGGCCTCACTGACTGGCCCTATAGTTTCCAGTTTCAGCTGAAAAAAAAATTTCCCTTACTGTCATCCCATAGCAATCTAAATGTAGAATGTAGGCAGCAAACATTCAGTCATTTATTTTCCACGGTGTGGGAATAGTTCTCGTACTTGAAGCAATTTCATTTTTAAAGGAGCCCTGGAGCTTGTGGAATGTGGGCAGTTTTTAGATCTTTCATCCTAAGTCTCACTAGCAACTAGCTACGGCTCTGTAAGCTTTTCCATCAGACATCATGTTTGCTAGAATTACCAGTGAATACATTGGTAGGGTATAAAGTATATTTAGAATGGAAAATTAAGGGGGAAAAAAATGATTTAAAGAAAGGCTGGAGGGAAAGGAAAAGGATTTTTCTGAGTCCTAAAATACTGCATTATTACCTACAAAGGAATTCTTGTAATAATCAAAGCTGGGAGGTCCAATAGCCTTCAGTGCAAAGAATGCTCAGCATTCACCCCCGAAGACCTTCTTTATTCTGGGTATCAGACACAGTATGCTCATGATGGGGAATCAGACCTTCATATATCACGCAACACCACTAGTCATAACTTTTAAGGTTTAGCTGGCAATGAATAAATACTGAGCCTGCGAAGTCAAAATAGTCCTTGAATTGCTGCCTTCAGCAGCAACATTCATTTAATGCAATGTACTTCGAATTTCTAAATCGCATCCTGATGGGTCTCTTTCAGAGGATCTCCCCAAAATTAAGTACAAATATTTCACTTCAGAAATTAAATCCCTAGGGCACTAGATACGCTTCGCTGCAGATTAGTTAGAGCCTGTGGAGTTATAAGATTCCTCAGATGGAGTGCTGAAGATTCCAGGAATTCTCCCAAAGGTGAAATGATTAAGCAACCTTTTGTTCCTAGAGCACAATAATGCAGAAAGCAGGTTTGCATTCACTGAGTCCTGTGCTGGTCTTGTTTTCTACCTTTTCTGAAGTGTTCACAAGCCTTAAATCTGAGCTGGAATTACAGAATTTCATTTCAGAATTGTCAGTGAAATGAAGAGCTTGGTATTAGTGACAAAAGTATGACATGACTCAAAACAGAAGAGCAGCTTATTTTTGCTCTGACTCCTTTTCTGAAGATTTCAATCGATTTTATAGGCATGAAGAATTATTAATTTCGTATCAACCATAATAAGACGTGATGTGCTGATTCACACTATTCCACAGGACAAAAGTAGAGCTGCTACTTTTCTGTACCAGAAGCAGGGCAGTAGTCACATGTGTGCAGTACAACTTGTGGAAGTGGTAGAAAGAAGAGGAAATTTCAGTGCAGAGACCATGACAGAGATTTTGCCAATTATCATGTTAAGAGGAAAAGTTTTCTCCTGCCTTCTCCACCTGGAATTGGCCATCGATTCAGCTACCAAATTTTGCTTTTCAGATCACAAAGGACATTACAATGAGCTGTTCAAAGAAGCTCTTGTATGCGTTCAGAAGCTTAAATAAATAGGAGTGACAACAGAGATCAGAGAATGAAAAGGTAACGGGCTCCTTGTAAAAGCCATTTTTTTAATGCATCAGCACTGTTACTCTGCACCAAATGTACATTTTCAGTGATGCTGAAGCATAATGATAGCATTTGCTTGTTTTCTCCCCAAAACAGACGTAAAATTCAAAAACATTAGTGAAGTCTTGTAATAGCTAGATGACCAAATGCAACAAAAGAGAAGAAAGGGACGACACTTCAGCAAGTGCCAAACACACATAGATGCAATCTGAGGATGACTTTGTCTGTTCTTTCACTGCTTGCTATCAATTTGCAGAGAATATATTCATCATTTTATGGGATGATATGAGTAAAATTAATTATAAAGTTACGCCAAGTGTTTTTGTGGCATTTATCTAATAAGGTACGTTATTAGTCGTCTAGAAATTCAGCAGACACCACCACCTCTGGCCTTCCTTAACACTGCTTGCTTATTTAAAAAGATGGATGGGAATTTATTTTAGTCCTGTTTAGCATAGGTTGTTCGGTATGGCAAATCAACCACTTCCACTAGTCTCCAGAGAGAAATTCTCTGACATAAAGGAACAATTTCTTCTATTCATTATAAAATTTCCTATATTAATTTAAAATACATCTAAGATCAATCCAGGGTAAACACATGGCCATTATTTTTAAAAGGTCAGTTTCTTTATGTGTATATTATATAGCTTGCATATAAACATTGAGTTTGACCTTTTTCTTCTGAACTGCTGTGATCCACAATTTACGTGGAGCTTGTATAAGAGCATAGCTGTCGCATTTATTTTGCATCCACACAGAAGCTGACTTCCATGCCGTGCGCAAAATATCCCTTAAATCACCACTTTAAAAAAAAACAAAAACAAAACGTGCCTCAAACTTGCTTAAAACACGTTCATGGAAATGTATTGGGGCAAACCGTCCAGTGGAAATACGCTGGACCGTGCCAAATTTATTGCTGCATTAATTGCCAGAGAAAATGGATGTGCCAGAGGGGCTTTTCGGCCCGGTGTGTGTTTTTTCAGCCCTTGCCCTTGGTCCTTTTTTGGAGCCCCCGAGGGCTCAGGATGCTCCGATGACGGACGACGACGGACGTCGGGATAGCCGCCTCCTCATTTCGACAAGCCGGTAACGACACCGTGCCTTCCTCTTCGCTTCGCCCGCTTGGCCAGCTGGCGTAACGCCCCTCACACTTCTCATGGCCGCCAGCCTTAACGCTTTTTATATTATTATACAGTATTAGGGCTCAGGCCTTTTGTCTCTGCGTGTGCTGCGACCCATCTGTCCCCCTAAGCTGGAGGGAAGATGAAATGTATAAAATGTGTGAAATAAATAACCACATCTGTCCTGGTTTTGGCACAACGGGGCGGGTGGAGGCCGCGGGCCTGCCGGGCACCGCCGGGGTACGGGCAACACGGCCGGCTGTGCCATCGGGTGACAGGCAGGACATCGGCCATCAGGTGCCACCCACCCCGGCCGCGGAGGGACAGGGCCCGGCAGGGGCTGCGGACCCCCGGGGGGGCACCTCAGGGGACGAGGCCCGGGCCTCCTTCAAGGCGGGACGGGTGCGTGGCCCAGCCAGCCGCCCGCCCGCTATCGTCGCACCTTTGTCTCCGCTCGGTGCCACCTCTGCCATGAAGAGCTGCCTCCCCTCCCTCCCTCCCTCGCTCCCCGGCCCTGCTTCCCCCG
>JAVJGG010000039.1:22809990-22875732 GCA_035590195.1 Aviceda cuculoides
GGGTAGATTTAGAGTAGATGATAAGGAAGCAGTTGTTTACTGTGAGGGTGGTGAGGCACTGGGACAGGTTGCCCAGGAAAGTTGTGGCTGCCCCATCCCTGGAGTGTTCAAGGCCAGGTTGGATGGGGCTTGGAGCAACCTGGTCTGGTGGAAGGTGTCCCAGGGGGTTGGAACTGGATAATCTTTAAGGTCCCTTCCAACCCAAACCATTCCGTGATTTATGATTATGAAGGGTAACAGTGAAGATCTTGACGTGTTTGAATGTACAGTGGATAAAGAGGGTGCAACAAAATAATCATGAATTGTTGAGGGTCTGATAGACCATAAATGCTGAAGTTTTAAAAGAGATATTGTTTACTTTGTAATTGTTAGAGATGGGAAAGGATTGTAGTATACTTGCTTGTAAAAATAGCCTTTATTTAAAAAAAAAGTGTACTCTGCTTTTTTTCCTCAGACTCTGGAGATAAAGATACAGTGACTGTGTTTTGAAATAAGTAAAGCTATAGAGTCTCTAAGCTAGTTCTGAAGTTCTAGTATTAGCAACGTGAAATTTTAGACACTTGACCAGCTGTGAGGTTATTCAGTAGGCAGTGTTTCACGTTACACAAGGAAAAGAGGTCAAGTAGACCTAATTGGAAAACATCTTCATAGCTGTATTTTTATAGCATGTCTTTGTATAGATAAGTGTGTAGAATACTATTGTGTATTGAATGACCCAAAAGAAGTGACAATTGTTGACATTTTCAGAACCTAGTGGAGACTGTTAGCAATCAGATAAGGTTAAAAAAAAACCAAAACCAAAAACCCAGTTGAATTTTGGAGATGCATTTGAAGAGTAGACTTTGAAGCCTGACAGTCTCCAAGACTTACAATTGAATTATATTGGAAATAACGAGTGAGTCTGTTTAGTGAAAATCTTCATGGGACCGGGAATGTGATTTTGTGTTAGTGTGCCAATTTCTTACTCTAGCGTGTCTGTATATAAACAACCATGTCATCTTGCCACCCATATCATGTTGCTGTCCTTTGGTTGCCTAACAAATACACTTGCTGCTCTTGTTTGTGGCACTTTTCTGTAGAGAGGCTTCTGAGCTACAGTCTCACATTGGAAAGTTTGCTTTTAAATAGAGTATTTACTTAGAAGCTTTGTTAACGCAGATGATTTTTTTAAGTATTTTGCTGCCAGTGCCATAGAGGATAGGCTAATTACAGAGTATTACACAGTGGTTTTGTTTTCAGAAATAAAATGTGTGCTGTTTGGCCAATCACTTCAGTCAGATGCAGCACCCAGTTCATTAGTTTCATTTCATATAAAGTATAATAAGTTGGAAGTTTTCTGGAAGGGTTTCTTGTTCTGAAAAAACTTCAGCAATGGAAAGTGTGTGAATAAGGGATAAAAGCAAAATACTGACCAGTGCTTTGAGATAGCTTGATCCCACTAGTTCTGAAATGGTTACATGGGACACCTAAAGGTGTTGACGTTACTGTGACTCCTAGAACTAGTCTGTCATCTAACTTGACTTAGATTGACGCATTAGAAACACTCAAACTTCCTGGAAATTTTCCTTGGTGGAAGGTAGATGGAACTGCATTTGCTTCATTAATTATAGTGAGTCATTCCTCTAAGACTGTTGCCCCATGCATTCCTGAAATTCCAGTCCCTGAACTGCTCTACAGCCCTGTGATTACACCACTTATGATCCTTTTGCTGAGTTCAGTTAACAGTTTCCTGAACTGTTTGTGAGAACTTCAGTTAGTTGAAACCTGTTCGTTCAGAGGCTCCGAATTTCTAAAAGGATCCCTTTCCTGCCTCTGAATTTTCTTGCCCTTGAAGAGGAGACCTCCTCTGAGGTTTAATACCTGCCTGTGGAGTCCTGTCCCCTGCTAGTGTCCATCCCCAGCAGCTGTTGTTGGCAGCAGACCTCGTCTTTCCTGGTTCTTTGTGCTCCAGCAAATCCCCAGCCCCTTGCTGTCAGTTTTCTTTAAACAAGTAAAGTTGCTTCTCTCTTAAACTCCCCTAAATGTCTAGGAGTAAAGTCATAAATTTACTTATATAATGACAGATCTGTCTACATTTCAGTGTTTTAATTATGCCATTTTTGAAAGTATTATCTGTCATCTGTCCTTCTCGTAGAACTGTAAGAAATATTGCTGACTGGCTAGATGGCCTTTTCAGGGGGGTTTGGTGTTTTACTTATTGTCCAGAAACAACTAATCTGCCTCGAGTAAAATTGTCTCTTGTACTATGAATTCTCTGTGTTTGTATATGCCTCTGCATCCCCTGTTAAAAAATAAAAGCTGAGATTAATATAGCAGTGCGCAGGGTCTGCAAAATCAGTGTTAAATAGCATTTATCCTGCTGCTTTGGTTTGCACATGACAGTTTAAATGTAAGAGATCTGTGCCAACCTCAGTCTCTGCGCTGAAGTTGCACACAAGAGTAGAGGGAAAGAGAAGTGGGAGATGTAAGCTGTAACTTCAGGAAACACGGGTGTGTTTGGACTTACTCTCTTACACTTTAGCTGGAAAACGTGGTTTGGTTAATGCCAGCATAAGCTACTTGGCAAACTTTGGAAAAGACTAGTCAGTGGAGTTGGTCAAAAGGCAAAGGTTGAATGAGGGACCACGAGATCTTTTTAAGTCTCCTTCTTTTCAGTGATCTTTTTATTAATGACCGGTATAATAGGACTGAGGTGTACTTAATAAATCTGCAGCTGATATGAAATGGGAGGAATTGCAAGCATCTTGGAAGCCTGAAATTATTTTGATTACTAGAAAGATAATCTAGAAAATTAGCAGTGAGTACAAAGTACGATGTTTAGGTAGTCAGCTTATCCTAGGGAATGACTGGTTTAGGAGTGATCCTTTAGAAAAAGGTCTGCCAAGGAGTGGATAAAGACTGCAAGTGGGAGTCATCAGTGTTGGACCGTTTCCAAAAAAAATGGCAGATAAAAACCCCCAAAGGATTTATATACAGGGTATGGCATCTAAATCACAGAAAACAATCTTTCTTTTAATGGTGCTCTATTCTTTATTTTGTTGGTGGTTAAGACATGGAGTAAGGGTTCAGGCTGAAGCAGGGAATGTTGAAGTTAGATGATAAAATCTGTAATAATGAAGATAGTGAAACTGTGGTGCAGATGCCTAGGGATTTTATGGAGCTCCATCATTGGAGATGTAGCAGCACAAAATAGACAGGCTTATTTGTTAATGTCATGTGTAGTTCATTTTTACCAGGAGTTAGATGACTAGGTAATCTCTTCAGGTCACATCTACCTGATAGAATTATTGAATGAAAGAAAATTATACTTTTTGAGTTTCATAGGTAGTTTTGCAAATATATTTTATTTCAATTTTTACATTGGCTTTTCTTCTTTGTGCTAGCTGTCACCAGGGTGGAATTTTGACTGTGTAACTGTGCAGTTCTTGCATGGCCAAACCCCTCATTTTACTGAAGAATTAGACCTGTGCCTATGTAATATAGTCAAATGTCACTGCAAAATTCTTGTAGTAATGTTGTCATGTTACAATAAAACTGAAGCACAGCTGCCAATATTTTACAGTAAGACTGAAGCATGTGCTATGAATGGGGTAGAACGAGGTGATCATTTGTGTTACCCAGCACAAGGGAAACGATGCTGTGGACTGCCTGAGGAATAATTCTGGCAGATGTCCACATTGATTTGTGTGAAAGTGAATGCGATCATGTCCAAGCTGACCTGCAGAATCTCACTGTTGTAACTCTGTAGCTAAAGAAATACACAAACATGTGAGAAAATACACCTGATCTTGCAGGAGCTGTAGAGCAGTGGTGGTGGGCATGACCTGCTTTATCACCTCTTCTACCCTCCTCCCACTGCCAAAGGACGGCATACTTTAATAAGTTACTTGATAGCATCAGAGAATATATTATCAAAATACATACCAGCATGCTTTCAGTGAAAAAACATGGCTGAGTTTTGAGCCGTGGGGGGTGAGGTTATAGTCCTGATTTTGCCACTTCAGCCCTGAAACTGAAATAATCTCATAGGCAAAGCTTGGAAAGCAAGGTGAATCTTAGGTAATTTATTGCTTCAGTAAAAGAAGAAAAAGCAGTGTGAAAATATTGAAAACAAAAGCATAGTTAATTATTTCAAGTGTACCAAGGGAGGCACTTCTGGTAGTAATCAGAGAAAAATACTGATGATGCAAAACTAATGATTTTATGTCAAAGTATGAAGAAATTTCATTCTACTTGTCAGTGTTTCTCATCTTGCTTTTATACTCTCTAAGGTTGCCAAAGCTATATTGTTTTAATCTAACATGTGGGTATGAGGAAGAGATGTTCCTTCCCTGCCCCCTGGTAATTTCTAAAATTAAAAAAAAAAAAACAAACCACCTATTTTCTGTTTTGTTTTCTGCAGGTTATTCTTGTACAGGTAAACCCAGGTGAAACATTTACAATTACAACTGAAGATGGACACATTCAATGTATTCAAGGTAAAGGAAAAACTGAAGTACTGAATCCAAATATTTTGATTCTGCAAATATCAAAGAATTACTACCAGTATTTGTTTCTGTAATGTCAAATGTGGTTTTGTATGTTCTGCAATGTAATAAATCAGATTTTTCAGTTTGTACTTAAAGCACAAATGAGACAGCACTGGGAAATTGTCAAGATTCCCTGCATCTCCGCAAACTTTGCTGCTAATTTATAAACGGCTGGCATCTCAACCGTTTTTGTAATGATCCTTGAATAACTGTCTTCTCAGAATCTTAACACATGAATTTACATGGGATTTAGTCCACACTAATCCAAACAACTTTAATAGATGCTGTGTGACCTCACTTTGTTGTAAGGTAGTGGCATTAGCAGTCTGCTGATATTGTGGGAAGCATTGCTACCCTCTGTGTGTGGCTACAAACTACTTTTTACCTTCTGGGTAAGTGACAGAACTGCAAATCTGAGTCGGGTCAAAATATCTCCTGTAAGTCAAGTTGAATTTATCAGTAATTCCATTTTTGGAAAATTTTTCCCCATTTCAAATAACATTATATAAAACATGTCCATTCGGCTTTCATCAAGTCCCAGACAGGAATACTTTCTTTCAGCTTGATGTGAAATATAATACATTCTTCTTTAAAAAAAAGTTGGTAGACCAACTGTCAGCATTACTACAGTGCCAATATTGTTGCTACAGACTTTTAACTCTGTCACAAAATAAGAAATAAAATTATCTATGCTGATTTTTCTACAATTAAAGAAATATTGTTGGCTGTATAAGCGTGGTGTTTGGGATAAATCTAATCTGTGCTTTTTGTAGAATAAATGTACAGCCATACTTGCATTCAGTGATATTATCTAGAATTCTGGATGCTTCCTGAAAGTTATTAAATCATACTTAATGTGTGTATTGAATATGAAAATGAGTTCTCCATTGGTGACATAAATTGCATTATTTTTCTTGATAGAAACTTGTTACAGTCACTTCTTTTATGTTTTTTTAAACTCACAGTCCTTATTATTTAAGTTTCTCTCCTAACTGACTTTTTAATTGGATAGTTTAAGCCTTGCTTCTAAATATACTTGTGTAAAAGCAGTTCAATAAATACAGAGTTGGATGCAGTTGCTGGCTTTTCAGGCACCAAAGTGAGCCACCACCTTTGGAAAAAAGGTGTCTCAAGTTTGTGAAAGCCTCGTTTGTTAAAAAGTGGCACCTTATTACTTCTCAGGTCCAGCACATGTTCCTATGATGTCACCAAATGGTTCTATGCCGCCTATATTTGTGCCTCCCGGTTATGTATCTCAGGTAAACTTTAATTTATTCTTATATTTCAGTATGTTTGTGGGTGTGGCTTTTCAACAATAAAGCTACTGATTATTTTATCTGGAACAGCTGTTAAAAGCATTTCTTATATTTTTTCCATTGAGCTTGCCAACTATTTAACTTCATTGTAGGCTCTATCACCTTCTCTTCACTTAGTAAAATTTGATCTAGTTTTCAGGATTTTTGTAATAATACTACGAAGCAGTAAAAGATTACTTTTAGTAAGATAGCAGATGGCTGTGAATTGGCTGTCTGCTGAGCTCCATTAACAGGATCCACATCTTGATTTTTTTTTTTTTTTTTTTTTTCCTTCAGTCCTGTTTTCAAGGTGAAAGTGGGTGCCTGGGTCATATGAATAATCACAGTTGACTGCAGCCTGCTAAGTGTCAGAGGACTGATGGGGGTAGACGGAGCTTAGCTCTGCTAGAAACAGTCTGATGGGAACATAGCTGGGGGCAGCATCGGAACTGAACGCGTCTTATGCATGCCATGGTTATGAGGCTTGTGTTTCTTACATCGAGGTTATACAGGTCATATACCGGTATCACTCTCTCTTTCATCCTTTAGGTCTTTTTTTCTTCCCTGGGCTGCATAAGATACTTCTCTTTAGTGTCTGCTCATAATTCAGCTTTTTCTATTGTAATATAACTCAATTTATCAAAGTTTTCAATGCCCCTTTCTTTACCAGCTCTGATCTCCTTAACATTCAGCAAAAACACTCTACTGTTCTAGCAGAAGTGTGAAGAGGAGTGTTAATGCTAGTGACATGTGCCTGTGAAATGAGCAGGGCTCTGGGCTTCTCTCCCAGCTTTACTTTTCAGTTCTCACTGATTTTCCACTCCTCTGTGTTGTTAAGTCATAACAGGTCAGACCTGCATGTGGTATTTGAACTGTTATCAGGTATTTGAAGTTAACAATTTGATTTACTTTTAAATTAATGCATTTTTAAAGGGAAGTAATTAAAAACAAATATTTAAACAGCACAGGCTAGGTTTCTCCTTTCCTAGTGATGCTCAAAATCAAGACTTCTCCGAGTTGGCTTGAAAACTTTGTAACTGTACGTTCTTGAGTTCCTCAGGCAGTTGTCTTTTTGCATACAGCTGCCTCTGCATTTTGTGCTTCTGCTATTATAAGTAGGTACTTTCATGCAGACCTTGAAGAAAGATCCCCCAGCTAATTTATGCATCAATGTGAAATTGAGTCTTCAGTGCAAACAGTATGCAAAGCACTGGCAAATGCTGAGGTGTACAAACTGAAAAATGTATTTGTTCTGTGTTTGCTGTCACATGATACTAGAGGGGTTGTTTTGTTTTGTTTTCCCTTGGTCATTATGACAGGGATAGACAAGTTTGAAACCAGCTTTAAATTAGAGCTTGAGTTATTTATACTGTTCTTGTCAGTGGATGAGATTTTAACTCTCTGCTCCCAAATCTGTCTGGAGGAGCCCAGAGATTATGTTGGTTTCTGCCAAAGTGGAATGAAGCGATTCAGCAGTGGATAATGGGGACACAGCAACTTCAGACTGTAAAATCATGTGAAAGTCTTACTGTATTAATGTATCCCTTCTACCTGAAACTGTGCCATGTGTTCTTGCTTAATATATACATAAAATAGAGTTAATACAGCCATCAAAACTTGCAATGAGTTTTGACTTGTATATGTTATAGTGTGTGTTATAATATTATGCAATGTAATGTAGTTCAAGTGGTGTATTTAGTTCTGTTGATGAACCAAAAAGCCCCCCACACTGTTTCTAGAACAAAGTGTGTTCAGTGTAAGCTTAGTCTTAAGTGTTGTCTTGTAATTTTTTTTTTTTCTTCTATTTAAAGTCTGTTAAGAATTGCTAATAATACAGCTGACTCTGAGGCTGTCTCACAGCTGAGCTTTGTCATAGCAGTTTGTGAGTGGACACATTCTGTTTCCCTTCAGAAGAATAATTTCTCATTAGTTTGCTCTATCTTTTGCTGGGGAGCTTTTCAAAATACTCTTTTGGCGTAAGCAGTTATTTCAACATCCGTAATGCCTTCTTGGCCAGCTAGGAAACACTACAGTGATTTCTTATAACCAAACTAAATATGCTTTAAGAGAAGGTCATGAAGGAACTAACAGGATAAAACATGGCCTGCTTTTGTCTAAGTTCCTTCTTTAAATGCTTGAAAATATAAATTATGTCTATTTTTAGTAACAGAGGGCTACAGAAATAAGTTGAAATCTTCTAAGAGCAGGTTTTATTTTGTATGATTACATTACGGATTGCATTTAAAAAAAAAAAATTTTTCTTGCATCTCAGTTTTGTATGCCAGCTTGCAGCTGGAATGCACCCCCCATCCTGCATCCACGGGTAATATTTTCTGCTGACTACATGATCCATCCCTGTTAATACTGAAGCACTGCAAGGCCCTTCCTAATAGTGTTTGTGATTTGCATTTTTAAATGCAACTCGGAGGAGATGACTGATGTCGAAGAAAAGCAGCATAAAGCTGCAGACTAATTTTAAACCAACCTAAGAAAAATGCCTTGTTTTCCTACAGAGACTTGATTAATTTTGAAGTGTCAGTTTGCCTATAATATAGAACTTTTTTCTATCATTGATTTTTTTTTTTTTTTTTTTTACCAATTACATTGCTCCTATCTCTCTAATTTTTTGTGTGAGGGAGAAAACTATTTGTTGTCTGCCTTTAAATAGGATTTAATACAGTCTAGTTTGTTTCTGAGTCAGACTTCTCATTAGATATAGTCTGAATTTTATGCCAGTGGACTTCTGTATTGTGGCAGAAGAAACAAACTGGAATATAACCAGATGATTTTTCCGATGGTCAACTCAGAAGCTTTTGACCCTGTCAGAGCTGTAGGTGCTGGAAATTTAATCCCTCAGATCAGTGAACTGGACTGTAACCACAGAATGACAACAAATCAGTGCAGATATCCTGTCTGTACTGTGAACCCTACCTGGAGAAAGGACCCTGTAAACCTCAGCAGCATCTGGTTGTCTGTTCCAGGTGTCTTAAAGATGAGACTAAACTGGGCATTGTTTCACTTCAGTGTCATTGTTGTTTAATATGTCTTTTTGTGAATCCTGCTCTAGTGTTATTTTTTGACCTTCTCTTCTAAAACCCGTGTTCTGTCTCTTCTCAGTTTTTTAGATTTAGAGAAGCGTTACTGTATAAAACCTAAATGTATTTTAAATTTACTGTAGGAAAAGCAGTGCATTGAGATATTAATGTATTTCATGCTGGCAGAATTAGACTCCAGAAGGAGCCTATATATTGCCAGTTTAGGACACATGCTTAGAAGTGTGCCTGTGCATACATATGCATGCGCTGTCTTAGCATCTTTTTATCCTAGAGTTCAGACGCACAGACAGGTTCCTTGTCTGAATTCTCTTAGCCTGTGGCAAACATGAAATATTTTGACATTTGAGTTGGGTTGGATCATAGTACAAGACAGCAGAGCTGACTTGTAGTACTTTGTACTTGCCACAGGCTAAGAATGTGTCTGCAGACATGTACCACAAATCAGACGACGTGCAGCGACTTGTACGTACGATAGTGCTGTCAGTCAGGATGTAGTCTAAAGCAGTTCGTCTAACTCTAACTACGAGTAGACTGGGAGTTACACCCTGATCAATTCACATTACTTGTTTAAAAGAATATATACATTATTCATAAATTATAAATTGCTTAGCACTTTGGTGTGTGAGGCTCAGCTTCTTAAAACTGATTGCCCCAAACTCCAGTTTCTTCCAGTAACATATGCTGGGTTTTGACTGGAATTCATTTCGGTGTGTATATTCCTGACTGTCAGATTGTGGGTATAAACTTAAGTGTAGAGATTTTTTTTATTATATATACAATATTTATAAGATTGTTATTGTACTAACTTTTGATTTCTTATGTCGCATGACAGGTGGTGGAAGAAAATGGAGTTCGTAAAGTGGTGGTATTGCCACACTCAGCTGAATTCCATCCTTCCATGCATCCTCCTCCTCCTCCTCCCCATGTGCCACATTACATGCATCATCACCATGCTTTGCTTCCCCACCCACCTCACCCAGTGTACCCTCCAGTTCCTGGGACGGGAGAGCTGCCGCCACAGTTCATTCACCAGCATCCACCACCACACGTTTTTCAGGAGCAAGGTGAGAGCACAGGTGATGTTTAAATACACAAGAAGGCCTGTCACTGGGTGCGTCTAGATTGAGGCAGCTGAGTTCTGCCAGTAGCTCTTTCACCCATTTCTGTTATTTTGGTGCTAGTTATTAGACTCCCTGAGGCTTACTTGTCTTTATGGGGTATCCTAAAATACACTTGCATATAAGGTATCATGGCATATAAGGTGTCATGGTCTAAAGGCACTCTGCATGTGCAAAGTATGATTGTATAAAGTTTAAATCTTCTGCTGTTCTGTTTCTAAGGATTTAATGCAAAAGCAGTAATTTAGAAGTGTTCTAATACTGTGTATATTTTTCATGGATCCTTACTTTTGTTACTGTAAATGCCACAATGATTGCTTCTACCTTTCTCTAAAATTGTGCTTTCCAAAACTGCTGTGTTTTGTCACAGCCTTGGCATGAAGTTTTTTGAAAATGCATTTAATTTGATACATGAATGTATTTTTTTTGATGAGACAGAGTCCAAATATGACTGGAAAGAAAATAAAAATAACATACATAAACCAAAAAACATAGTAATCCATGTTGGAGGATGAAGTGCAAATCCACTCTATATGTAAAAACTGAATGAAGCAATACTTCATTGGAGCCATTGGAGGGCTGGTGACACTGATGAATTAAACCAGGCTGTAAGCTTTATTATATAAACAAGCATTTAACATAGAAAGAAATTAGACTATGTAAGACCATCCACTATCTCTCAAGCTTAAACTGGTAATTAAGCTGTTTCGGCTCATGTCTAGGGTAAAATATTCAGTAGCACCCAAGCCACATTTTTAAAAGTTAGTTTGGGTCCTAAATTTGCTTGCACTTCTTTGAAAATGTGACTGTATGGCTGTATCAGGGAAGAAGGGCAACTGTAAGGCATAATCTTGAGCAGCTAACAAAAGAGAAAGACCTGAAGAATTAAATTAAAAAAACAAACCCAAACTCTAAACTCAGCAAGTGATCAAAAATAATGCTCAAGAAAAAAGAAAAAAAATTATCAATTTGTATATGGGTTAAATAGGAAAAATGTAAATTTGCTTGCAGATACTTAGTGTGTCCTACTGTAGCATTTAACTAACGTTGACAACGTTTCAAAACAAGAATTAAATCTCCAGGCTCATTCTTCTCCTAGTACCTGATCTTTATGCTTATACACCGATTTGAGCCCAAGCCATAAACTCTTTATGGGGTGAGGTTCCTAAAGTCTAGCCGAGCTCTGCCAGGCAGCGCTGTGGTACGTGTGTGTTTCTTGCCTGTTGCTCTGCTGCCCGGAGACTCGCCGTGAAACTCCTCAGGACTTGACAGATGCGCCAAGCCAAAATTACGTGAGCCACGCAGCTCCGTGCATCTACGGACTGACAAAGCGAGCACAATGAAGTTCCACGGGTTTTCGAGTTCTGGTTTTGCTGTAGTCATTCTTCTAAGTTACAGAGTGTTTCTCAGATGTCAAATAAGTTGTACTGAATAATGAAATAAGTTCTCCTTTCTTTGTAGAGCCTCGTTCTCATGGAAGGACAAACTTCATTCAGCGAGATGAAAGGAGTCTCAAAATGCAAGAACACCTGAAGAAAAGACTAAAAGACAGACAAGCTAGTGGTCATGCTAACAATAAACTTAACAGTCCTCCATCGTCACCACATAAAGTTGTTAATCCTTCCAATGCAACAATTCAGAATGGAAATGGAAAGGGACAGCAAGGGGCAGGAGGACCACTAAAGCAGAAGCAGATAGGAAAAACAAAGGGCAGTCCAGATGCAGAGATGGGAGGTAGGTTGCGTTGAAAGGGTAAAAAAGAAAAAAAAAAATCTAGATTCTTCTGTAACAGAGGATGCTATAAGTTCATTGCAAAAAATAGTTTCTGAAAAAATTTGAATTTGTAAATTTCTTTGGCTATTCAGGATTAGAGAAAGCCTGAAATACTTTTCAGTATGTTTGGATATATTTTTTTTCCCCTCTAGAAATAATAGTAATGTCGAGTTTGTTCATTTGAGATTTGTCAAATATGTCTTCAGGAAGGTTTAATTTTAAACCTGCCTTTTCTGACCCAGGACTGATCAATATTCCAAGTGAGGATGACCTGTGGGTACTTACATAAAAGGCTTCTGGTGTCATTCTTTGTGGCACTTTTCAGATAACTAGGAGTTATTTAAAACTTCAAGAAATAGGAAGGTTTGAGCAACTGTCTGTACGGGTTTCTGTTTGATCAGTTACAATTTCAGTTCAGTGAATTATTTTGCTCAAATGAATGTTTGAGCCTTTTTAATAGCTTATGGCTATTTACTTGCATATACTAAAATACCTTGTTTACAATATCTTTGTCTTTCCTTATGGTTTGAAACAGTGTTGCTGAAATGCAGTTTCTTACTACGATTCCTTAAATTATTTGTGTGTTGTGTGTGTGTCTTAAGTGGTTTGTTAGGCTGCAAGGTTCAGTCCTCATGTGTCACTGTTGTATTTAACTCTTCAGTTAGAGAAATAAAAGAAAAGTCTGACTTTGTATCTTGGGAAGTAAGTAGAGGTGGAAGCTGTTATCCAACTTGTTTCAAGGTTGAAAAACATACCGAAAAATATAAAGATTCGTCTTAATACAGATTTATTGGAGGGGGAAAAAATAGCTTTTGTTTGCAGACAGAATAATATCCTGAATTGTTCAACACGGACAATTGCAAAGATAGGATTCAGTTTACAGATGTAACCCTTTTGGTACCTGTAGGTATTTTTAGTGTGCAGTTTTGATCAGGCTTCTTCCAAATTATGCCTAGACCAAGTGTTTTGCAATAGAAATTCAAGGAAAGCACATACAATAGAGAGATAAGATCTTATTGTCATTTTTTTAACACCTTTCATTTTTGGAGGAATGTTTCTGTGTTGTCAAAGAAAACCTATTTATGCTCAGATTAGGAAAATATACCCTTTGTGCAGGATGTACTAAAAGGGTTTTTGTAACACTGTTAGTTTTGGATAGTTCGTGTTTCTACCCCTCACGCAGCCAAAACAAACAGGGGAAATGAACTTTGCACAATAAGTACTATTGTTAAACACTTAATGAGGCGAACTCCATCTTGTGGTGGCATTTTTGTAACAGACTGGTTTGCTCTTGGGGTTTTCGGTAATCTGTTTTGTATTTGAAATTTCAGAATCTGACACAGAATCCAAGAAATGTGATATTCACTTGAGCATTGGCAAGCCAGTCGTAAGTATTATCCTTAAAATACCATTATTTTCTGTGCATATGCTTTCCATAAAATACCATGTGTCTTATTGATTTCTTTTTCTTTTCTCTTAATGGTTTATTTTTTTTAATAGAAAAAATGTATTTTAGTTGTCAAAGTTTATAGCTGGGAAAGGGCAACCATGCTATGGAAACCCACTATTTCTCAACCTTCCGAAACAGTCTGTCTGACTCAGTTTCCCAGTCTGTAACCTGAGAGTGTATCCACTGTTGATGATGTTTAGTATATGAGAGCGCTTCAGTACCTTGCAAACCAAGGGCCTGCTAAACTAATCGAAGTCTATCCACTCTTGGAACCATCCTGCGTTCAGCATAGAGGATTTAAGAATGCTGGGAATAGAATTTACAAAAATAGATTGTCTTTTTACATTATGTTTAGAAATTGGAGCAAATATTTGAGTATTTACAGATGTATTTAGGAAGTTGGAGTCTGGTGACATTAATTTAAATGTCTAAAGGCTAAAACTGCACTGATATTTTTGACCTTGAGCATGCTTAATGACACTCTTCTTTGCATTATCTATACAGTAAGCTTGGGTTGTATTCTTTTGCTCCAGCTTTCCAGCTCTTCTTTGTTATGGTATTTTTTCATTGCTGCTTCTGACATCTGTACTTAATGCTAACACAAAAGCTGCGTTGACTTTGTCAGAGAAAATTTGGAGTATGGGAATTAAGCAGCAAAAAACTTAGACCAAAACTTTTAGTCATGATCACTTAAAATCAGAGCCTCTTGCTATCCTATAGCTTAGTGGCTAAATATTAAGATTATGTGAGGGAGTTGTAATAGAGCTAGAAAGTTAGGCTATCTGACTGTGCCTAAGTATACATCTGGTGTCAGTGTTCAAGACTCCAAATCTGAAAATTTGCTCCAAATGAGTGATGCAAACAGTGCAGGTGAAATAAAAATTTTCTCTTCATACACTGAGACAATGTACTGTGTCTGTAAGTTCGTTTAGTGTTTGAAGGGAAATCCTTTAATATGATATTTTAGAAATGAAAAGAGGAAATAATTTAAATTCAAATAATGACTCAATATTTCCACTACAAAGGTAAAGAATTCCTCCAGTGAGGAACTTCATAGGCAAACTAGCGACACCATGTTATTGACTAATATACCTTTTATTACAGAAAGCAAACTTACTTGCATTATTTATGCTTTTAATAGGTTTCTGATATACAAGCAAGATCAGCCGTTCTGTCCTGGAATCTCCCAGTTAGTTCACAGAATGGAGAGAGCCATAGTCATAGTCCAGCAGCATTTACATTTGAAGTAGCAATATCCAACAGTGGTAAAAATGGAAAATTTAAATCTGTCTATGTGTAAGTTTAGTTTCTTCATTTAAGCACAATACCGATGTTTAAAAACATTAACCAATCAGCAATCTCTCTATCAGGAGCTGTTTGTTGACTTGCAGACCTACCTACTTCACATGAAATAAATTTTAAGTAATATCACTAAGTTACATGGACAATGGAAAACGTGAAAATTAAATGTGCGCTACATGGTTTTGCTTTTCAATAAGCTTTTATCCTTTCAAGTATAAGGATGAGCTGTAACTTCTGGTTTTTTTTTTCCACAGTGGGGAAGAATTAACAATTACGCTTCCTGATCTCAGACCAGCAACTGATTATCATGCCAGGTATGTTGCTGGGAATGAAATACTTAACACTTTTGTTGATATGTTAATTACAAAATTATTGTGGCTCCATGAAAAATATGTGATCACAAACAACTTGAGGAATATTCTGCAAAAATATAGCCGTGGACGCTACTGTTGCTATCTAAATTCCCACTTAGCTTCTCATCTCATTAAAATGTCACTTCATTTTCTTCCCTGCTATCTTCTCTGTCTCTTTGTGTTTCTCAAATACAAACTTTAAGTTACCCTCTGGTATTTTTTTAGAACAAGAAGATTGGACGCAGTGAAAGAGATTGTTGTAGGCTGAAGGCAGTGGTAAATAAAATAATTTAGCCTTGAACACAGATTTGCAAGTCTGACTTGTCAGCTTGATTTGTAAAGCTGCTTGTCTAAACTGCAAGCTTCTGTAGCTGTGCAAGGAGGGAAGTGGAAACTGGTTGAAATAGGAGAAGTTAGATGCTGTGTCACAAGGGAACAAGACGTGACGTTAAAGAATTGCCACGCAGAGTAAATAAGTATTACTGGAGAAGGTGTTTAGCTGGTCAGGTGAAAGACAAGCTGGTTAAACAAGCCAGGAGAACGCTGATCCAGTAGCAGAAGAGAGAGCCTCAGTGCTTGGGCACAGAAGGGCACAAGTTTTAAGACTTAGTGAAGCAAACTTCTATTCTTAAACTGCAAGAGAGTTCTGAGTGTGTTAAATAGCCCAGCACTGCCTGCACAACATAGCATAGTGTGTGTTTGGTTCGTGGTGTTGCTTTCCGTAGAGGCCAACTTTTTTACCTACAATTCATTTGATAAGGCGGACGGTATTTCTGAAAAATTAGTCAAGTCATTGCTGTTCAAAAACAGACATAAATGAGCATGACTGTTCTAGAGATTCTGTCCCGTTTGAACAATTACACTGATAAACGTGGCTTTATTGCCCAAACAGCTGATTTAGCCTGTTTTAGTATCTGTGCTCTTGCACAAGTAAGTGTTGTCTGTATTGCAATTTCAAGGTCTTTTTAGCAAAAGGTTTATTTCAAGTCCCATATTCTGTTACCATTTGGTAACACTTCCTATAGTTTTCATCATGCCTCCCACCTGTATTTCATCACTAAAATATCTTCACTGTGTTAGATAGTAATTGTAAAGTAAGTGAAGGATGCCAGATGGAATCTTCAAGATCAGTAAGTGTATCTGTGTGATTCTCCATCACACTATTCTGTCAGCATGCCTCTGTCTCCCTGATCATAGAAAGGAATAGCAGTGTTCCTTATGATGTGGGCATCGGTTACTAGAACCTGGAGCAACATCATAAACTCACATTTCGTTGTTTCTTCCTGAAGGAGAAGGCATGAAGTTGTTGTCTTTTGGAATCAATGATATGAAAGAAGAGTGATTGGGCACTTGTTCCCTATAACGTGAGCAGGCTGGTCTTGTTGCTGTAACCACTGCTTGTGATTAAATGCATTTCTAAAGCTGGCAACTCTTTCCTTAAATTTTCAGGTGCTAATGCAATAGCAACATAATTAATTGTCCTTTGTTCAGAGTTTCAGCAACCAGCAGTTCCATAAAAGAGTCCATTTCTGAATTGGTGAGTTTCACTACAGAAAGTTGTGAGCCAGACTGTCCAGCTGCACCGAAGCTAATTTACAGAACCAAAAACAGCCTAAGTTTGCAGTGGAAGGTAAGCAGTCTGATGTATTCATGTATGGTATGTTTAAATTAGCTTTGTCAATAATTTAGTGTGTACTTTAGGTGTTGGCTTTTAAGTTGCTCAGCTAAGACTGATAACTGAAGTCATGATTGTTTCTTCCTCTTTCTTTCAGCATTTACTTAGTTTCTTGCATACAGCTTTAGTGTGATAGAGTTGGTAGCAGGTCCCTCCAAGTATGAACTAACCAGTAGGAAAGATCTCTTCTGAATTGGCAGCATAGGAAAGCATAGAGCATTTATATTTTTCTTGGGGTTCCTGGGTGATAAATAGATATGACTTCATGTTGTAATTCAGAGTTCTTATAGTTATTCTGACTTATTTAAAGTAAATTTCTCTGGCTAGTTTGTAGATTTAAGTTTTTTAATCTGACTTTTTAATATATACAGGATCTGTAAAGACTTGTTGGTAACGGTGTTTTCTTGTCTTTTTGTGTTTTTCATATGACTACACTTACACCTGGAACATGGTTTATTGCTAAATGACTTTAATTAGTTAAATTATTTGTGTAATCTGTACTTACAAAGTGAAAAGTTCCTAATTCATATGTCGTAACAAGCACAAATGTTACTTGTCAGAATGCCTACGTTGCTCAGACAGTTGGTGAACACACAGTGCCAGGACACAAGGAAAAAAGCTATAAGAATATAATTTGCATTATTCATAAAATAAAACTATTCATAGGTTCATATTCTGAACTGTTGGAATTAATAAAAGTAGTATAGCAGCCTGGAGAGCCATCAGGAAGGAATTAAACTAGTTAAAACACCTGTCAGTTTTTACCCCTTCAGACTCACTTTACTGAATACGTGTGTCAGTGCCCACAGTAGAGTTTCAGATTATCACCAGTGTGTTTGTGGAAGAAGAGGGCTGTTCTGTATCCCTACTGCAGATTCCTTTCAGCTCTACACTACATATTTTGTTTTAAAAGGCAGTTGAGTATATTATGTTCAATCATTAAAATGTTTTTTAATGTGCAAAGATATTTATAAAAGTACAACCATTTGATTTTAACTTTTTTCATTGTTTCTTTATTTTCAGTCCTCAAATGACAATGGTTCCAAAATAACTAATTTTCTTTTAGAATGGGATGAGGTAAGACCTTTTCTAGTGCAAAAAAAAAAAATCGTAATGACATCTGTAGACCAATTATACTTAAAAATACTTTTTGCTTAGGTACATCAGCTATTTTCAGTGCAACTGTCCAGACAGTTTTAAAGAGACAAGCCAATTAAAAAGCTTGAATTGAATGCCTAGTATTGCAGCCATTCAAGTAGACAATCCTTTCAGAACCTCTGAGAGGACAGTGTAAAACTCCCTCATTTGGCTCTTGTCATTCAGAGCATCATTAATTGCTATACTCTGTTTAAATAGATGAGCATTTGTCTTGTATATTCGGTAGCTGTCACAAATATCACTCAGCTTTTAAACTTCTTACTGAAATGTATTCCAAAGTGATAATAAAACTTCAAAAACATGTTTCGTTTTCAACTGTGGTCATTTATTACCATTTTGTCAAATCTACAGTGCCAAAAAATAAACAGATGCCTCAATCAAAATGTGGTTTCATTATCAAGAATGCTCAGGATTACTATCAGCATACTCAGTATGACCATGATGACATTAGCTTTTACATTCTTCAGGCTCACTATTTTTTTTTTTTTTTTTTTCTTTCTTTTTTTTTTTTAATTATTATTGAATTAGTGAAATGAAATTTAGGAAAATTCAAAATGAAGAGGTTGACTTTAGCAGGGAGCATACAGTCCCCATGCAAAAAATGACTCAGCTTGTTCTCACTTTTTTAAAGGGGAAGAACGGACCCTTCAAAGAATGCTACTACGGGCATCTGAAGCAGTATAAACTTACCAAACTCTCTCCTTCTACAAAATACTCACTCAGATTAGCTGCTAAAAACGATATTGGAATGAGGTAATGAACACAATGTTTCATATAATTTATTTTCTCATCCATTATGTCTGCTGCTAACTTTTTTTTTTAATGTTTCCAGTGGATTCAGTGAGACAGTGACATACTACACAGCAGGAATTGTCCCACCAGCCCCATCGCCCCCAGTGCTCGTTGAAGCAGGAGTGAGCTGGCTGTCAGTGAAGTGGAGCCCACCTAACGGCGTGTCTTCGGATGACTCTCTCACTTACAGTTTAGACATGGAAGAAGAAGGTTCTGTAAGTGCTGGGTTTTGGTTTATGTGCAAAAGCCTGATAGGCAGTAAGTAGTGCTTAAATAAAAAATTTACTCTGTATTTTACTTTCAAATAGAATGCTGCAAAATACTGCAACAGTTGGCAAGCATTGTCTGTATTCATGAAACAAAGATGAAGTTCAAGCTTAAAAAAAATGTGATTGATCTTGATCTGGTTTTTGTTTTATCGTGGAAAATTAATGACTGTTCTTATTTTCCCTCCTTTACAGGGTTATGGTTTCCAACCACAGTATAATGGAGATGAACTGTCATGCACTTTAAGAAATCTTAGGAGGAGTACATCCTATAAGTTTAGGGTTTGTACTGTGTTTTGTTTCTAATTTAATTGTGACTGTATGCTTTTGTGGAGCTTTAACATTTTCATACAGCTAAGACACTTTCTATGGAGACAGCAGAAAACTACCTGCAGTACTTTTGTTGTTATAATAGGTTTTGGTGGAATCATAATACAAATCTCTTTTTTTTTTTTTTTTTTCTTTTTTTTTTATAATATGTTTTTGTTGAATAATAATAAAAATATGTTTTTTTTTTTTTTTTTTTTTTTTTTTTTTTTACTAGCTAATTTTGTTTTCCTTTAAATTGTTGTCTTTTATTGGGTTTTGAGTTTGTTTTTTTTTTTAATAGAAGAATTTTGTAAATCAGCAGGATATTACTTGTCATTAAATAAAGCATTTATTATATATTCCGTTCATTCCTGAAACAGCTCTTTGCCTACAACAGTGAAGGAAAAAGTAGCCCCAGTGAGGTGGTAGAACACAGCACCAATCCTGACAAACCTGGACCACCAAGTAAACCAACTGTAAAGGGCAAGATCCATTCACACAGTGTGAAAGTTACATGGGGTAGGTTACATTTTGTTAACGCTGTATTCGAGTGCTGCTTATGTATGCACAGTCACTCAATAATGCAGGTTAAAAAACAGAATCAAACTCAGGCTAATTATTTGTCTCTGCAGATACCGTTATTGCAGGAGAAATACTTGACGTTACTAAAAAATTGCAACTTGGTTTGTTTTGTGGCTGTAGTACAAAAGTAATGTTTTTCTTTATTCATTTTGGAGAAGCAGGCAATGCTATTGTAATAGCCTCTAGATTTACTGTGATGCTTAAATAATTTTCATGTGCTCTTAAAAACATAAGACCTGAAATTGGCAGTATTTTCCTAGTTACTCTTTTTCCTGGCATAATCACAATTAATAATAGAAAAAAACCCCATTGTTCTGAAAAATGTATTGCGAATATGTAAGTACACTGTTTTCTGTTTCTGTTTGAATTGAGTTTTCTACTTGAATATATTCTACAATGAATGAATATGTTCTCTGAAAAATCTTCTATAATTAATTTTAAGATGTTGATTTCTTTCAGAACCACCCAAAGATAATGGAGGATCAGACATTTCTAAATACTTCTTGGAAATCTCAGAAACATCAGTCGGTAAGCAATCATCTTTGAGTACTAATTCAGCTTGTGTGCTAATTCAGTGTACTGATTCACTACTCATTGCTCTAGCAATTACTGCTCTGTTTTCACATGTGTATATTGTTGTACATGTTCTCTGCATAATTGATCATTCAGATTCGATTCTGTGGCTTGACTACCCTCTTAACTGATAATGGTGTGAGAGAATTTTCAAGGTTGATTTTTGCAGAAGTTTTGTAGTGTATTTTCTTTCTCTCCTCAGGAAGTAAATGGGACACCATATACAGTGGTTCCCAGAGAGAACACGTATGTGATCATCTCAAGCCTGGCACTACCTACAGAATGAGAGTTTATTGCGTCAGTAAAGGTGGTGAAAGCCAGGTATGAAAAATGAGAATAAATTTGGTTCTGAAAACCAGTTCTATTCATCTTCTAGTGAAATGTTGTTTTGTGTTTCCACTCTGAAATGATGTGTATTACTGCTAGGCTTCTGATGTTATGACTGTTACAACATCAGCTGTTCCTCCTGGACCGTGTCATGCTCCATGCCTGGCAGGCAAAGCTAAGCCCAAGGAAATCACTTTACAGTGGGGTAAGCTCCAGTGTTTCTGAGCAAAATACTTCTCTGGTTTTAAATGTCATAACACAAATGAAAAATCTGTAGAACTCTTCAGGGGGTGGGGAAGGGGAAATAGATGTAGTCCATGTCCTCAGTTGTGGGTTTTTTCGAAGAAGGCCAAAACTTGCTAACCACCTCTGATTCCTTGCTAACCACCTCTGATTTGGTGATGCATGCGTGTGCAATGGTCCAGTGAGACTTAAGCAGACGTAAATGTCTTCCCGTGAGAAAGCTTGCTGACTGCCTCATTAGTGACACGTGCTTGGCAATTTGAAAATCAACTCTCCTTTTCTTATTTTTATCTCGGTAAAGGAGATAATCAAAAAGTAATGAAGATACACTGTTTTTTGAAGGAAACATGGAAAACACCTGAAAAAAAAATCGTGAAGGCCATCTTAAACTCATCTACCAGTATTTGGGGGAGGGGGGGGAAAGCAAGCTTCATAAAGTGTTTCTGCTCAGATATAGGATAAAAGCCTGCACTCTAACTTTTAGAATTCATCCGACACAACTTTTAGCCTGAGAAGGCTGACTAGAAACTATTTAAAAGAAAAAGTGCTTTGTGAAATTAATAGGAAAAAAAATAAATCTCTTTTTATTTCATAGGCCCACCGTCTGTAGATGGAGGTTCTGACATTACAGAATATATTATAGAGATGGCAAACTCTGAACAAGATGAACGCAGACAAGTGTATCAGGGTCCAGCATCTGAATGTGTAATAAACAATCTGCTTCCAGGGAGAACATATTGCTTCTGGATACGAGCAGCAAATAAAGTTGGGGTAACCACTGTGCTAATGGGATAATTTTTTTTTTTTTTTTTACACAAGCGATAGTAATGATACTTATTGTCTTACAAGACTGATGATACTTTGTAGCTTCTGTGTCCTGTCATAGTTCCGTTGAAGGAGCAAAATTTCTTGCAGAAAAAAAAATATGGTTTAAAGAAGATTCAACAAATTAGGGTTGAAGGAAGGACTGAATGTCCCTGACTAAGGGGATGTTTGCTGTGTGTTGCCTTTCTGTTGTTTACTGGATTACTGTCAATACCGAAGGTGACTAGTCCAAAGTTAGTGCTAGATGTTTTCTTACTACTTTTACTCATTTCTTCGACTGCAGCATAAACCCTACATTTCTGTCTGTGAATAACCACTTAAGGTTTGTGCCTTAAGAAATAGCCCTACGTTTTACAATTAGGGTAGACTCTGCAGATTGGTGGTGTGGGAATGGTATTGTGTAGTGAGGGGTGTGTTCAAATAATGCCAGGTTTGAACAAAGTTGGGATAAATGGTGGTTGCATAAAAGACTTTCTGAAACAGTACCCAGCTGCTTCTGGAAGCCAGATCCTGACTACAGGAGAAGGAGGAGTTACAAAACCGTAGCAGTGGGAGGATTACAGATATCCTGTAGGCACAGGGCCAGTTCATAGAGTAAACTACCTGAAAGGAATTTTAAACGGTGCTGTGAAACTAAGCACTGAACTTTTCTATTTATTTCACTATCAAGTTAAAAATAACTTGTTTTCTTCAGCTCGTACACTTGCACATTAGTTTTTGCTCTACTGCTGTTGCTGTATTCATGCAATTGTATTTTCTTGCAGTTTGGCCCTCACTCTGACAAAGCAGAGATCTCTACTGCTCCAGGACCCCCTGACCAATGTTGCAAACCCCTGATAGCTTGTAAAAGTGCAACTTGTGCTGTGGTTTCATGGGAGGTAGGTGTTAATGATTTTCAGGAATACATAAATTAATATTTGGCTTTTAGAATTGTAGTGATACATGAATGGTACACAGAAATGAAAGAAGTAACAAGTGCAGAGGCGGAATATTCTAAGCCCATTTCTTTATAGAGGTATACATTGGTTTTGTAAATTGTGTCAGCTGTGAATTTCCATCTTAACCAAATAAATTGGGTGACATTTAATCCTCCTCATGGTATGGTAACTAATAGATAATATATTGAGTTCATCCAAGTGGGTAAGAGATTGTGAGTCATTCAAAATTCTGGTCTGAACTGTGTTGTTGTTATAGCCATGTGCCTTTTACAAGCTGAACTTAAAGTCATGCCCTTGGCTATGGTGGAAAAGACCTCAGGTCTCAACCCCAGTGTGTCTCTTCCAATGTCTCCGTTCAGTGTAACGAGAGATCACGCTTGTATGGTGAATGTGTGTATGTGCAGTAGCTGAAAGAAAATTTATCACTTAAACCCGCAGAGTCCTGCCTGCAATGGTGCAGAAATCAGTGAATACAGACTGGACTGGGGACAGGTGGAAGGATCAATGCATATCATTTACACCGGCCCGTGCCAGAGCTATGAAATCAGAGGTCTCACACCTGCAACCACATATTATTGCAGAGTCCAGGTATGAAAAGCCTTTTGTTATGTGTTACTAAGCAAATGAACAAGCACATACAGTTTGAAGAAAAACTTCAGCTGGAGATGAATCAAATTATGTACTGCCACCTACTAATGCAATATAGAAGGTAACTGGTAAAAATGCTTTCCCTTCTCCCTCCATCCCTCCTAACTACATGTTTCTAGAAATGAGATTTAGATCTAGTGTTGCATTAAACCAGACATTTTGCCATATTTACGTTTTATGTGGGACATTTTCTATTCTCTTCCAAGTTACTTTTATTAACATGCAAAAGGAAGCATGACAGATGTGTCTATCTGGTTAGAAAAATGTAGGTTTGGTAAACAATACATGGTCTTTCTTTCAGGCTGTGAATGTCGCTGGAGTTGGGTTGTTTGGCGAGACTGGTGTGGTGACGACCCCTGCATCAGCGCCTGCAGCAGTGTCAGTGCTGCATTTACTTGAAGAAGATCAAATGGAAATTTCTCTTCCTTTATCAACGTGCCTTGCAATTCAATGGGAAGAACCATGTTGTCATGGGTCAGAGATCACTGGATATAATATAGAATATGGGGAAAAGCAGCTTGTAACCGTTGGAAGAAATACGAGCCATGTTCTTGAGAATCTGCTGCCTGATACTCTGTACAGGTAATAATTAATCATTTTAGTTTGAAACCACATTTGTAGGATTTTCAATCAATAGCTTTGAGGGTAGTGTTTTAAATTTTTAGAGCAATTTTTCATTCAGCTTACAGATTATTTGTCCAATTCATTCTGCAACTCTGAAAAACCAAAATGAAATGGTCATATCCAGAATCAAACCATGATGGTTTAGTGGCAAGAGCTAAGGTTGCTCTGTTAAGATTAACATTCTGTTTCAAAGCCCAGGCTTATTCTAAATTTTCTGGGTTTAGAATTTTTTTATTCTGAAGCAATGCATATACTGGGGTAATCAGGTTAATGAGGAGGACCTGGATGCTTGTTCACTGAACAGAATAAACCTGAACGATACGTAGAAACACTGAAGCTTCACTATGTTGAAAACAATGTAATTATGTTGACTTGTTTTGAAGTAGATAATTTTTATAGTTAATTTCTAACTGCATTTTAACTGCTTTGTTGTTTGGAGTTATATTCTGTACAACTCTTTTTAACTCTTGCTTTATTACCTAGCATTTTTTCAGGACCTTGGTAAATTAACCATATAGCTGCTGTTCTCACATTTCTAGAATTAGAATACAGGCCATAAACAGCTTCGGAGTTGGTCCTTTCAGTCATTCCATTAAAGCCAAAACGAAACCACTACCTCCTGACCCTCCTCACCTTGAATGTGTGGTCTTCAGCTACCAGAGCCTTAAGCTTAAATGGGGTGAAGGTCCTAGCAGAGCTTTAATTACCAACCCTACACAATTCAACTTACAAATGGAGGACAGGTTTGGCAGGTAAGATAATCAGAGCATTAAGGATGTTGTTGCTTTGCACCTTTATATCAAGTTTTTAAGATATTTTAAGTATTCTCACTTTGTTTGCACTAGTAAGTTACTTGGGCATCCCAAAGTTTGCCCCTTAGTTTGCATTTTTGCATCCTATCTTTCAACCAGAACTGGTGTTAATAGCTGTTGCACTAGTATTTACTTGTAAACAGTATATACTATTTCCTATTTGAATAGTAATATCTTACCATCTTCCTATGTTGCCAGGTTTGGGGAGGGGGTGTGTGTGTGTGTGAAATTTTAAAATCAAGTCCAGTTTACCTATAAGAAACACGGGGTTGACAGCTCTTCTTTTGACTTGAAATTAAAACTTATCTAGTATATACAAGGGTTATTCTCTTGATTCAAATCAAGTGTTTGGTCATGTCGTTTCAGTGGCAGCCTGTGTATGGCTGTAGCTTAGTGCCTAGACAGGTTGAAGGAATGCTTCGTGAACGTAAATTAAGACTGGCACCAGTTTGAATGGTGTGTGTTGCTGATTTAATGCACATCGTGAACTATTGATGACAGTAGCAGAGCTCGAACTGCCTAACATTCATCCTGCATACGTGTAGGAAGCCGGGGCACCCAGAATGCACTGTCACTTTTTTGTACTTAAGTTAGATATGAAAGTGTTGCACTTACAATATTGACATACAAATTTGTGATTACTGAATAATTCTAATTTGTATGTATTCTGTGTTCTCCTTCCAGGTTTGTTACTGTTTATAATGGTCCTTGTCATACATACAAGGTACAGCGACTCAGTGAATCCACTACGTACTATTTTAAAATCCAGGCATATAATGATGCTGGCGAGGGAGGGTTTTCTGAAGTTTACGCTTTCACTACAACTAAGTCTCCACCCGCATCTCTTAAAGGTGAGTTTACACTGCACTAGAAACTTTTGCAAGCCATTTACAGACTAGAGTGAATGCTAGAACCTGACTCCTCCCAGCCCAACGTCTTTCCAGGGCCTTTGTGGAACAGAGAACAGAAACGAGGATTTCTTCTACCCTTTTTTACCCTTAAGGAAAAACCTTCAGCTTTTAGATTTATGCTGCCCAGTTGCTTGCGTTAGAACTGAAACATTTTAAATGGAAAACGTACGAAAGCACAGTGTACTTAAAGCCAGACTGAGAAAACTTCCTTGTTTTCACTGAAACCAGTGCCCATTTGCTACATTAACTGTGAAAATGAATCGCTGTAATAATTGGTGATTTTGGACCTTCTCTTCTGATTGAAAAAACAAGAACATTTGTAGAGACCATTGTTCTCTTTTAAAATACCAACAAATCACTCTTTTCTAGCACCCAAAGCAAATCAGCTGGAAGAAAACACTTATGAAATCACATGGGAACCTTTACAGCCGATGAAAGGAGATTCCATTGTTTACATCCTTCAGCTTGCTGCTGGGAGAGAGTTTGATCAGGTACCTTTTGTTTAACATAATGAACTTCAGGGGTTTTTAAGTTGAAAAATTATTGCAAAAAAAGATGTCTGTATTTGAGGGTTGAAATTCTGTTTGGTGATGCTAGTGGCAGGGATACTTCTCATTTCAGCAAGGGACCCAATTTACAATCCTGACTCCCCAAGTGCTTCATTTTACGTCTCAGTCAGTTCCTCTCAGCGAGATTTTTAAGTTTGTGATGGGTGAGGACAGCTTCCAGTATAGGGTCCTGCCATTCTGCCTCTTCATGGCATCGACAGTTGCCCCGGATGAAAGATCATAAAATTTAATTTCCCTATTGCCCCTTTACTTGTACTGTAAAAGCAAATGACTGCGAAAGCAGGCTTGAGAGTCATGGGGAGAGTTGGTTATCTAGGAGTGGGTTAACACCGTTTTATCCTGTTCTCCCAGCATTTCCTTGGCTCTTTTGATTCTTAAATCTTACAGTCTGTGGCATCGCTGTTTGTGTTAGTTGCACATAAATAGCTCTTGCCTTGCATTTAGCGCGGGGAGCAGTGTGTATATATATATATACACACATATATCTGTATATATACAAAAAAATAGTTGTGCAGAATGATTTTTTTTTTTTCTTCTTCTTTTTCTGAGCTTCACAATCCAGGTGTATCAGTGTGGGGCATAGCAGGAAGCTTTGGATTATTCACAAGAAAATGAATCATAAATTCTTCAGAAATAAAAGCAGATATTTTATTAAGTTGGCTTGAAGAGAACGACTTCAGGCAGTGTCCAGCACTGGCTGTGCTCGTAGAGCAGAATGGAAAGTATTGCCTACCGTTTGTAAGTTGAATCCCAGGTGACGTGGTTGTGGTTCTCTCTCTTCTGACCAGGTATACAAGGGACCAGAGACTTCCTTCCGTCTCACAAGCTTGCAGACAAACTGTGAATATCGGATCAGAGTCTGCGCTGGCCGTCAGTCCCAAGACTCTTCTGGATCACAAGAACTGTATGGACCTTACAGTCCCAGTACAGTGTTCTCATCTCAGAAACAAGAGCTGGTTCCACCGTGTGCTGATTTGACGACGGAGTTGGCAGAGACTAAGAAGACGTTGCGTGAAGAACGCTTCATTGCTATTGTTCTTCTCTGCGGATTTGCAGTGGTTGCTATTTTATTTGCTGTTGTTATTCAGTACTTTGTAATCAAGTAGACGAGAGCCTATTCAGTACTCAGCTTTTTGTACAGAAGCTCTTTCGGGTATTTATGGTTAGTTCTAATTAAAATCCTAGCTGGAAATGTATTGTTACATGCGTTTCCACTTTTGCTGCTGGCTAACAGTGAGGCTGGGTTGGCAGATCCTTTCCAAATACTGAACACAGATTTCTTGTAGAAAGGGTAATCCTGGGTCCTCTGTAATCAGGGTTAGCTGTTAATAAAACAGCAAAAATCTGCCTTACCGTGTACACTGGTGCGTGTGCACACTCTTCCTCTCTCCGAATTCAAAGTGGGGCCCTTTTGGCCGGTTAGAGAGAGCAGGCATTGATAGAAAAGTCCTTTTCAAGTACAACTAGAGCAGTGGTAGTCGATCCGCCGTGTTTAATCAGGTATTGTTGTAGTTTGGTATACATGAAATACAGCAGCACAAATGCTTAAGCTTAGAGCAGTACTGTATTGCAAAACATTACTAGAGCATACCACATTTAATATACTGTAGAAGGAAAGCAGAATATTGACTTAGCGATATTACTACTTTACAGTTATTTTAATGTTTCGGATTCAGTAATAATCATTTCAAGTGTTAAAGTAGAGGGCGCCAGCATTTTTAGAATTTTAATCAAAATGCTAGACAAAACGTTAGCAGGCCGTAATGTGCATACGGCAAAGGCGTTCGTATGTGACATTGCAGGAAAGGCCCCTTTTGTATTGTACATTTCTGAATGAAATGCTTTCTGCTGTTGGTGAGCAGCTGTTGGCCCAATCCACATTTCACTCTCAGTGCCTGAGAGAAAAGTAATTTCCTGTGCTTCTGATCAAATCTTTGCAGCGTTTTCAGAAAAGCACAGGTATTGTCTTTAAGGAGAAAGAGTGCATTTATGATAAATGTTACACTATTTGGCTCAAACTGAGCAAATGTTTTTGTACTATTATTAACCTAAAAATAAAAAGTTCAAACTGCTTTTGGATGCCCTTCTAACTTAATCCGAATTATCAAATTGTACATGGAAGAACTCTTTTTAGATAACATTTATACAATGTTTTAAATTACTTGCTATCCCAGTGGTAGCAGCTTCACATTCCATTGTTTTCTAGATGGGAATGTTCAGCCTGCTATGAACTTTTCTGAAACTTGTCCTGTTTGTCTGGGGGTATTTTTTGTGGACACTGTGCACTACATATGACTGTTCTTGTTAAATCTGCTTGCGAGTACCTAAAGATGAGTCTGACAGCTGTCTTCTTTATATCAAGTATTTTGAAAGCTGGAACTCTTGAATCTCGAATGTGTTTCAGAATGGGTCTTCCCAATAGCGTTTGGAATATGCCATAGAAAGGTAGATTTAGCATACTTTGCAGAAGACTACGGCTACACTTTATATACATCAGAGCAATGCACTTGTACGTGGAATGTTGGATGTGATAGTGCTACAGGCTAAGTATTTCCAGTAATTAATCACTTTAAGGGTCTTTCTCCTATGGCAGTTGATGAATAATGTTGCATTATAGTTTGAGGCATTGTGTTGTATTTCAGATGTGGAAAACCTAAATTATGACATAGTATCGCTTAATACTCTTAAAAGTAGATTTATGGTGCAATCTGAAATTAATCTTTTCAAAATGTACTCTTCATTTTGTACTCTATTTATTTTGATTAAAAGTCCTGGAAAATGTATGTTTGAATGTATTGTTCTACTTGTAGCAGAACTTTAAGTTAATCATTTATTATATCATAGAAATCTCTCCCTCCAGTGCTGGAAAGAGTTTTATACAGATATTAGTCTTTAGTTTGCAGAAGAGTTTACAATCTGTCTTTATTTCTCTTCATAGTCTACTTTTAGCAAATAAGACTGCCTTCAGCAAATCTCTGTTGCCAAAGGGTTATTTCTTTAACTCTTAGAACGAAGTTTGTAGAGGTTTATTTGGCAATAATATTTCTGATAATTTTAAAAGATAAATTAGGATTGCGAGTAAATACTAACAAGTCATGACTCCTAAAAAGAGAAAGAAAGTTCTTTTGTAATTGCCACAAAATATTCACGTTTCCAGGAGATATCTGGGAAAGCCTACTGCAGTACGGATTTTATATCAGCTGTTATCCATTCCAGAACGATATACCCTAGTGGCATTAATGTGTTAGGTATCTTCAGTTTTCTTGTATTGTAATTTTGAGGTATCTCAAACTTATGTTAAAGCTGCCATGCATTGTATTACTAAATTGTAACTATCAAATAGATAATATATTTAATACAGCCAATAAATAATACAAATGTATTCAAATTTGACTACAGGGTTGTTGTGTGGTTTTGTGGATTTTAATCTGAGTCAGGAGCAGGCGTTTGCGTCCTGTGTAATTGAAGGTGAAGAAACATGTTTAGCGTCGTTACTAAGTGTCATTAAGAGCCGACTTAAAAAATCTTCTGGAAGAACAGTTACTTGCGGGAACCGTAGCACAGCGCTGTCCTCCTCTTCTCCTAGCGCTGTGTCAGCCTGGGGACCAAGCAGTGCGATTTCTTGAACCCTTTTACGTGAGGTCTTGGGACAGCCTGTGAACTGGTGATCGGGACTGGGTGTTTGCCTCTTTTACAAACGAGGGAGATGGGCAGAGACGGCTTCTGCTCTTGCTTCCCTCCCCAGCGGTGGCCCTCGTGTACTTTGTCCCTGGTCCGCTCAGAGGAGCTCCGAAGGTAAGGACTGTTTCTTCCCGCAGAGCTTAGAGATGGGGTCTAACCTTGCAGAAAGCTGGGTGTAGTTTGAATAAAGAACAAGATAAAAGAAAATGAGGGAAGCGACTGGAGGCCTGAGGGGTGAGCAGTAAATCCAGCCTTTAGGAAGAAGGCAATGCAAATGCTTTCAAGTACCTTACAGGTTGTATTTCTTGCACTTGCTGAGAGCAAACTGCTGGCCTGGCTTTAACCTCCACTTTCTCTCCCTTGGCTTCTGTGGGAAGAAAGTAACTTGAATTTTCTGTGATTTAACAAAACATATGGTCCTCAAAAACAGGCAAATCCTTTCACAGGAGCTTCGTGGACAGTTAAGCCTGGCACTGTGGCTGGTAAGTTCACCGAAGAGAATAGCCCAGCCTCCCCCCTGTGCCTGCCCCTATGCGCAGGAATAACATGAATAGGCTCCAACCTTCCCAAAATGTTCCAAGCCTATCTCGGGGAAACAGTGAGAGGTAAGCCAAAAGGACTGCCTTAAAATTTGTTCCAGTCTCCATGCACACCATCTACCCAGGTTTTAACCCGCAACACGGCTGGCAAAATGCTTGGGTTGGGAGAATTAAGTCAATGCTGAACAGTTGATGTGATAAGAGCCAAGTTCTGTACCTTCAAAAGAAACCTTTTCACACCTGGTTGGGCTCCTGCAGTGCTGAGTTTGCTTGTGGTGCAGGATTTTGCTCATCACTTTCCTCTATTTGTGCCGCATGACATAAAGTATGGGGTTTATAGAAGCCCCACGGTAGAAGAGAAGCACGGCAATGAGGTTGAAGTACTGCGTGAGGTCATACGGGATGATTTCACTCTGGGCAAGGAGGATTTGGCCAACGTGGAACAGGAGCCAACACAGCACAAAGGTCAAGACTACAACAGCTAAAGAGGAAGAGAGCATGTTTCAGTCACTTTTAGCAGAGTTTATTCTGCCTCTTTAAACTGTATAAGGACCAAGACGCGAGCTTGCGAAGTTTAACCCAGCAAGGACAAGACCTCCTGCCTTGCCCAGCTACTTTTGTGCTGTGGTTACTGGTAATCTCAAGCCACAAGGGCTTAAGGTTGCACACAAAATTAATTGTTTGCTATTAAAATAGGCCTCTCTACACCCATGTTGTCCAATGGAGATAAAGGGATCAAATCAGGCTGAGGAGAAGCAGTCTGTACTTAAATTAAGGGCTACTGCCCACTCCTGGCCTGAAAATTTGAGTCACCATTGGCATCCTGTGGTGGGTATTGGAGGGGAAGGACCAGGGACACGGGAGGTGGGGGGGGCCATGGAGGGGAGGAAAAGGGGAGCCAACTGGACCAGGAGGCACTGAGGAAGAGGATGGGAAAACAGAGCATGCGGTAAGCAAATAAAAACCGGCAGGAAACAGGCACTGGGTAGCTGCGGTGCATTTTACCGAAGGTATCTCCAGTTGTGGGTGCTGCTGCTTCCCTGCTGAGGAGGAGTTCTGGTGGGGGGCTTGGGAGGGAGCGGTCGGGGGGGTGGGGAGGAGGGGAGGAGACCCAAACTCTCCCGGTTTCAGCGTCTGCACCAAGGCACAGGTACCAGCTGGCACAGGGTAAAGATCATGTTCAAGCCCAGACCGGTGGGTTGTTGCTGTCCCGGACAAAGCCATAGTCGCTAAGCTTGAGAAATTTTTCAGGGGAAATTGCTTTAAAACCTTTCCTTGCCACAGCAGGTGAAGTGCCTGGTCTTGTTTTAAGTCACCCAATTTTCCATTCTCTTTAAATTGGCAATTTAAGAGTCAGAGATGGGGGGGGGGAACATGGGGAATGTGACCTCAAAACAACCAAAAGCCATGCTGATCTGCTTCCCTGCCATGCAGTAAGATCCCTAGCCCGAATACCACGCTGCTGGGGACTCCCCTTCTTACCAGAGAGAGCCAGGAACACAAATTAAGTGTAAATCCCTTGATTTTTAATCTGTGGAACCCTGTGTATTTTGTATCTCTTCTCCATCGTCCCCCCCGCTTCGCTTTACACCCCATGGGAGTGATTAAAGAGGGCAGCTCTTCAGACTGGGTTCCTAAACCACTCTTACCCAGCATTTTGACAGTCCGCGTGTGGGACCTTGCCCTGCCCGCAGCCCGGCAGCCGCTGCCCGCTCCACCAGCGCTTTCTGCAGATGAGTCCATCCAGCAGAGTCAAGCAGAGCATCGGCAGGAAGAAATAAATGGTGGAGACCCAGGTCGTCATCTCCAGCAGCCCCACACGGGCCACGCGCTCGATGGCCCTGCACTCCTGGCTCTCCTGGGACAGGCTGTCGTTGGGGTGCTCCACCCCAAAGAGGAAGAGGATGGGGCCGGCGGTCAGGAGGAAGCAGCCCCAGAGCACCAGGATGACCCGTTTCACCCGGCACTTCGTGACGGTCGCTTTGGCTTTCAGGGGAAAGGAGATGGTGAAGTACCTCTCCACGCTCACCATGGCAATGTGCAGGATGGTGCAGTATGTGCATGTTTCGCTCACGTAAATGAAGAACTTGCAGAGAAAATCCCTAAATATGTAGGGCTTGTACTTCCAAAGGTGTTAGAGGTCCAAAGGCAGGCTAAGGAAAATCAGTGTGTCCCACAGCACCATGCTGGACAGGTACTTGTTCACTATTGCCCTCATCTCCTGTGAGTGTCTGAAAATGGCTATCGTTATCAAATTCCCAGAGACTCCCAAGAAAAACAGGCTGATGGAAATTATAGTGATGAGCATCAAAATATGGATGTCAAACAAAGAAAAAGACTGATCTTCAGTGGTGTCCGTGTCATTTCTGAAGTATCTGTGATTTGAGACGGAGCCCATGTCTGGTTCCAGAGCCGAGGGCAGGGCTGGCTTCGTCCTTCCCTTCGACAGAAACCTGAGCCACAGTAGGAAGGAGGCATGTTTCGAAGAGAGGGTCCCAGCACCAACTGTCTAGGCAGTGACTCTCACATGATCAGTTAAAGAAATCAAAATTATGCTCATAACCGTGTAGCTGATGAAGATAAATACCCAAGTGCTGATTAGTCTATTTTACAAGAAGTGAAGGAATATTAGATTCACACATCCAGTATTTGCCAGACCCAACCTTTTAAAAACAATATTGACCATTATAAAACATATTTACCACATCAATATTTACCCTTAGCTTCATGGACTTTGGAAAAGGGCTATTTTTTGCATTTCCTTTCAAGTCCTGTGAATCCCACTAAGTGCGTAGAGCCGGGTCTGGCAGCGGGTCTCTGGATCGATCGCCGAGGAACCGCAAAGGGGAGGCAGTCCTCCTGACGGGAGCTGGACGGGAACAGCCTCTCGGACCCTCTCAGCGGTTTGCCAGTTCCCTCCAGTGCTTGCGAGCACCACCAGTGGAAATCTTTAGGCTGAGAAGAGTCTCCTCCAGGCTCCACCAGGGAACAGGGAGGCTCGCAGGTCACCGTGCCTGGCAGACACAAGATGCTTCACCTGCAGGATGGCTTTCCTGCCATCAGTGATGATGACGCTGGTGTGCCAGGAGGTCCCCGGGGTGCCGGAGGCCCCTGGAATGTGGTACAATTTCTGAGGAAATCAGCTGGCACCGCTTGACTTTTTGTGGCTGTTTCCCGTGCTGCCCATTCTGCAGTCGTTCGTCTTCCTCCCTCCACCCCCACACTGCTAATGATGCTGCACTAAATATGCACTCCCACTCCGCTTTTCTCCTTACACTGCAAAAAGTGCCTGCAGTTACCAAGTAGGGTAAAACAGTTCTTTGATACTGGAAATTTAATTAGCCCATTTGGGCCAGTTACATAATTTTCCATCCTTCTGTATTTACTTGGGGCCTTTCCCACTTGAGCTCCTCCCCAGCATATGCTGCCGAGTGAGAAATTTCTACCGACAGTGCTTTAAGGACATTATTAAGATAGGATGGGAAAGCCTTTATTTGAACATCAGTCTTCAAAATGAGACAGTCTGACACTTAGCCCTGAGTTACTTTCCACTTCAGAAAAGATCAGAGATGACGAGCTGGAAAGCGTCAGGGCGGGGGAGCCGAGGGGAAAAGGGGCCAGCGCAAGGGAAAACGCAAGGGAAGGCTCTGGGAAGCTGGAGGTTAACTGCGTGCAGCCGGAGGGAGCGGGGACAGTTGGCACTGGAGAGGCTGCGTACGCTGCTCAGCTCAGCAGCAGGATGTGTCCAGCCACGGTCCTTGGAAATTCCTCCATAACCTGGGAATTGGGGCGCTGGCAGAAGTGAGCGGGGTACCCCGTACAAACTAAACCTCCTCTGTTCTCCTCAGAGCTCTGCTCTTTGCAGTTTTTCTTGTCTGAAGGACTATTCAAAGGCCAGCATTTTGTAGAGCCAAATAGTATGGGATTTGGGCTTGGAAGGTCAGTGCTGAACACAGTCACTGCATTGTGTTGACAGAGCCTTGGTTCTAACGTTAGGGAGATTTCTGCTGCCATTTCCAAGAGGTGGACGCGCTGGCCGTAGGTTTTTTTTTCAAGATATTTAGGCACCTGGACACCTCAGGAAAAGAAAAGCAGTCTGCATGCCAGGGCATTACTTTGCTGTGCCTTAAACACCCCAGCAAAACCCATCTAAAAGAAATTCCCACCGCTTAACTCTGCGTTGATGATCTAAATGATGCACTCTGAGCAGAGCTAAGCCCCGGCCGGTTCGTGCTCGCATGGGCTGAACAGTGTGCGGCTGTCAGCCCTATTTCTTCGAGCAGATCCCTCCCAGCTGGGAGACAGTTGCCTTTGATGAACGTCCCCGGTTCGGGGGGGTGGCAGACGGAGGAGTCAGCACTCGGCCTGGCCATGCCGTGACCCAGTTTCCTGTTTTCCAAGGCTGAAAGAAACCCCAGTGTGTGAGCAAAGATGAAGGGCGACTGCTCTTTCCTTCGGCCGAGGCGCGGTGTCCGCAGCCCGCTGAACGCAGGCATTCACAGCCCAGCCGTGCCCCAGAGGACTGGCAGTGGGGAGGAAGCTTTCACAGCCAGGCAGGCTGAGCCGCTCCAGCTCTGCTGCCCGCACGGAAGGCATTCGTGTCCTCGGGGACAAATTTCTCCCTTGTGGAAACTGGCTCTCCGTGTCTTCTCCTCGGCGCTGTTTTCCAGGCAGAAATGCTGCAAGTTTGCTGCAGCTCTTGGTCGTGCCGCTCAGCTTGGAAAGTCACCTCTGCGCAGCAGGGTTGGTGGGGAAGGCAGGGACAGGAGATCTTTGGGGGGGGGGTGGTGGTGGTGGAAGGGTCTCTGGCTGCTCTCTGGGATAAACCCAGAGCCCAGTACAAAGTATCTTTCTTTTTTACTGCATGGGGAATAAATGGCAGTGACGGCAGATGGCCCGATGATGCCAAGTTTCAGCCTGATCCACAGCCTGCATCCAGTCCTTGGTGAAAGAGCTCCCCTCCCCCTCTCCCCTAAAACAAGGGAAAAGAAGTGGGTTTTGTTTGTTGTCTAAGGTCAGTGTCTGGAATTCATCCTCCGTTCCCTCCTCGCAGGATGTTTTTGTGTAATATACTCTGACTCATGAAAGTCAAATGACTTGGACTACGATGCTACAGTGCTTCCAGCCAAAGAGCCCCAGCAGAGGCATTCCGGCCGCCTGCACCTCCAGCGCTGGCACGTGCTGGACGCGGGTTTTCCAGCTCCTCCAGCTGCCGCCGCAGCCGCGGGGGCTGCCTCTGCCCCCCGTCAGGCCGAGTCTGGCACCCCTCTGCCTGGCAAACCTGCGGTGTGTGGGGGCCAGCCGCCCTCTCAGTACATATATACATACAGAGGCCTAGAGAGGTTTGCAAGTCGCATTCACATCTAGGTAGGCTGAGTGTATGGCTTCCAGGTGTTAAACATCATCCTTGGTAAAAATGAGAAGCAGAGAGAGAGAGAGAGAGTCTCGCTGCTGCCAGAATGTTTTGCAACGCGTTACAGGCATGAATCAGAGGGATCACAAGTTAACAGCTGTTTATTTCTTCTTGCTCTCAGAGGAGGCTGGCTTCTCTTCCCCCTTATATCAGCTGGTCTAGTGCGGATATTGCATCTTCCTCCAGACCTTGCTTCATTTGGACCGTCATGGCTACTGACAACACTCCCGCAACTTCTTCTGGTATGCTGCTAACGCCGCTGTTTGACAAATCACAGGAAAACTTTTTGTTGTTGTTCTGTTTTTCCTCAGAAAGTAAGAGAGAAACTTTTGACGAGGCTTGCATGGAACTTACGTAGAGATCCTTTGGCTGCAGGGAAAACAAGCTCAAAGAGTCCTGCTGCCAATATTCTCATTTTTCTTTAATCCCGGGAATGCTGACAATTTAAAAAGCAGCCAAAAAAGTCGCTAATGAAGTAACACACCCGTCTGCTCCACGACAAACGGCTGGCGTTGAACTATCCTGCAGCAAGGCGGGCAGGGGACAATTCTCCACACCTGGGGGACTCGGCCTGTGTACTCATGCATCGCTTTGTCTCCACAATTATTTTTATTAAAAGGAATATCCGCACCACCGAAATGTATTTTTTTTTGAAAAGGAGGCTAAAAGCCCTGTCTAACCCCATACCGGTCTGACCTGGGGAGGGAGCTCAGGGGCTCAACCCCACGGACCGTGAGGCCCTGTGCTCCCCCCTCACCCCCCCCAAACCCCCCGCTTTCCACCGCGGGGAGGGGAACCCCGAAACCCTGCGATTTCTCCCGCGGCTGCCGAAGGGTTCGTTTGCTTTGCCACAGCAAGGAGAGAGCGGCCACAGCCGCATCCTACGAGCTGCCGCCAGGCCGCCACTTCTCCCCCCCCGCCCCGTCCCCGGCCAGGCCGCGTCTCCATGGCAACACCCGCCCGGCTCCCGTAGCCGCGTTCGCCGTTCCCCGGTCACGCGACCGGAAGGCGGCCGCTCCAGCGCGAGAGGAAGCGATGGAGCCGGCGAAGATGGCGTCTCCTAAGAGCGCGCCCAAAGACGCCCAGGTACGGCGGGGGGGCTGAGGCGGGGAGGGCGTCCCCGGGCCGGGTCAGCGTGGCGGGGCTGAGCGGTGCCTCTCCGCCCTGCAGGTGATGGCGCAGATCCTGAAGGACATGGGCATCACGGAGTACGAGCCGCGCGTCATCAACCAGATGCTGGAGTTCGCCTACAGTGAGCGGCGGGGCCGGGGCCCGGCGGGAAGAGCGGCGCTGGCCTCGCCGGGAAAGGCCGAGGGGAGAAGGGGAATGCTGGTTTTAGCCGTGTGTCCTCGGCGGGGGGGGGTCCCTGGCAGTCTTAAGGGGGGAGCTCGGTGACAGCTGGGTGGGGCCGGGAGGGGGGAGGTTTATTTCTTTTCATCCGGCCTTAATGAGAGGTTCTCTTTTTCAAAGGGTACGTGACTACTATACTGGAAGACGCAAAAATTTACTCGAGCCACGCAAAGAAATCCAGCGTGGATGCAGATGACGTGAGGCTGGCGATCCAGTGTCGAACAGACCAGTCGTTTACCTCCCCACCTCCGAGAGACGTAAGTAAAACTCTGTTGATAGTAACAGAACGTGGTGAGAGGCTACAGGTGGGAATGTAACTGTGTCTGTCCAGTTCTTGTTAGATATCGCAAGGCAGAAAAACCAGACGCCGCTGCCGTTGATAAAGCCTTATTCTGGACCCAGGCTACCGCCTGACAGATACTGCTTGACAGCTCCCAACTACAGGCTGAAGTCTTTACAGAAGAAGGTAAGGGCTCTGCGTAGGGAAGGATTCACCTAACGCCCACACCGTTTGTCAGGAATGTTGTTGGAATTAAGAATTTTCCACACCTTTGGAGGGTACGTGTGGGCAAATACTGACCTGTGCGCGGTAACAGAATGTTTGAAACTACTTTGGTGGTCTTTATCTCTAGGAATTTGCAGGTGTTCTCATTGCTAGTTAGTGTCAAATGCAAAGTGTATTATAAAATGGATCTGTGAATTTTTTAGCATTAAAGCAAAATTGTCAAGTTGAATATCAGACTGTAAAAGGCAAAAGTAAGGCTTTAGTATAGGTATTAAAGAGTATCTTCTTATCCCTCGGTTGTTTCTGCTGTAGAGAAAAGATTTACTTTGCTTGCTGGAAAATACTGAATGTCTCGGTGTGTAGGATTTCATGTTTACTTCCCCCATTTTAAAGAAATAATCTTAAAAGTTGAACTTAAGGTTCCAGGTATTGACATGGGACATGCCTCGATGCTAGGTGTAGAGTGGAATAGTAATTGTTGATTAAAACGTTCTAGTTACTCTTTCTGGTAGAAACGAACCTGGTTGAGCCGAGTGCTGTTTGCCAGGTGAGCTGCCTGCCCACCTTCGGCATTATTTCATGTCCAGGAGCTCCCCAGTTCGTGCCAGTGACGTTCACACCGTGAAGAGTTTGAGAACATCTCTGTTGGCATACAAATTGTGTATTGCTGCTGTGAAATAGGCTTTCTGTGGTTTTATGGGAAGAACCGTTTCTTTGTTTTCATGTTAAGAACTATTAATTCCTAATGGGATGCTAAACCGAATGTTCTCTCTCAACAGGTCTCTTCCTCTGCAGGGAGAATAACAGTCCCTCGCCTGAGTGTTGGTGCTGTGAGCAGCAGGCCCAGCACTCCTACTTTAGGTAGGAAACGGCTCGACTGGGGTTTCCCATGTTGATTCTATGACGGAAAAAGTAATGAGGAGTAATTTGATGCATGCTTCAACCACTGAGGGAATGCTGGGTGCCACCTGAACTTAGTATCGTTTGACAGCATCAGAAAAATTGAATTAATTTCAAAAGGATTATTGTAGTCTTTGATACGTATATACGTTACTGGCATTCTGTATTTTTATTCCTGTATTCGTGATAACTTCTATAAGTGAAGAGACTATTCAAGAAACTTACATGAGTTTGAGGTTTTTTTCCTCAATGTGAGCACTATGCTGAACTACAAATAGCATAAATAAAATCCATTTTTAGAAGGTTCCCAACATTTATGACTGAGCACGTGCACTCACATATTAGTGTGTGTGTTTGTAGCCTAGAATTTTATAGGTCTTGAGTCAATGTGCAGTTCTGCCTGAAAATCCAACTCTTGTATATCCAGTACCAGTATGCTCCTGTATATTCCCACTACTTTGAAAATAATAGGTTCCACTTTGAATGCGAATTTATAAGTGTGAGGTTTTGTTTTTGTTGTTTTTTTTTTTTTTTAATTTATTTTTTGACTGAGTTGTTTTGATTTTCAGGTACACCTTCAGCACAAACAGTGTCTGTCTCAACAAAAGTTGGCACTCCAGTGTCGCTGACCGGTCAGAGGTTCACCGTACAGATCCCGTCTTCTCAGGCAGCAGTCAAGTCAGGTAAAACACAAGCTGTAAAGATCAGCAGCACTTTTGGGGGTTCTTCTTAGCAGAATGGAAATTAATTTATTAATTTATAGTAATAATGTGGGAAGTTACCTTCACCTCTTCTGATTTTTAATATTGCTACTCTTTTGTGTCTCCTTACGTAAGGCAGGCAGTCCTCTGGTCATTCCAGTAACTTCTGGTTTTAATTCCTGTTTATAGCACAGTGGTGTCAAACGGAAGATACAGGCAGATTTCTGTTACACCTTAACTGCCATCTCTTTCGTGCTCACCCTGCCAGCACTTTTCTATCTTATCTTCTCTACTTAGCTCTCAGGATCATTCCAGGGATTTCAGCCCGGAATGTTCTAGTAGCATGCTGCTTTATTAGGTTGGAAGTTCTGTTCCAGTGTGGGGAAAATCAGCTGTCATTTTTTCCAAGCTTTTCATTCAGTGACAGTGTGGTTTTTTTTTTTTCTTCACAGCCACACCAACTACTCCGACAGTTCAGAACGTTCTAATTAATCCTTCCTTAATTGGACCAAAGAACATTCTTATTACTACAAATATGGTATCATCACAGAATACCTCTAATGAATCAAATCCCTTGAAAAGGAAGCATGAAGACGATGACGACTACGATAATTTGTGAAGAGACCGTCTGATCCCCTTCCCTTCTTCAGCGATTCGTATCGAGTCTGATGGGTTTTGCCAAGAGTTCTTTGTAAATTGCGTGGGAGCGTGTAAATACTCTGTTAATATGCGTTGGGTGTGGAGTGAGAGGGAGATTATTGCCAGTGGAAAGACAAAAAAGCAACTCATCTTTTCCAGTGGCCCGTACTGGCTTTGGAACCTCAGCAGCACTGGTGAGCACTGGTCACTGTTACACAGGAGAACTGTCTTTGTGCCTCTTCTGTCCCCTTAATTTCTAACAAACAGATGTATCCCTGTCTTATTTCAAATAACATTAAAAACAGAGTCCTGGGTGAGGTGGGATGTAGCTGGGGAACGTCAGCCTTTTCCCCGAACCCCCCCAAATACATTTGCTGCTTCTAGGTTGTGTTAGTCGCATACACTGTTCTCCACGTGCAGTTCCAGTGGGTGTGAAGAGTCGCTCTTAACAGCAGAAATGCAGACAAAAGGCGGGGGGGGTTTCTGGAGAACACGTCCTTAATTTAGGCTGACCTGTAGTGTCCATTAACCCCTGGTTTCTGTCGGCCCAGTACCCGCAACTCGAGCTTAAAGTTAGAGAAGAGGTAAAAACCCAGCCCCGATTTGCTCTTTATTTATTTCCAAAGAAAGAGCTGCACCTGTCGCTCATCACTTTATGCAATAAACACAGAAGCACAAGTTTATTAAGTGTCACAGTCATCGTGGCAGACGGGGGGGATCCAGCGAAGAGCAAAGGGCCGAAGCTTGACGGCGCGTGGCTGACCTGAGTTGGTGCCTCGGGTACCTGCGGATGCTTCTGTTGGGCAGCGGGATCTTAAGTGTGCTCTACTAAAAGACTGGATAATCGCTTTAATGTGTTTTTATGTAATAAACAATAAAAAGTGGTGTGTTTTTATAACCATATCTCCTTGGTAAATGCTTCAGCTTGTATTGCCCTTCCTGCTGCCTCTCAGGTGGAGCATGACGTGGAGGGGGGGCTTTCGCACGAATTCTGGCTCAGTTGCAAATACAAAACCCCAATTTCCTACTGAAGCCCTTAAAGGTTCACAAATAATTGAATATGTCAGCTTTTAAAGCCCGGCCGAGGCCGAGGGGCCCGGCCGCAGCAGACACTGGGGGTGGCCCCCTCCCCACAGACACCTTGTTCAGGTGGGTGTGGATACAGATTTGTGTAACGCGCACAACCGCCCGGGGACCTCGCCGGGATCCGCGGGGCCTTTATATGTACACGTATACATGCAGGTGTGTATATATATTGGCAGGTATTTTGTATATATGTATGTATACACACACATATATAATTGTATTATATGCTCTCAGACGCATCCCTCGTTGTCCCTAGAAGACAGCTATTCTTTTATATATAGACAGTATATATATAAATATATATATATATAAAAAAAATACCGTGTGAATATAGCGATTACATAGTACTTAATTATGCATGCACATAAACATATTCAGCCACCCTTTATATATAATATATAGGTATATATACACTTGTATTATGCACACACATTCATGCAGACTTATATCTATATAAAAGAATATGTATTTATAGTCTCAGACACGCTTTTTCTATAGATGTATAATGTATACAGCATGCATTTGACAACATATATAACACATCATAATATGTATTTTTCTTAATTATACACATCCACACTCTCACAGACACTATTCTTATATATATACTATTCAAATATATATAATGTATAAATAAGACTACACAATATCCTCTCACACACCCCCACCTTTTAAAATAATTCATATACATATGTATTTAGACATATGCATGTAGGCTTAGTTTACACAGCCACCCCCCACACACACACTCTCACACTCTGTCACCTATTTTTTACACACATTTTATACTCTTTCTATAAACACACACACAGTCTCACACACTCTTTCATTTTTGTATACAAGTATAAAATAATAATGCACAATATATAAAAATATATAACAAAACATAATGTATGGCATATGTTATATTTTATGTATCATGTAGTCTGTTATTCAGATTTATATTTGATATTATATAATACATAATTATGTTGTTATTTATTGTATATTATATATAGTTATATATTGGGACATTATTTACAATTATCTATCACATGCATAAAAAACCAGACACACACACACACACACACACACACACACACACGAGCGTTGTCTCAGAGAACCTTTTTATATCTACAATACTTAGCAAATAATACATCACATTATATAGTAATGTGTACCTTCTAATAATATATGATATATTATCTAACATATATAATACATATATAGTGTATCTAAACCACAGAAACATATGCTTTTTATATACATATATATATACTTTTTTCTACTCCATGCACCCTTTCATTGGGAGTGTGTATACATATATATAAAGATATAGATATAAATATATATTCAATATGCAATATATAACATTAAAGAATATAATGTAATAGAGAACATATAACTCTTGTAATGCTCATATATCATAGCTTATATATAAACAACACATTTTTATACATGTATTTGTGTGTATATATATACGTATTAAAAAAAGCTGGACTCTATAATCTTAAGGGTCTTTTCCAACCTAAATGAGTCTATGATTCTAAATTTATACATTCTCTATACACATAGTATCAGACAGACTTTTATATATCTAAAACATGTAACATTTTACATTACATATACTATAATCTATAATAGACCATTGCGTATATAAAATATACACAGCCACACCCAATGCTCACAGACATCTATTCTTTTATATATGTAATATTCTAATATACGTATAAATAAATTCATATTCTCACACACTCACTCCCTTGCTCGCGCAGTGACATGTATTCTTATATGCACATGCTCTACAACTCCACACAGTCTCAGACACACATACATAAATAACGTATGTTATGTTATACATGCTATTTTATATATAATGGGGGGGGATATTGGCCATGCCATCCGGGGGTGCCCCCTTGCTCCCCGGGGGCAGCTCCTCAGCTGCTGTTGGGCTCCCGGTACGGCACCAACACAAAATATTAGATTTTTGCCCTGATTTAAGCCCCGAGCGTGTCCCACAGTGCTGGGCGTTGGGGCGACTCGTGCTCCGGGGGGGGCCCGTGCAGCCCATGCCACCTCCCAGCCCCGACGGGAAAGCACCTTTCTGGTGTCTCCAGCGCAGCCCTTAGTCAACCCAGCATCCAAACAGGAGCTGGGCGGTACGAGGGGATGCGACTAAGGCAGTACTTCAGAAAAACACCCATTTTTCTGATTTACAGCTTTCCTTTTAGGGGGATCCCCGCCCCATCACGCCAGAGGCGCGGTGCGGTTCGGGGCACAGGCTGGCGAGACCGCAAAACTCACCCTCTTCCAGCAGCGGAGGCTAAACTGACGCCCGTCGGTCCAAGCGGACGGCCGTCCTGGGCAGCTGCTCTTCTCCCACACCTTCCAGTGAGGCAGGAGCACTGGGAAAAGGCGAGGAGAGACCTGTCACCTCGGCTGCTGCCTGGACACCTCCGCACGCATGCAGCTCCCACCCAGCCGGGGGGATAGTTTCATCATCCTGTCTTAGGAATAGGACAAGTTCTCCTAAACCACGGGCATTTGTTACCTCGCGTTTCGCTGCGCAAAGATTTGTTGCCGCTGTGCCGCGTCTTTGTCCTTCAAATACGAAACGATCCCGACCCACCGCTCCTGAGCCCTCGCATAAAGGGTGGGAAGGTTTGTGGGATGAGGTGGATGCCCTTTTGCTGGGAGAAGTCCTCACAACTTACAGGCTTGTTTAAACATCGAAACAAACGTCTTGCAACAATCGGGGACTTTTATATGCTCGGAAAGTAGGAAGACGACTGAGTTTGGAGGAGCAGTCAGCTAACAGCTCTTTGTGTGACAACACAGGAGCGTCTTGGCTTGCAGTTTTCACAGGCACCACGCTGCGTGGTTCTGTCGGCGAAAGCAGTGCCTGGTACACCACGAACGCTGCTTCTACTACAGCCCCGCAAGTTTGCGGAGTCTTACTCTGCTCCGGCCCCTCCTCATAAAAGGAACAAGCTCATAATAGAGTGAAGGGAAAGTTACACTGCTCCTTCACCTTGGGACTAATTTTATTTAGGAGAAACCATTCACTTATCCTTTAATAAACGTCAAAGGCATGTCTGAACAGCTCCTGCACAGAAAAGCCTGCTGAGCTTGCACGGAGCCAGAAGCCACATAATCCTTAATATTGCACCAAGCCCCAGATAAACAGAGAGCTCAGGGAAGGTACAGTGCTAATGCAGCAGCTATCTGCAAGGCAAAGTGTACGTCTGGGTGATCGCTACTACCATTGGAGGAAAATAAAAAAAAAAAAATTTACATTTGTCACTTTTTCTTCATGCTGTGACCCAGAGTTAGGACACAGTGGCAAAGAGAGGAAAGGAAAGCAGCAGTACCCCGACAGAAAAAGACCGAGAGCTAGTCCTGCCAGCAGTCAGCACAGCAACTGGTAGAACAGTTTTGAGACCCCTTTTAACTGCAGACAGGCCAAAGTGGCTGTGTGGTTCATTGTATACAATAAGGTACAACTAAAAGTCAGGGTTTTTTTAGTAGTTACTTTATTAAAGCTACAAAACCAAGTTAAAATTACTAAAATATTCACATATGGCTAGCAAGTTTCTAACTTCATTGAATAAGGCTAGACCAGTGCCCCAAAGAGAACAGAAACACTGACCATTTCATATCTGCTAGCTAGTTTAAGACTACAGACAGTGCCTCCTCACGATCAAGCACCAGCAGATCACACAGGGCAGCTGTATTGGAAGAGACAGTGCCCAGATTTCCAGTGCAAATGCAAACTTTGTTCAAGCTTACGGATTAAACTGTACCCAACGTGTTCACAGCTCAGGAAGAGGAAGGCAGCTGGAATAAGCAACCTGGATAAGTCGCCTCCACTCACTACAGAAATTTCAGAGGAAAGGGTTTCTTACCGTGGGCCCAAGTCCCACACATACAAATATTTACAAAGAATGGGACACAATCTCGCAAGACAGTGTTTGACTCCCTTGCTGATGCCAGAAGCCATCAGGCATGACAGTCATCAGGCTTTTACTGCAGCAAGAGATCCCAACTTTAAAAAAAAAAAAAAAAAAAAGGCACCAGCAACATGGTCTAAAGAAGCACAGCACAACCCACTCATGGGGCATCTTATGGGCTCATCAGTCAAGCTCCTCTTTGATAGGGGTGCAACCTGAGAAGAAGCTGGTATTGCTACTCAGCATTCTCTTCTTTCTCTTTACAAATGGTATCTGGTTCTCTTGGGCCTCCTCATCTCTCACGAGCAGAGAAGCAGCAGTGCTGGGCTTCTTCACAAATATATCTTGGTCTGTGATCTCTTTCAGGACCTATCAGAAAAGCAAGGAAGACAATTCTGGAGTTGGTCACTGCCCTGAAGAAGCCAGACAGCTTGCACTGGAGCTTGGAGGCAGCACATACAGAAGCTGCCAGGGGAACATCAAGAGTTTCTTAATCTCTTTACTCAAGTCAAAATTGCAAGGATAAATTCACAGGCTGAGCAGGAAGAGAGCGCATTTGGAATAGTGGGCAGAGGGTACACGAGAAGTGAACCCATTTTTTGTGACAAAGTTTTAGTGTGAAAACTTAAGAATTCAGCAGACTCCAAACTTAAATATAAGCTGGCTCGACAGCTGTAGCCTGTTCAGAATTCTCTAGCAGCAGCCTATCATCTTGGGTTTTTTCCTTTAAGATCCATCACTAGCCATAAACAAGGTGTGCACACATTCAGAGCCACTGTTCTTTTTTTTTACAGCTTTAGACAGTACCTTTGTAGTTGGTGTGATGCACACAGGCTGAAAGAAGGTCTCTCCTGCGGTCACTTCAGTGGGGTCTTCGAGTTTGAAGGAACCTTCAGAATCCCTTGTTTGGTCCTCACACAGTGTGGCATCCTGAGGGACAGTACTGTTTTGAAGCACTTTTACAATATACATCCCTTCCTTTCCCACCAACAGCTGAAGAAATATTCAAGGTCCCTAAGCTACCTTCTCTCCAGTTGCAAAAGAATTCATAGTACAAGATGCTAGATGCCTCTGTCAGGCAACTGGTTTCATAAAATAGTCAATTAAAAAATTACTATGGGAGATCTCTGCTTCAAATCTCTAAGATCCAAGAGGTAAGGGAGACATTTCTAGCAAGAGTTCTAATGAACATCAGTTGTTCATGAATGTTCCTGATGCTACAAAGCCCCTCCCCAAATTATCCCTGCCACACACTAAAAAAAAAGAAAAAAAAAACAAAAAAACCCAAACCCCCCAAAAACCCCCAAACCTAAAAATGAGTTAAGCTTTTGTGCCATCTGAAGGTAAAGATATAATTTTTATTTACTAAGTGAAAAAAGAAAGACTTAAATTGTTTGTCTTCAGATTCATGGCTGACAACTGGCGGTAGGTAAATCTATGTGACTTGGGACATTGTGCAAATTTCTATATTTAGTGCAAGAGCCTGGTACTGCAGTGGAAAACTTTGTACTTAATTACCCCAGATAAACACTGAATTACAGTGACATCTACAAATGTTTCAGAAAGCTTTAGCTTGACAAACTGTGCATGTACACTAAGAGTGTAACTGCTTATCCATTCATCCAGCTTTGCTTAAACAGACTGGATGTCGGGTGCAGGCCCTTTTGCACCCACAAACGCAGCACTAACTACTCACCGGAAAGCCAGGGTCTCTATTTCTGCATTTTGCCGAGTCACAGCTACAGCCTTCAGTGCAGCCCACCTTCTGCTTCCTGCAGCCACACTGTCTATTTCCACACCAGCCCTTGCAGGAGCACTAATTAAGAGAAGAGTTCTGTGCAGAAAGAGCTTCGGCGTTTTATAGAGTGCATCTAGATTGCCACAGCTGTCAACACCTGAAGCAATCTAAAGGACAGTACCATCCCCAAGCTGTCATGAACCTTTTAGTGTTTCACTGTCAGTCCTGCATCCCAGGAAAAGAAACAAGGTCTTCCCGCCTACGGACCCATCTCTTGCTTCAGTATCACCAAAATAAGCATCTTCAACTACTCAATCCCTGACTTCAAGTTATCCAAAAGGATGCCAGTTTCAGTGTCAGTAAAACAAGTTAACATTTACACACTAGGAGGCAAACCTGAGCCATCATACCTAGGGCCCTCCATCTAGATGGAGGTGACCCAGTTTAGCTACTTCATGGCATACCACAACAAAGAATCTCTTTGCTAGTCTGGGTACATGAAGCAGGGTCAGATTGCACAGACCGGCTGCTCCAAGCTACAGTTCTGAACTGAGCAGTAATTTGCACTGGAGTTCCACTGGGCTACGTAAACAAACTCCAAGAGCCAAGCGTCAAGCACAAACCCTCCTTCCTGCAACATGGCCAAAAAGAATTCCCCCAAACCCAAACCACTAATAGTACTGTAGTTCAGAATTTATCAGGTTGACAAGCTCCAGTGAAAGGAACTAGACCTTAAAATTTATAAGCTTTTCTGTAGTAACTGCTGACATTTTCACAGTCACTCAATAGTGAGCTATGTAATCATTTACCCCTCTGTGAAAGGGGAAGAACTCCTCGTCTCACAATGGAGATCTAGCTTCATGGCAATTCAAGCCCAAAGAGGCCCATTGGTTCCCAGTGCTCAGCATGTTCAAACCATTTCTTCCATCCCATCAGGAACTGACTGAGCAGCAGGCTGAACCTTCAGGCCCAGCAGACTGATAGAAACAGAAGATGGAAGCTGAAGCTTCTGTCAGGACTAGGAGCCACAGTACACCACAGTGGGAACAGTCCATAGGGATACACGACAGGCCATCCCTTTTTTTCCCTAAAATAGGCTTCATGAAGGAATAAGGCTGCTGTTAGCAGCAAAATAGTGAGCCCTATCTGAAACATATAGGCCAGTTGAGCCACAGGCAGCAGGACAGAATGTGTGTGTCTCATGGTAGAAGATGACTTGTCCAATGAAAAGCTATTTAGGAAGGTGTTACTGACTACAAGCAACTTTTGTTCTTTCTGTCAGAAGACCATAAATAACCAATGCCAGCAGTACTATCATATTAAGGCTTTTCAGAACAATAGTGGAGACTTGTAGGAACTAACAGGTCAAAGGTAGCTGGATCTTACCCCCATCATGCTTTTCTTTGCTCCTTTGACTGCTTTTACTGGAACCCAGTCTGCATCCTCCATCTCCGCTCCAGACTCCCCTGAGTCAGAGAACAGCTCTTCCACATTCATTTCTGGGGTTGGTACACGGGGTTTTGCTGTTGTTTGCCGGCGAGTCTTTGGCTACACATAGAAATTACAAGGGTTGAGGGCCCAGAAAAAACAACAGTGGGTTTACATTTTATTAAGGCACTTCAAAGTCCCACCACCACAGCCACATTCCTCTCAGACAGCCGAGAAGGCTGTAGGGTTAGGGAGGAGACAAAAGATCAAATTGTCAGGATTAAAAATCAATCAGTCGATTTAAACTGTTATAGTTGACAGATCCTTGGAGATTTAATAGATTTGTGTCACAACCTTGACAAAATAGCGTTAAACCATTTATTCCTCCCAGCACTAAGATTTGGCTCTTTTGCAAGGCAATGATTAAATTTTCTGTGACAGATGCCATGCTCCACGATTCAGAAACTGGAAACGCTACAGAGAAAACACCTGGATTACCAAGGAGGATACAGAGTCAGACATAATTAGACTGAGGGAACGGGTTTGAGTTTTTGCTTGCCCTTTTTTTTTTTTTTTAAAGATAGAAAAACTAGTGCAAGCTAGTTTCAGAAGTATTTTGAAAACAAAAACCTTAAACACTGTCTGAAGTAGAGAACAAGCCTATTTCAATAAGCAGAGCAAGACGCCTTGTAAAAAGCAAGTTGGAGGAATGAAACCAAGATTATTAATAGTCATCATCATTAACTTTTAAAAATAACCCAGGTACAATACAAGCATGAAAACTGGTATGCAGCATCTTTACTTTGGGTGGAATATAATCAAAAGAAGAATCTGGAGACTCAGGTGGCATTTGCTGAATGTGGCGGAGCTTCTGTCCACTGGCAACTTGGAGGAGCAGCAGTTTCTGTTAAGAGGAACAAAAGTTAGCTTTGCGAAATACATTAACCCAACTGACAGGAAGCTCTTATGACCTATGTCTGTACAGATCTCTACCTGTTTAAGAGTGTCATTTTCCTGGAGAAGTTCTTGATTCTTCTCACAGATCTCCCTCATTTTCTCCAGCTCTTCCTCCTGTTTGCAAGACAAGACAAAATCTGTAGGCTTACATGGGGGTAGCAGAAGTAGTTGTTTGGGAGATTTTTTTTTATTTGGAACTTTCTTGCAACACCAGGAGGGTTTCTTTGTATTCTCTGACAGGAGATCAGCTCTGACTACTAGATCAGGAAAATCATTAGTGCCACTACCTTGTTTTACGCATAACAGTGCCAATACAACAAAGAGAGAATGTGACCTTTTCAGAGTGACCATTTAACATCTAAAACGTCCTCTATTTCTAAGGCTTATCTCCAAATTATGTACACTTGAGGCTGATTTTGCTTTAATACATCACTGAACATGCCCTTCCACAAGAGTTTGCTACACCACTTAATTCTCCTAGCAACAAGACAAGGTGCAGCTTGTTTATATGATCACGGTAAAGTTCTTCCAGTGCTGATAGCACGGTGGAGCTGTGCTCAGTAAAGAATTAGTAATAGCACATCGAATATCCTAACAAAAGGCGTTCTGAGCATGGAAGAAGTTTGCATGAGCAGGTCAGATTTTGGCAGGCCTCTTTGCTGCATTTACATTTATTTAATGGAAGAAGATAGGACAAAAACCAACAGGCTTATTCCAACCTGTATAGCAACTATTCCCTGCAACCCACTGAATCAAGCAATCTTAGCTGCAAATGGAAATGCTCTCAATCCTTCTGCATCTTCCTCACTCTAAAGCCACTATTCCAAGTAACAGGTAGCCCTAATGAGCACACGCTCCCCCAAGCCACATCCAGACACTCTACCTGGAACTTGAGTCGCTCTTGCAGTTGTTTCTCTTGCTCACTTAGTGAATCTTCCAATTTCTTCTCTGCTGCTTCTTTTTGCTGAAATTGGCTAAGCAGGTACAGAACCTAAAAGCAAGTTAATATAGCAGAGGCAAACAGACATGAATTCCTAAAGAGACATCTGGCAGCTCAGGCAGAGGCTTGACAATTTCAGAAAGGTTCTTCCTGCCACTTTCAGCAGGATTCTGCCCTAATTTATTTAAAAATTATCTTGTGCTGAGGTGTAACATCCTCACTTAAATCACTGCAAAAAGTTATTGAATAAAACAGCTTGCATAGGACAGAAGATGAATAGGGAGATTTCTTGGGCTTTTGTTAGCTATCATGCAAGTCTGACAAGTCTTGATCAGATATACACTGATGGATTGGTTTCAGCACAACACTTTGCCTTTTTCTCTGAGCAGATCTGGGAATCAGAGTCCCAAGACACAAGAGCTCTCAAGATTTCTATCACTTATTTTTTTTACCTTCTCCTGGTGGTGTTGTTCCTGCACCAAAAGCTGATTTTGGAACTCAGCCTCCATCTCCACTATGTGGTTTCGGTCTTCAACCAGCATTTTTTGCATGTCTGAACAGTTGGCTTTACTCTGCTGAAGGCTGCTCTCCAACTTGCTTTCCTGCACTTTTGAGGAGACCAGCTGAAAGACAAAAGCAAGATGATTGCTTGGGTCAATGAGTTCCATAATTCATAATGCCTGTTGGGGCAGACATGCTTCAGTGCGAAGGCAAAGTATTTCTGCCTAACTTCCAACCACCCTAAGAACTGGGCTGGCCACCAGCAACAAGGAGGCTAGATGAGATATTCAGAGCTAGACATCTGACAGCCAGTGTGGAAGTGCAAAACAGATAGCAGGAAGTTTTGTTAACAGTTCTAGATTAAATTCCTTCCCTGCAGCACTTTGAGTACTAGGGGGACCCCAAAAATTAATGCTCTCTCACATTAGCTCCTTCATTCTTTTCCTTTAATTTCCAAACACCAGGGACTAACATATGATTCCGCCATTCAGTTGCTATTTCCTTGATTCCACATTAGCCCAATTCCTACTCTCTCCTACCCTCAAGTCTTGTTTAAGCATCTCCCATCCCAACATCCATTCCACTACTTCCACTCTGACCTCAGAGAGTGGTCCCCTTGTTTCCCTGCAGATGGCCTATTTGTTCAGTATTTTTAGGTACTTTCTTTTCTTTTCATTTCCACTTCTGAAACTTGTCTCTTCCCTTTCACTATTCCTATGCAATCCTTCTGTACGCACAGCCTTAGCTGATATCTCCAGACCTGTGTCTATTCTGTTTCCCTCTTCCCTGCTCTTTTTGGATTTCACTCCCCAAAATGATCTACAGTACAGAAAATTTTAATCAGAAGTTGAGGTAAATAAACCTCATCCAGTACAGCAGTGCTTCACTTGAATTCATCTCTGCTGTCAGCCTGTTAGTCACTGCCTTTCATTCCTGGCTAAGCACCTAGAGCCTTTGTTTTTAAGTGATAAAATAAGAAAATTCAAAATTTACCTCTCCAAGGAGATACTTCAAGCCACATTTAGCCTCTAGAATTGTTGCAATACTGTCCCAACGCTGTTTCGCACGATCTCCATTGTCTGCATCTAAGAGTTTCTGCTGTAGATCTGCTATCTGGGCACTCCTTTGGAAGAACGCATGTATTTGAGGTTACAACACAGAAGAAAACCTAGGCCAGAGTCTGGGCTAAAATTACTCTTACCAGAATATTAGACAAAATTGCTCAAGTCAAAATTTTGACTGCTTAGTAAAGCAGATGGAACCTGCAGTGCTATACCAGGGAGTTTCCCCTTCCCTTCACACTTCCAATTAAAAGTGCAGTGTTTCCCCTCATACAGAGATGCTCACAAACAGCTAAGAACAATGCAGTCTCAGTGACCAAGTAGTATCCTCATATCCTCCCATTTTGGAAAAATTCAAGCCAGAAAAACCACATGGTCTTATTTCATAATTTTTAGTGCCAGTGTATAAGTTGTTTAACTTTCTCTTCTGTTTCACAGAAGAGTTGTAGATAGATATGAGGAAAAAAAAACAGAGGCAAGGCTGTGCAAATCAGCTTTGTCATACTGTCTTACCTGAGCCCCATCTCAGTTTCCAGGCTTTCTATCTGCTTTGACACGGAAAGGTCCATCTTTGCTTCCTGGATGTCTGTGGCGGTGTAGGTGCGTCTCTAAAGAATTGCAGCAACGGACAGAAGTGAGCAATACGTGAAGAAGTGCACACAAAACTGGGCTTTCGTTTACAGACATTTCAGCAAAGGGAGCCAAACTATTATAAAAGCCTCCAAGTATCTCTCCATAGCTTAAATTCCATTGCTCCTTCCCAAAAGCATAAAGACTTTGATAAGGGGTGTGACCCACTCATATCCATCAGGTTCATTGCATTAAGGAACAAGTTACTTCAGCAACTTTGATCCCTGACATGCCAGATGACAGGAACAACATGAACCCTTTCTTCCAGAAAGATAACCACCTCCACCCCTACCTTCTGAGGGAAAAGGACAAATAGGAGTAAGAGTCAGTGACAGTACTTGCTGAACAGCCAGAGGTGGGGGACAGGGAAAATGGCATTTCCCTCCCTTACCCGGAGCTTTAGAGGCAGCTTTTCCCCACACTCTTTGCTCTCTTTAAGTTGGAGGAGTTCCTGTGCCAAGATCTTTCTGTCCTCCAGAAGGTCTGCAAGGTGCCGTCGAGCCTCTTCAGTACTAACAAGAACCTCTACTTCATTTGCAAGCCAGCTCTGGAGAAAAAAAACCCACCAAAACCAAACAGTATAGTGGTTCACTGTGCTCTCAACTTCAGGACTGAATCCTTCTCCAAAATGCCTTCACAGATAAACCGAATAATCACATTGCCTCCCTCAATATGTAACTCCATGTTCCTCCCCTCTGCTCTCCAGGCATCAACCCCAGCAGCACCTACTGAGTTAACAAAGCTAAGTTTGCTCATTGTTTGTTGGAATGCACAACACACTGGCACCTACTTTTACTCGTGCAGCAACTCCTTCCATTCCCCGATTTTGACTTTCCTTCCGTTTATCTGCGGCCTCCCGTTGTTTCTGCAGAGCATCCTTCAGGCGCTTGTTAGCAGCTGCTGCCTGTAAAATATTTTACACAAAAGCTGAACAGTAGTTACTTCACTTAATCTGCAAAGGTTGAAAACATGAGGTATTCACAATGAAAGACAGACATTGAGACAACGAGAAGAGAGAGTGAGGTTAACTAATTCTAAAGTTGTTCTGCTTTTAAGTAAGACTAGACTATCCTTGACTTTATTTCCTGTGCTGAGATTCCCAGTTTAAAGAGAATCTGCTTCTAGGCCTAAAGGTAGAAGAAAGCATCCAAAACGATGGTTTCAAGATGCATTTCTTCTGTAGAGCCATCCTGAAAGAATTTTGAACTGCAATCTAGCATATCCACCACCCAAGCTCTTTTTACACTTTCTAGCTTAGGTATCTGTAATAGATTTGCCACAGCAGCCTGATGCACAAAGGGTAATTTAGCTTTTAAGGAGCAGATTTATCTAGAATCCCTCAAAGGCTGCAAGGTAGAAACATGGTATTTTCCTACAGAGAGAAAAGCACCTATTTCCAGACCTCCAAACTGCTTTTAAAAAGTTTCTGCATATCCTATTACAACTTCCAGCCACACTTTGCAGACCTTTAGGAACTGGTCAGGAGTTTCTACCAGATATTGGCTCCTTACCTCTTCTGTTTTGCGCCGAAGTACATTGGCCTGCTTCTGGAAATCTCGTTCTAGCTTAAGGAGCTCATATTGTCTCTTGCGATCCTGCAGAGAAATAATGTTAAGACAGATGGAAAAAAAGAACCCCACAAAAAAAAATCACGTCACATTAATACCTACGACCAGTTTCACACTTCTTGGAACAGAGTAATTATATTTGCTGTTCTGCAATGCAAGTGCTTCATGATCATGATTTCACTGATCATTACAAGCTTAAGCTATGTAGCACCTCTGAGAACAAATGGCTGTTAGGCTTAGAGTAGAAGGGGCTCCACACTTTCCATTAAAAAGGTTTAGGAGCCTAAAGGCTGTAAGAGACTGCAAATCAAAAGTTTAAGTGTCCCAAAGCACTGAGGAGCAAACTTGCTACAGTAAGAATTCCCATGAGACCAGAACTCAAGCGGTACAGATGTTTGCTGTCCATTACATTTGAATGCTACAAGCAGCTGGATTTAATTACCAATTCTGTTTACCTGCAGATTCAATATTCCTTTGAAAGTTTAAATACCTCCCATTCTATGGCCAAACCCTGCAACTTTAAATACTTAAAAATATTTAATATTTTTGCCTTCTGCTTTAGAGCTGAATCACGACAACTATGTAGCTTTAAGATCTCCAGGTCTTAAATAGCTTTGAGATATCCAAACATAAGCAAGTGAGACCATTTATGACAACTGGTGAAAGGTGGCAACCATATGAACTAACATTATCTTCAAAGCATTCCCCAGATGTTTTTCAGATGCTTGCTAGTTAAACAAAGCCTTGCAGCAAACACTTTAATGATTTGTTTCACTCTTTAGATGGAGGTACAGTTTGGGGGCTTATTGTTTGCTCACCCGTTCTTTCAGCTGGATCACTTCCTTGTCCTTCTGTTGTTTCCATTGCCTGAATTTCTCAGCATCATCTTTCATTTGGCGCATCAGCTGCACCCTTTGGTTTTTCATTTCCTGAAAAATAGAACAGGCTGCAAAAATTGTCCAGTACTCACATTCTGGGTAGTTTCAACCTACATTCCCGTAGTGTGTCTGTAAGGGGTGGTAGACAAGAAGTATTAGTGTGCTGCCCACTCAGAGTGGATGCCTAAGGACACTCTCAAAAGTGCTAAAACCCATGAATTCATCTTTTAAGGCATAAAGGGAAGGCTAACACATGGATGGTACACACATGGAAATCAAAGTGAAGTCAAGTGATTCGACTGAAGCAATAAATTATCAGAATAGCCAGAAAACACTTTGTACTTCTTTTACTCCTCCAAGTCTCAGTAGTCACCTGCCTATTGTATTACACCAGCAATTGCGGTCATGTAGACAAAGGAGTCTTGTCAAAAACTGGTGTTCTCAGTCTAACAAAACAGAAAGCGAGTGCCTTCTGTCTGGAAGCTACTTCGTCTACACCAGAGCAAGCCTGAGAACTGCATGCTAGGGTTAGTTACCTTGATCTCCTGGTTCAGTTTGGAGACAGTGCGTTCTGTAGATTCCTTCAGCTTTAAGAGCTTCGATTGCTCATTCAGCTTTTTCTTCAGCTCATTTATTTGCCCTTCCAGCTCCTGAAGCCTTTTCCGACGCCGTTCACTCAGCCTGTAAAGAAATTACACTTTAAAAACAGTCTCCCCAAATAACTGTTATTCTCAAACAAGTACTCTCCAACTTTAGAGACACTAACGAAAAATGAAGTAATTGTGTATTATCACCTTTCCCACTGATGAAAGCCCACTCTCAGGCTTCTCCACAACTCATACAGCTCACATGGCATGTTAAAGGGATGCATTTGCATCAAAATAAAATCTTTTACAAATAGTAGAACTAAGTGCAAGACAATGAATTTTCACAGGCACATTAACACAATTTTCAGTGCTATAAGCCACATGGCTTGCATAGTCACTCTTACTTGGCTTGGTTGACATCCTTCTTTGCCATATGCAGAGCAAGGATCAACTCCTCCTTTTCTTTTTGCAAACTGCTGACCTCCAATTCCAGATCCCTGATATCAGTCTAGAAAGGACAAGAGTAGTAAGCCTCAAAATAAAAACCTTGAAACTCCACTCTGAGACAAAGCTTTAAGGCAGGAGGCCTCAGGAAACCACATTCCTTTCCAACAGATTTTAAGCCACTTTGTCTAAAAGCAGTACAAGTGTCAAAAGGGCTAGTCCTCCATACACTGAAATCTTAATTGGTCCACAGAACAAGCCGAAAGTTACGACTGAACAATTTCAGTGATGGGAGATCCCAGCAAAGCTAGTGAACAGGGAAAGCCAGATCAGCTGGCTGTACTATGAGAGTTAACAATGGATTAGCTGCACTTTGGCTTGGTGCAGCCAAGCAAACCTCCGAGTAAAAAGCAGGGAAGCCCATTTCACATAGAACAGCTAGTGGATAATAGCTTATTTCAGGGAAAAGACTGTCTTCTGATGGTAAAGCTATTTGTAGATAGCTGGGCATGGTCATCCCCCCACCTTCTCTGCTGACACCTGTAGTTAACTTCCCTCGTAAGCCCAAGGGGGCAATGACCAAGCTTAAGAAAATAGACCCAGTAAGAACACGCTCATGAGAGGACAAATCTTCTCCTCCCTTCCCTACTTTGCATGCATTGACTGCATTAACAGGGAAAAATAAACTGAATGTATCCTTACAAGAGCTATTTCAGAAGAGTTTACCTGGTATTTGGACTGAATGGGCTCCAGCTGACTATCATTCTGTGTCATTTTTTTGGCAAGTGCCTCTTTCAGAGCCAGGGCTTTATTCAATTCAAGCAGCTCTTTGGACAACTGTGCTTGACGGAGGGCATGTTGAGTGGTAAAGTCATCCAAGGATCTCTTGGTATCCTGGCCCATTTCTGCTTCCTGGAGGAGACACAGCAATGAGCTAGAGAGGCCAGTGGAAAGCTCTTTAACTATGGGATCGCAGTTTTTGCAGAACAGTTCAAATTCTTTTTCTTTTTTTTTTTTTTTTTTTAACATTAAAAATTAGATATTCAGAAATGAGAACAGGTTATTGATCTTGAACACATTGAACAAATAAGGGCATAGAAAGGCAGCACATTCAGAAGTGACACACGTTTACCAAATATTTGGTTAGAAAACTAGTATAAGGATGCAGACGAGAGGATAGAAACATGCCCCTGTTAAGACCTGCACTGCTGGACTCCCCGCACTTACAGCTGTAGCATCCTGTTCAGGGTTTGCCATCTCTGCAGCAGCTTCCATTGTGGCAGCACTTTCACTCTATACAGGACAAAGAGAAGAAAATTTCAGTAAAAAGTGAAAAATGAAGTAAAACGAAGCTAGTAACAGTCTGTTAGCCTATAGCGACAAGGCATAATGTTATTCTCCTTTGTCCAGAAATCTGTCTTTGGAAAGAGGATGCCATTGTCCTCCTAGACATTCTTTCTAGTCTTCCCTGAACTCCAACATTAGCAGGCAGCTCCTCACAGGAGTAAGGAGTCTGGGAACAGGGGGAATGTCTAGCAAGGGAGAACAGAGAAGTTCCTCAATTAGACAAAGGTTTGGCAACTTCTATTTCACAATTTCAGGTCCCTGAAATTTGGGTTACTCATTAAAACTACCAAGTTTATAACTCTCATTTCAACTTTCGGATTTTAAAATCCATACTAACCTCCCACTAACAGATTCTTTTATGGATACTCTTCCCTCACCACGTGCAGCCACTCAAGCTGAAGTGGCCTTTCTGCGGCATTAAAAGCACAGCAGGGCAGCTTGTTTTGAAGTCCATGTCAAGAGCTGTTTAATACTTGTAACTCCTGGGCTCCTTAAGCAAGGTTTCTGCAGAGTAGAATCCACTGCTCAGCAGAAGAACCCTAGGTTTCATTGGCACACACTCTTCTCTCCCTGGATTCAGTCTTACCTGCAACTGAGCCAACACTTGCTGCAGATCGCGAATCACCTCTACATTTTCTTTTAGTTCCTCATCTTCTACAGTCTCTACCAGCTTCTGCAGATCAAGCTTGCATCTGCAATGCAGACATGGGAATAAGTCCATGAGTACAAGGCACATTTGTGTCACACATGCCAATAAGGAACAATTTTCCCACTGAACACACAAATGAGTTTTGGATGAACAAACACAAATTGACTGTATCCAGTTTATCCCAACAAAAACATTTAATGATGAAAGACACTTCCTCAGCACAAGTAGGGTGTGGAAACAGACTTACACAGCATGCTGCTGAAGTTGCTCTAGTTTGGCATTCATCTTCTCATTTTCTTGTTCTGTCTAAGAGAAGTCAGATTTACATTGAATTGTAGGAAAAGCATGACAAGAAGCCAGAAAACAGCTAATTATTTGTAGAGAAAGATATGTTGTCAGTCTGTGGCAAATCAATGCACTGAAAGATCTTGCATGATCATCGCCACCAGTTAGTTTAGGCTTAACACCCTTTTTCACAGGAATATACACTGCAGTGAATCAAAACAAAGCAGAGTGGGGTGGGGAAGAGGAAAAAGAGAGCGCACGCGTGCACAAGTGCTGGTATTTAAAACATTAAAGCCACAGAAAAGCTGAAAGATTCCAGTCTACTTTTCCCTACTGAAGTCACCAGCTCTATAGGCTCTGACAGGCTCTGGAAGACTTTTGGTTCTGACTGAAAGCTAGAGATTTGCAATAAATGTGAAGGGAACATTAAAGAGAGAGATTCCTAACATGCCATTATTACAGGAGCTGCTAGTGATTAATCTTCAGCTAAAAGGGGAAGTCATGCAAGTTAAAGCTCTTCTGGGGTAACTGAACCTTACCAGAATGATCCTCTCCAACATCTGTGCTGTCTGACCAGCAGCCTCACTCAGCCCTTGGATGAGCTTTTGATTCTCCTCCATTAGTGACTGGTTCTTCTCCATCAGGGACTGAAGGTTCTCTGAAGGTGCCATAGTACTGAAACATTAAGGACCAGTTTGCTTGTGAACATGACCTTGCTAGAGGTTTTTAATAGCACTGAAGTTACCTCCAGGTTTCCTAAATAACTTACAATAAATATAGGTTGTAGCAGATGAATGAAAATAACTGGAGGAAGTCTAATCTGAATTCAAAAATTTAAGTAACACAGCATACCAAAAGTAGACATTTGCAAGAGAAGAAAACACCTTTTTGAAACAGTAATGCTGTTTAACCAATGGTAAGTCTGTAAACTGCATGTACTTGGGTTTTGAAACATCCTCAGAAGACAACACCTACACAATCCAACTCTTCCCTGCATTTTGTCCTTTTAAGAACAATGGGGACGGAGGTGTCTTACATTTAGAGGTAGAGGGGTGAGGAAGAAAAGAGGGCTAGATGGGTCTGAGAAACAGATACTTAGTTAGAAGGCATTGCCTAGTCCCTCTCATATTTCCTACAATGGATTTTTGCAATCTTAAGGGGTCTGCTACAAAACTAAGTGACCCATACATGCATGGAATTTCAGTAAATGTGACAAAAAGAACAAAAGAAGAAAAAAAATTGCCCAGATCCTATTAGAAAGCAGCCAGTTTGCTCTACCCTCACTCTACAGCACTGCCTAGAGCAAAGGAGATCTAGAGCCTTTGCTGGCGCGTGATGGCCCAGTTACATTGACCATTAATCTACAAAGCTTACCTGATAGACACAGGGAGGGTCCCTCCATGGGCCTGCAGCAGTAACACCTGTAGCTGTTGTACCTAGAAAGACAAACAATACTAGTTATAAGTCTCTCCTATATAGTAAATAGATGGCTGAAGGAACACTATTAAGATCCTTAGTCTGAATATCAGTCACCTGCTCCACAATTGTTCTTTTACTATTGCCTGTGGAAAGGAATCATGTCACTACAGTATTTCAAGTAATCTACTCCTAAAATAGCTATCTTCCCTTCATCAGGAACACTCAAATCAGAGCATGTTAAGTCACCCACAGACAGTTGACATACCGTTCTGTGCAGGGTGTCAGAGACCTCGCTGATCCAAAGGGCAGGCCTCCCACCTCGCTGAACCAATGCTCTGTTGCTACCTTTCACATGAGACAGTCAGTTCACTTGCCTTCCTAAGCCTCTTGAATATGTGATTTGAATTTACAGTATGTTAACAAGCATTCACCAGGCTCTAGTGAACACTCCTATGTAGTAAGCAAAACCACGTACTTGCTCCACTGTGGAACAAGACTACTGAGTTTTTCTATGGAGAGGTAGCATGAAAGACTGTATCACATACATACAGTCAAGTAAACACAGCAAGCCTGGTTAACTCATCAGCAGACAAGCCCTTGGGCACTTCTAGCTTTGGGTTTAACCAATTCTAGTTTATGCAACTTATTTCCCTCTGAAGCTGACCACACAGGAACACTCTTCATTCCCCACTCTGTGCTGGACATAGGCAGGTGATGTCAGCAAGGCAGCCAGCACTGTATTTCCCATTTTGCCTGTAGCCTAATGGGCAGGTGATGATTTGTTCAGTGGAAGGGAAATGTAAATCACACTAACACTACCATTTTTCTATGGCATTGAATAGTTGCTGTAGAACTACAAGAAATATTCATGTATTCCCTTCTGGCACTTGCACATCCATCTCAAGAGACAGAGAAACACATACTAAATATTTTTTTTGCATATTTTGTGTAGCTAGGCAACCTATGTCTTTGCTTGCTGTTTACTGAGCTTAGTACCAAAACAATAGATCTACTCCTCTCACATGAAGAAAGCACCCAGTCAGTACCTGCTGCTTCAGATGATGCAACTCAGCCGCCTGGGGATCAAGGTTGACAATTGGTTTATTTTTTATTTTTCTTGCTCTGTCAGCATAACGCAAAGTATTTAGAGTTTCTTCTAGATTGGAATCTGCTGGGCTTACACAGGCAATCATGAGAGTGTGGCTGTTACCACCCAGAGAATCTGAGAAGGAAAACAAGGCATAATCAATGCTTTGAGAGAGAGCAGGAATGACTAGTAAGATATCATCCCCAAGATATCTAAGAAAACATGAGTGCACTTCCATACTACAGCTAGAAAATATCTAGCTGTAGATATAGAAAGTAGACAATAACTAACTGTAGCTGTGTGCCATTGTCATCTACTTTCTCCTCTGTCCCAGTCAGTGCTATACTAAAGATCTTTTTTGGAAAGCCAAAGTCCCAAAATTATGTCTCAGCAATAAGCACTGATTATTTTACATCAGAATCCCAAGTAATCTTGCTGTCCTGTTGACTAATGTCTGTAATTACCATAATTCCCGTATGCCATTTCTAGCATAGTTCTTTCAGGTTTTTCCCTCCCTTCTCCCACACAATAATACTCAAGACCTCCATGGATATCCAGGCATCACAATTCACACTATCTTCCAATCTAAAGAATTATTGGCTAAGAACATATTTGTTCAGATCATCAAGCTGCATGGCATTTTAGCCTTTGGTTTTACACTAACACATGTTGGCTACTTAAAACTTTTGATCAGGAAAAAAAAAGGGCCCCACATCCAGCTCTGGATAATCCGGTTTCTTTTTATTAGATATTTTCAGATATGGAAAATCCTGAAGAGCCTAACTTTTTGTACCAAATTATTTAACTACAAAAAAAATCCCAGTGAATTGCATTACTACAGTTAGCCCATATTAGAGGCTAGTTTAGATAAAGTGTATTAAAAGACCATCGCGACTATTGAAAAATAAGTACCACAAGGACCAGATATTCAGACTAAGAAAACAAACCAAACGTGATGCACACAGTGAAGGCACAGACAATTTAAGCTTCATTCTGGTTGTGATATCCTCCAGTAAGTAGCTATAATTAGGGTATAATAATAGATCTCCACTTCCAGACTTAACTACTCATCTTCCTTCTCCCCGCCAAAAAAACTGCACTGAATTTGTCTAGTTTTGTCCTATCACATAGGAACTGCAAAAGAGAAGGACTTATAAATGAGACCATCTCAATGCATTTGCAACCTAAAAATAAAGAGTACAGAGAAGGTCTAGCTTCAGCAAGAAGAGGAACTGAACCAATAAATGCAATTCCTTTGTCGACAGCAGCTACTGCTTTGAACTGTGGTTGTATGGCTGTCAGGTTTTTTCCTACTTTGTTATTTAAAATGCGTCTGTAGATTTAGGCATTATCATCATCTGTCTCTTACCTTGCAGCAGTCTCGTTAACTTTGAGTCTCTGTAGGGGACAAAACTACCCTTTTTATTTTCATCACCAAGAGCACTAATTACATTCCCGAGGCAGAGGAGACCTCTGTTTATGTTGATACCTGCATACAAACAGATGACAGTGAGTAGAACCACCTCAGCACCTAGGAACTGGTCATTTCCTGTCCTTGTTAAAAAATTTAAGGTTAAAAAAAGCAACTCATAAGGGTTAATTAAAGAACTGCTTTGCTTTTCCTTACAAGGACTCTATTTATTAACTTAAAAGTGGTAAGAAACCCAAGCTATACCAGTCCTCTTCCTACAGACCTTCTTTTAGTCTGTCTCCCTCGGCCTTGGTCTTCTTTTGTCTCTCAGAGCCAGCAAGATCAACCAGGTGTAGCTTGGAGTGAAAACTGCTGTTCCTATGGCAGAAACAAACTATTTTACTCTCTCAAGTAAACCTGCAGTTAGGAAAAGAGCAGTCCAGTGGTTACTACAGTTGAGCTACTGGGCTGAAAAATATACTTCATATCAGAGACAGTCAAATACAAGAACTGCCTCAAGAGTAGCTCAGCTGAGTTCATTCAAGACCAAGAAAGAATGACAGGACTACAAAATTTTGAGTAAGTCTGACCCCTAAGAGCTGCTAGGAGCAGCTGCGCAATCACACTTACTTGTCATTTTTCTTCTTCTGATCAATGCAAATGGTGAAGATAGCATGGGACCGTGAGGACTGGGAATTCATTGCCGTGGAGGCCACCGTTCTGGAATTGTTCCCTTGTTCTAGGCAGGATACAGTATCTTGGGCACAGGTGACATTTCTTTCTGTTAACCCTACAATCTGTATCCAGGAAGAAAGCATCATTTATCCTCTCCTTCCTCTTCACCCCAATTTACATCAGAAAAATTATCCTCTGTCTTAGACTATGGCAGACAAAGTAAAGTAAATACACATTGACAAGAATCAGAGTCTCACTTCAAGCCAGAGACTTGCTAAGGATTCCCCCAGCAAAAACTTATTCTGAACTCCGTATCGGTAACTAAATGGCATCACCTCTCCCTCATCCTATTCCTACATGCACACACCAGGTTCCTTTGTGCCTGTTTGAGCTAATGGAGTGGAGCTTGAGCTATGAGCCAGGTGAGCTACGGGATGGAGACAGGGCTCTGCAGTACTCCGTGGAGAAATCCCTAGCTGCCCTCAGATATCCTCTGGCCAAGCTGGGAGCTGAAAGTTGTGCCAGTCACAGGCAGAGAAAGGGGAAATGGGATGAAGGGGGTCAGGTATTCGTGTGAAGAGAGTGGAGGGGAGGCAGGTATTAGGGACATAAAGGACAGAGGGGACTGAGTAGTAGGGATTGGTCGTGCTCCCCGGCAAGCTTGCGCTTTCCCTGAAGAGCCTATCTCTCTGGATCACAATGCCTCTACCAACGCATAGATGAGCTGCACACCGGTACTTTAGAGGCGACGGTGAGCAGCACAAGATTACAGACAACAAAAACATTAATGGATCAAAGCTACAGGTGTCACACACATCTAAGCTGTGCATGTGACAACCAACAACCTCCCTACCACTGCAAACTGAAGCTGTATAAATGAAGCACAACCGATGGATGGAAGCTTAACTACAAAACAAGTACACAGAACAAGCAGTAGCACAAGGTTTTTTCTGCACTACACTATTAAGCACACTTCTGTACAAAACCGCTAAGAAAATAACTCTGGCACTTAATTTCCCCTCGGGATCCCTCTGTTGCACACTACTTCTGCCAAACTGAAGAGTACAATTGCAACAGAGTTTGAAATTTGGCGAAGGCACCCAAAGTACAACATTCTCAGATATTCATCTAAATCAGCCTTCAAAGAAAAGTCAGAACAGGACTTGCAAGTGGCTTTGTCATGAACGTCTAACCCTATCGGTGTTACCCTTTGGGTAAACTTCATGATCATCAGTAGCTCCATTTATATAAAGCAGCGCTCAAGAAGTCAGACAGTTGTTTTGCCAAAACATCAATCCCTAGCGATGTCACCCTCTCAAGTTCTTATATCTAACAGGGCAACAGACCTTTATGCCTTCTTTTGGATCTTCCCGTATACTGATTGGAGAAGACCGTTCTCTTGAGGGGCATAGCAGGTCTAGAATATCCTCATTGTAGATCTAAAAGCATCAGAACAGCAGTTCAGAGTTAACAGCAATGCAAGAGAGCAATTCACGTAAAGAACGATGTACAGTTACGCCAAAATCATGGTTAACATTGCGTGACATTCTATTCATTTTACCTTTAGAGAAAGATACCTAGGACTCAGAACCCAGTTCCTGACAAGATCTTATGCAGTCTTTGGCTTTGATTTAATAAATACCTGTTACTTGAAGGAGGTGGCCTCTTTAAAGCTTGCTTTATGTACAACTCATAACTTTATAATAGTTTGAAAATCAAACCAACTTTTACCTCTAGATAAGAAACTTTGAGGACGAATTCCCAATCCTGCCTTTGCTCCTTCTCCTTAAAAAGCAGTTTGATTACCCGAGGGATGACCCCCACACTGGGTTCATGCTCTTGATTGGCAGTGTAGGTACCTCCCATAGAGTACGTTTTTCCAGATCCTGTCTGTCCATAGGCTAAGACAGTAGCATTATACCCTAGGGGAACAAAGGGCACCCAGATTAGATAGTCACGTGGGAACCAGAAGAAACTTTGACAAACAAAGCTGCATTCTAGTAAAAGCTTCCTTCCAGAAAAGCACTGCCCCTCACTGTCAGTTTACACGAGCTTTATGCACAGGCCAAGGGGAGAAAAAAAGTCAATGAAAAGCTCCCCAAAACAGAGGTAAAATTATTACTCCAGCTCTTTTTTAAGACTGCGCTGTTGCTTTACTAGAGCTAGTCATAGAATACAGTCTTAAGTTCTCCATCATCCCAGCTCCACTGTAGCATCGCTAACAGCTTCTGGTATGGATGCTTATCAATTCACTGTATTATTCTTGACAAAATTCTCTTGCCTTACATCAACAGCTGCAGGAACCAAAATGACTCAGAGAACACACACAAGTCATTTTGTTAGCCCTGCGGAGTACAACGGGTTGCAAACAGGCAAGATTTGACACTTTTCACTAGAGGCTAGAGTCAGTATCTAGATAGTGCAGGAGTTTATTTTCTGCAAAGATCAAAGAAAAAGCAAGTCAGAATGGAGAATTAAACAGCACCTTCTTCCACACAGCTGAGCCCACAGAAACCCCCAGTATTTTAAAACAGAGCTTTAAGTCAGTTAAGCACAAACCTTTGAAGATGCCTCGTATGAGAGGGGCGACAGCCGTGTTGAAGACTTCCTCTTGCTCAACAGAAGGGTCGAACACATAATCGTACGTGAACGACTTATCGTTACCTACGACCACCTGCGGAGGCGACCAGGACAAAAACCGCTGACTACACTGCCCCAGCACCTTGGCAGCAAACCCCCCGGGGGGTGGGGAGAAGGCAAGGCCGACCCCCGGACGCAGAGGGCCGGCTCCCTTACTTGCGGTTCCCCCGACACGAAGGACAAGCACATCTGGCACCCTTCGCTGACCTCCTTCGGCACCAAGGGACGGCAGCGCAGCGCCACACGCACCGGGATCACCTTGTCGTCTTCCCTCACCATTTTTCAGTCACCGCGGGCGCCCTAAAGGAGGAACGAAGGCGGTTAAGGCCTCGCAGGGAGCAGAGCCCGCCGCTGACTCGGGAGGTGCCACCCTGACGGGACCCAGCGCCGCCACCCACAACCCGGGGCCTAGGCCGCAGGGCTGCCCAGGCCCCACAGGCCGCTCCCGCCGGCAGACCAGGCCCCACCGGGCCAAGGGGGAAGCGCCGGCGACCACCAGCCCGGCAGCATCCCTACCTGAGGGAAGCCGAGGAGGGAGGAAAGAGACACGGAGGGGGGGGTCGGGGGTCCCTGACACCTGGGGGCCCCCGCTCCCCTCCCCCGCCTGCCGGCCCCGCTCCCCCCGG